>JAKGSA010000457.1:0-70049 GCA_033558755.1 Philaethria dido
TTTCCGCCGTGAGTGACAGAACTCAATGGCGCACTTTGCTTTTCATTACCCGGATTGGGAATTGAACCCATAACCTGTCGTGTTTACAGTCGCACGCTTGTATATAAATTGTACATAATTGTTACAAAAACAATTTATTACGCAGTGAAGTTAAATTAGATTCATAATAAAATAATTCTATCTCGTCCAATAATTATTGGAACCATGGTTTCGTTATACTAACGAGTCTTATCAGAATATTTGATCATCATCAAATATAAACGTCTGGTCTAAATCACACTTTGTCTCAAGCTTAATGTAATAATTATTATCTCTCTTTTTTATTTACTTATTACTAAGCAATTCAACAAACTATATATTTTAAATTAGCGGTCTGTCATTTTACATCAAATTCCATTTATTTTTTTTAAGATTTATTACTTGTAAAAGATTATCGCAGTCAGATTATCTAACGCCTGTCGTGGCGCAGAGGCACAAGCGTGCGACTGTAAACGCGACAGGTTGTGGGTTCGATTCCCACTCCAGGAAATGTAAAATTTAGTTTTTTCATTTCTTGGGTTTGGTAACAAGGCAAAGCGCGGTGTTGAGTTCCGCCACTCAACACGCAATGCCTCAATTCGGCGGAAAGTGGGGAACGGAATTGTTGAAAGAGAATGGAGTGTCTTAACACTAGGTTCTCTGGTTCCCTCTGCCTACCCTGCTATATGCGGGTTACAGCGTGAAGTTAAAAAAAAAGAAAAAACGATTATTGAATTTTGAAAGCAAAACATAACATAAGTACTTACTACAGCTGTTATTCCATTGGATATACCCATGAGTACTCTGGCGAAACACATAACCAGGGGCGTTTTTGTAAATATTATGAGAAGCTAAAAATAATAACACATAGATACGTTTAAATTATCCTAATAATAAATAATTACTTTTAAATTAAATTATTATTTACGTTAATATGTGTTTTTTTTTTAATTTGGTCATCCAACGGTATATAAAATATTAGGACGGTAACGGTAACGGTATATAATTATTTAAAATACATAATATGCATTTAAAATATATTCAAATAAAAAATTAAGTTATTAATATAAAGAATTAAAAAGATTTATTCACTTTTCATAATGTTAGTTCCTCTTAAAACATAATGCACCTAATCATCCCTGGTACAGGCGCACTGAGGATAGTAAACGCCTTCCTCCTCCTCGCTTAACACTTTCCTCCTAAATAACATGCTGGCAATGCGCCTAATGCTGCCAAAAAGATACACCCAAGAAGTTTGTTCCGTTGACAACATTTACCTTATTTATGATAAAAAATATTATTTTAAATCATTTTATAACTCTACGATACATCTCATAATACAAGTATTTTTTGAAAATTAAGAAAAAGTTAATACCTACAACATTCTAAGCTTCTTTTTTATTATTAAATATGTTAAATATCTTACTCATTTTTTTTTTAATTTTATACATTTAATATTTATTTCAAGTCCTGTAGACGGTACCCACACTCGCAGATATATGGCACGATAAATGACAAATTTAACTATTTAACCGGATTCTAAAAAAGGCTTCTAATCTGTTTTTGTATTTTTTAAATGTGTTACTGGATAAATCCTTTTACTGGGTAAAACAAAATTATTGATTTATAGGATACCTAGTGCTTCTGTATATTGATTTAAGATCTGTCATGTAGTTTGTGAGTTATCTGCACAATTTTACTTTTAGTGCACTTTTATTTAATATATATCTTAATAAATAATATTTCAAGAAGAAAAGTTTACTGTAATAATTGCTGCATTATGATACTGAATATATGTATTTTAAAAAATCATTGAAAAAGGATATATATACTCACATCAGTAATATTTATGCCGGTGTTTCCGTAAATAAATTTTGAATAGCCGGTGAAGGCTATGATATAACTGCCCTGGTATATGTGGAAAGCGAATGAAACTGTCAAATAAAAAGTAAACATCATAGTTATAAATACCTACAAATAGATAAATATGCAAAATTTATGTATAATACAATTTTTAAATTAAACTTACCGCATTGTCATTCCCCGCCAAATATTGCACCTTCCTATTTGAACTAGTCATTCTTATAAGTTACTTGACATAATTATGAACACTTTAAAATTTATATTTACATTAATAAAATTAATTTATTCCATCGATAAAAATGAAATTAAAATTAATCCACATTACACTAATACCAAAACACAAACACTGGCTTTCTTGAACAATATATAGTATAGGTATATTTGTTAGATTCAAAAATCCATTATATTACGAGAGCTACGTATATATAAGTATTCCGTACAGTACAATAATCCTCGATTAACACTAGAATTTACGCTTTACATGAAGATAGTGCCAACATAAAAATCTTATATATTAATACTACAATTGGTACACGAAAATTTATCAACTATCTAATGTCATTGTACCTAAACTGACAACATAAGTCTGGAGTACAGTATGAATGAATGATCTTAGGAATTTTATATTTTCTAATTACCTTGAATTGTCACACATTATTAAAATAAATGTTTCAATACGGAAAATTTATTAACAAGGTATGAATATGCTTAGTGCCTTAATAACCTAACAAAATGAATATGTATAAAAGCACTTGTTGACTGGAACCAGTAGGTCCATTACTAGTTTTATCTGAATTTTGAAACTTACACTCAAATTTTCGCGGTTAAAAATTCTATATAATGTTTATTGGCATTATTTTAGGTATGATTATAATTACAAAGACGCACATTATAACATCAAGATGTAAATATACTTAAATCTCTGGGCTGGTTAGTTGTGTCAGTCCAAAGACGTTTTAATGTAAATTAATAATTGGCACATATAAATATCTGGGAGATGAAGATACCATTTGACATTTTCATTAAATGAATGAATTATAAAAACATTGAACTGAATATACCAGCATATTAGTATCTAGTATAATTTAAATAATGTAGTTTGCGCTATCCTATTTCCAATGATAATATACCACTTAAATTGAAAATTTCACCAAATCTACTATTTCCTCTGCAATATATAAAAATCAACACACATGTATATCAGTAATTTATTAAATAATCATTTATTGGTGTAAAACTTATTGCATGTAATAAAATATTTTATAATTCAATAATATAAAATATTAATAATTATCAGACATTTTTTTTCAAAATATTAACCAATAATATAAAATATTAATAATTATCAGGCATTTTTTCAAAATATTAATAACTTGCATTGCAACTATTGGATTATCAGTACATATATCTGAGCAATTGTATGAGGTAAAATTAAAACATTTCCAAATTCCCATATTATCACCTGATGCTGTTGCTGACAATAAATTTTCTTTAAACCATGCTAGTACTTTCTTTGACATTTCAGATAGCATTTAGGTGATGATAATGTAAGTACTCCTTGTAGGAAAGCTGACATCTTGTCCAGGAGCACTTCTTCTACATTTATAATAGCATGACTGGTACTATACTTGTTTGATAATTTAGTTCTCTTTGCTTCTATTAAAATTATGCTAAAAAAATAAAGTATAAATCTATCAGTAAACATATAAATTGGATAAAATGTAAACATATATAAAAAAGAAAAACAAAAATATATTTACCTGTAATCAATAGGATTAATAGAGTGAACAAATCCATATAGTCATGTTCTTTACAAGTGGTGAAACAAGTTTACATATTTGTTTATAAGCAAAAGTAAGAGATGAGGATTCTTTTACGATCATCATACGTATTAATGAATTAGAATCAACTTCAAGCATCATAAATTTAAAACATATGTATTTTATTATAACACAATTAAAAATCCTAAATTGTAAGATTTCTATTCTATGTATTTTTACTAAATTTACTATTTCATAGATGTCTACTAACCCTATTAAACAATATCATTATTTTAATATCTGTAATAATGTAGTGTACTTGTTTTATTAGATAATGTTTTATTTGATCATTTTAAGAGGTTCAATCAATTGAAAATGAGATAATGACATCACAACTCTTGATACTGTAATGTTAGTCATCAAATAGAAGAAGAACACAATCGTGGCTATTAAGCTTACCAGTTTTTTTTTTCTCTGTTTACGAATTATACTATCTTCTGTTCAAATGTAAAAGGAAAATGGTTTGTTTATGTCTCGATAATATTCGCTTATTAATTCGAAACTAAACATGTCTGCCATTAATATTAATCCAAATGAGTTTACTGAAATGGTTATATTTCTTTATTCCGTGAGTCGAAAAAAAAAATATGGCGGTATGAAGTTCGCCGAATCAACTACTTAATAATTTAAAACGGTTTTTGATTATACTGCTTTTTGAGCGGATTGTACTCTACTTTTCAACTAAAAAAACTTTTTCTCTTAAAAAATATTAAATCTTTATAAATATATTTTTGATACGACATTTTTCTATGCATTTTTTTTAAAAAAGTAGTCTAATTTGGTAAATGCTATATTTGTTTCAATACTACCAATGTAATAATTGCTTATATTTAATATCGAAACTTATTTTTCGTGGCCTAAAATCCCTTTAAATCCAAAAAATAAATGGTATAAAGAATTACTGAAAAAAATAGTACAATCTAATTAATAGAATTAAATCTTTTAACGCCAAATTACCAAATTTATATAATAGTTTAGTCAAATTGAAATTTTTAATGTTTATAATCTTGACTATTTTATGGCCTAATCAAATAGTTTACAATCTAAATTATTCTGTTGAAAACATTGTTACATTAAGTTTAATATTTTTTAGTTACAACAAAATGTGTTATTAATATTTAATGTTTTATGTAAAATAATGTAATGGTTATTAACATATGATTGAAGATATCTTAAGTCCTCTAAAATTTATGGTTTAAAATCTATTTGAGATTAAATAAGACAGAACAGGGACTAAGTTGGATTGATGCAGTTAAATAAACAAATTTGCAGTTTTATATTTTTATTTTTTACAACTAGGGTATTCATTTCTTGGCCTTGCTTCTCTCACTGCTTTCCTTTCCGCTGCTCTAGCCAACTGCTTTGCAGGTTTAAGATTACCCTTTTTGCAAAACCTCTGGTTCCTTAAGAATTTAGGGTCCATCTGTAAATTCAAATAACCAAATAGTAAGACTAATTACATAAACTGAAGAAAATATAATAAAATCGAAATAAAACATAAACACTGACTCTTTTGCAATTATCATGTTATTAAGGTTCATAGTAAATATAAGTTTACATACTACTGTTATCAACAAAACAATCAAAATCATTTTTTTAATACTATAAATTCTCATATTACTTGAGATAAAACCTTAAAAAAAATATTCTTTTAAAGATTATTTTATCTATATATAAATACATGAAGCAAAAACTTTGTACCCCTTTTTACGAAAATTACGCGGACGGAGGAGCATTAAATTTGGCACAATAATAGTTTATATAGAAGAGTGCAGAATGCTAATATTTTTTTTAAATAATGCATAAAAAGTATATTTAATTAATAAAATAAATGTTACACACACTACCAAGGTTTGATATGCATGTTTATATAAAGTGCCATATATATTGCTAAAGACAACGCGTTGTTAACGCGTCAACGGGAACACTAGTATTCTTAATTATACAAAGTCAAGTTATCAACTTACACCAAGTGTAGATTCGTGTCTGAACTTCGTGGGCTTTTTAATACCATTGCGGTGAGCCTTTCGGTCTGAAATAATTAAAACAATAGCTTTTACGTGTTTAACTATTACATTAAATACAATTTCACAATTATGATCACTTATGTTTACTCACTTTGGTTATGATTTGTATGGTTCTTTGACTTTGCCATTTTCTTAGAACTTTAACTCTGTAAACAGAAATTTTATTGTTATAATAATATTGTAAATAAATAATCACTAAAAACACAGCACGGTTTAGTTATATACGTAAGATTACAGTGATATTTAAGGAATTAAAATATTATAAATAAAGCAAAGGCTCTAACCTAAGCGATCAGACAACTAGAAAGAAAGAGATAGCGATAGCGTAAATGACAGTTAGTCGCGAGTCACATTTGACAATTGACGTTTTGCCAACTGACATCATAAAACAGATAATATATAAACAGGAAATAATCGATAGTTCTTTTTTTAATTACCAAATATCGATATTCAATACATTTTTCTAAGTGTACATGAATATTGTCTAAAAATTTAACTATAGATTTAGTGGAATAACTTTTAAATCTGTAAAATATTTAAGGGGCGCGGTGCTTACAAGCTGCGCTATTAACTTATGTGTGTTTATTAGTAGACAGATAACAAGAAAGACAAGAAAGACAAGAGAAGATAATAAATAAATACATTTTTTAGATTTTCAGGTCTGTTTTGTCTATAATAAAGCGATATTATGTGAATAAAAAAATAATACATAAAAAACAAATACTAATTTTGCAATCGGTTAGCGAAGATTTATCATGAGAATCACTTTTGGACATTACGGCCACCACTTCATCATTAAAAAATATAAAGTCATATCTAAAGTGACACTGACATTTAAATATCTTCCAATATTGCGTGACGTGTGCTTCCTTTAAATTTCTTGACTACGATAATATATTAGCCTCAGCTGTTATTACTTATAAAGAAGTAAAGTGTGTGTTAAATTATAATTATGGTAGTTTTGGAAGGAGATAATGGGGACGCCCAGTTATTAACTACAGATAACAAGCAAGATGGAAAAATAGCCAATCCTTTATCATTAGAAAGTATCCTTTTATAAAATAATGCAAAAATCTATATGGTCCATAATTTAGAATATTTGATTCCTAATAATTTATAAGCCAAAAATATATGAGAAAAGTACATAATTACATATTACTATTTAAATAAAATATCCACATATAGAGGGTTCAAAATTGTAATGTATAAAACAATTTTAATCGTTTTCACATAAAATTGATTGTAACAGTGAATTTAATGCTCATGTAGGCTTAAATATGTATATATAAATATTTATATACTTTCTTAGTGTATTGATGAATATTATTAAGAAATTAAAATATATATTAGGTAAAAGTTTTTAAATAACATATTAAATTGTTTTACATCATTCAAAAGTAAATTCATTAAATGTAACACACATTTAATGTGTAAAAAAAAACCTGTTATAAAATAATATATGTATCATATGTAGTATATGATTCAGCATATGCTGGGCCTCAGCACATTTATTTGTTGATAATTGGTAAATTAGTACTCAATTATATATTTTTTTTGTCATTTACATTTTATGTTCTACATTACTCATTACTCTGAACCTAAAGTTCTATTGAAAATGTTGATAAAAACCATTTATATCTACTTGTAATTATTTCAATAATATTTATCAAAACTTATTTTAATTAGAAGCACAAAGTATCTTGACACTAAGTACTCTGTCCTATTCTAATATCAGACATTTTAATGTGTGAAATATCAATCAAATATTTTAAAAATCTCTTTTAAAAAAACAAGAAATTAAAATGTGATAGTTAAACTGTCTATGTTGTCTTTTTAATTAGCTACACAACTACTTTTTCACTTTTTATCCCACCTAGCAGGGTAGAGAGAACTAGAATTAAAAAACTTTGTTTCTGCTTTTAATTTGAGATATTTGAGATATTGTGTGTAGAACTAAATACTACCTTTTGTCTAATAGAAAAGGGAAATGAGAAAAATTTAAATATATTTCTCGCAAATGATAATAGAACCCACAACTAATGTATTTACAATCTGGCACTGTCCTTGTGCACCACAATGACCTCAATTACTATTTTGCGTTATCATTTTAGCTGTACTTTTCCTCTAAGTTTTTTAGGAATAAATATCTATGAAATCAATAACAACTATTAATCTTTAATACTCTTTTTAGAGGCTTCACACTTTTTGCTTAATTTTTCTTTCTGAAATATAAATGGAGTTCCTTAGTTTAATACAGTATTTCGAATAACCAAGGACGCCCAACAGCAGCATGGTCTTCGTCATGGAGATTACCAACGTTATCGTGGCTTCTGCTCGCGGCGTATTCGCCGATTGCGAAAAGTGCTTAAAATTCCACAGGTATTGCACCACTTTGATACACTTTTTACTAATTTAGAACAGAAAATTATTTTATAGTATTTTTTTATAACTATACAATATATTTATATATAAATATATTAATTTGCTTATTCTTATCAAATTTCAGTTTAAGTTTGAAATATATCTTATAAACAAAATTTGAGAGCTTGACTCTTACTTAATTAAAAAAAAATACAGAACAATTGCAATAAAAAAATCCCTGTAAAACAACGCATAGCTTAATGGCTACAGTTACAAAACTTAAAAGGTCAACAGGATCGAATCTCCGCCTTTGTAAAAAAAACATATTAATTAAAATGAATATAATTTTAAACAAACATCAATCTTCAGGGTGATAGACGTCATTATCGTCGGCGTGATATAACATCGGCGCATCTCACTGGTACAAATGCTGAGAATCGGTTATTATGCGTACCACTACTTCAGGCCGAGAGGGCCTGGGCTCATGCCATGCAACTTCGTCAAGAAGCCAATACGGAACCCAGAAAGAAGTTTCATCTTGTGTCTCGTTTGAAGAAAGCGTGTGCTCACGCTCATATGTTGTTACAACTTTGTGAGGTAATATATTGTTATATTTATATGTAAATTGGTAATATGTGTGAAAAAGAAATCTTTTTTATTCTTTTGATACTGATTATGGTATATATGATATGTGAAAGAAGTATACGGATCGTAACGTTTGGAGCTCTGTTGTCTTTGGCTACCCTGTTAGGGATTAAATGAAAATATCACTTGCACTTTGGTTACTAAAGTAACCAAAGTGCAGTAAAGTATTAAAGTGTGATATATACATTAATGTTAATAATATAAAAAAGGGAGTTTCTTTTTAAATATTAATAAAGAAGAAGAAGTATTTAAAAGACCTAGAAAAACATAAAAAAGAACCTAAAAAACGCATTTAATAAAAAACAAGCCCAACACAAAGAATTACCTTCTTTAATCAATCAAATCTTTTTTGCATTGCGCAGTCTAGTAAAAACATGTTCCTTTAATAATAAAATAACATATTTTAACATATAATTAATTTGAACTGTATCTATCTATCTATACAAACAAATCTCGATAACATTTGTAGTTTTAAAGTCACACTTAGGAAATGAAAATCACTAGGATAACGTATAAAAATTTGAACTCAGTGGGATTCAAAAGCGCCTTTTGCAAAACGATCCAAACGTTCTTACCCTAAGCCACGTATTGTCACAGCTTATGTTTGTTGTTATTTCTAAAAATAAGGGATGAGACCGATATATCATAACGTAACTAAAAACGGTTTTGCCTCTTATACATCATATCATATCGATATCTAAATTATCATATCCGATATCAACACACAAAACGTAACGACAACTCGATGATGAGATATGAAAACTAAATTATAACGAAAACTATCACAACACAAACTCGATATCTGAAAACGAATATGATATCGGATATGAAAACTTCATATCCGATATGTAACCGTTACAGCTAAAAAACGAAAACGCCCATGTCTACTAAAAATGTAAATCACAATAATTTTTTTTATAGGAAAGTGGAGCATGCAACGCTCGTACGCAGCTGGAGGCGGGCGCGTACGCGGCGTGGCTGAGCGGCGTGCTGCTATTGGAACTGCAACAATGGCGTCCTGCGGCGGAAAGCCTGCAAAGAGCTCAACTAGTGCTCGAGAAACTGAGTGCCGCTCTGTCTGAAGAGGAGAGGGTTGTGTATAAACAGAAGGTTATTCAATTATTTTAATTTGTGTAATAGAAATTAACTGCTAAATAGGGACGATTTTGTGTTCGATTTCCACTCGGAACATAATGTAATATTTTCATTTTTTTAGATTGATTAGACAAAATGTGTAATTAAGTTTTGTCACACCACAAAAAATTCTAAAACATGCGTAGATTAAAGATCAGAATGTTCTTACACTGCATTGTTAAAAAAGAATGAAAAAAATTGAATTATATATACTTATGTTATTGAATTATTATACAAGCAATGTTTACAGGTGGATGAATTGAAACCAAGTCTTCGTTACTGTGCCTATAACATCGGCGATGAATCCGCAGCCGGTGATCTCGTAGCCATGCGAGGACAAGGCCTCATTGACAACTTGGACACTCTTATGGCTCAAGCTAAGTAAGATTTAATTTTAACATTCGATAATTATTCAAATTTAGTTTAAAAATTAAATTTTATTTTAATAATTAACGTCATCCATTGATTACTGTAATACTGAGGATTTTTCATTTTAAATCCACCCTGAACCAAGTTTAGCCTGGTCAAGTTATTTCATACACTAACATAAAAAATAATAAAGTAATACGAAATCATACCCACAATTTTATTTTTATACTAATTGCTGCCGATAATTTCGCTTGCGTTATTCAATCGGTCCAGCAGTTCGGAACTTTTAATTGAATGTACAGACATTTTTTACTAGTTTTAATATATTATAGATTTACTAAATTGTACACGAAATTAATCTTACTTTATCCTTACAGAGAGTCTCGGTCCGGAGTGATGCACGAGGTGGAGTGGCGCGGGCGTCGCGTGACCGTGCGCCCCGAGAAGGTGCGCCTCTTCCTCATCGCTCTACAGGACTTGGACAAGTCCGTCGCAAGCGCGCCCGCTGTCCAGAACAAGATCGACATCCTCGAGAACATTCTCATGGACTGCAAGGACGCCATATCCGCGCTAAAGGATGAAATTAAGAACGATCCCAAGTCCAAAGCGGTGTTCGAAACTCAGCAAATGACGGGCATCAACTATTTGCTATCTTACTTAATGTACCTCCGTCTCGTGCGCACTATTGAACGCAACAACTTGTTGGTGTTGCAGGCGGAGGAGGCGCGTAAAAATAACCAACAAATCGACGGAAAAAAGGTCCGACCTCAGGACTTGACGCGTTTGTACGAAATTATTTTACAAAACTACACCGAATTGCAACAGTTGCCCGGATTTGAGACTGACAATGCTTATCAAAAGGAAATAGAAATTGAGCTTAAAGCTTATAGAGCTTTCCGTTGCTATTATATCGCACAAGTTTTGACTGGTCTCAGACGTTTTAGAGAGGCCCTCGCCATGTTAGAACGTTGTAGCACGTATGCGAGCGAATCACTCGCGAGCAAACTGCAGGACAAACAGCTGATAAACAAACTGAAGACCTTACAACAAGATATCGAGAGTTGCAAGTTTGAAGTCCACGCCGACTCGGTGCTAGAGGACGATGACGACGAAGACACCAAGTATACAAGTGGCAGGTCATACAAAGACAAGAAACCTCTCGTTGACCGTTTGGACGACTACCGCGAGGAGACTCATGTGTTAACCAAAAATCCCAACATTTTCAAAATGCCACCACCAATGGAAGCGGTGCCTTGTAAGCCACTGTTCTTCGATCTGGCGTGTAATTTCGTCGAGTTTCCAAACTTGGATGATAAAACTGGAGCAGCAAATAATAAGAAGCAAGGAGCTGGTATCACTGGCCTTGTCAAGGGATTTTTGGGATGGGGTAAAAGTGACAAGTAATATTATATTTTTATGGAATTCATGAATATATATATATTATCATAATAGGGTTTTTTAATCATATTAATTCAAAAATAATTTATTTTATATGTAAGGTACTACATTTGTTTCGTTTATATGATTTGGAATCATACATATATGCCACATTTGTGTTTTATATTGTAAAAGGAAATAATAAGGATTTAAAGGTATCTCATACAATAAAACCAGGAAAATTTTCATAACAAAAAAATTTAACGTAAACTAAAGAAATTCGTTCAGTTAAAAGTATAAAAATATAATAAATCTTCGAAACAATATATTTTACACTGAATAATCACAATTTTCAATTGAGATAGCGTGAAATAATAAAGTTATCATTTACATAGAAAAAATTTTCTAAATGACTATAAAAAGCTAAGACTCTAATATTAACATTTAAGTAACATATGGCTTGACATAAGTATCAAATAAGTCTGAGGGCAGTCATAATAGTCTGGTGTGATTTATAAATTCGTAACCAAAATCTCAAGTCTTAGTATACATTCCAGGGAGTGTTGTCTAAACGTCAACAAGCTTCATCAACTAACCGTACTCAAAATATACATATTACATTTATTTCATACAGGTATAGTAAAGATACCATCGAATGGCAATATCCTTAAACTCGATGGCTATAATTTACTAAATTACCAACCGAGTTCAAACTATTTTTAATCGTACAAATATGATCTATATTAAATAAATACTACGTTTACTCTACTTTTATTTATACAAAATTATACAATCACAATCGAGACAACGTTAAAACACTACAAAGAAAATGTCGTCTCGGTCGCCCGTTCAGATAAATACAAAATAAATACATGAACTTTTGTAATTAAATATACAAATCTACAGGTAATTCACAACAAATTCAACGAAGTACAAATATTAGGAAACTATTTCAAATATTGTTTCAAAGAAGCGGCGGATGTAAACGGTTTACGTGTGAGCGGTCAGCGCGAGGAGAGCGGCGGCCAGTGCGCGGCGTCGTGCGCGTCGCGGTCGTGCGGCGCCAGCAGCTGCCCGCACACGGCGCACACGGCGCACGCGTCGGCCGTCGCGCGCCGCGCCACCGCCACCGCCAGCTCCTGCTGCTTGGCGATGTCGGGCAGCAGCGCCACCAGCTCGGGGAACACGCGCCGCAGCTGCGGGCCCAGCGCCGCCTCGCAGTGCCGGTAGAACTCGTCGGCGCCGATGCTGCCGTCGCGGAAGGCGCGCGACGCCACCTTGAACTCGTCGACGGCCGCCGCGCCGCCGAGCGCCACCGCGAACTGCTTCACGAGCGCGCGGTTGCGCATCTCGAAGTCGGGCGGCGGGATGTAGGCGTGCGGCGGCGCCGGGAACGTCTGCCCCGCCGAGTTCGTGAACGTCATGCCGTCGCAGGGCGGGCGCCGTCTGAAGCCGGGCGGCGGCGGCGGCGCGACCGGCGGCGGCGCGCCCGGCGTCAGCGGCGGGTACTCCTGCGGCGCGAGAGAGAAGTCGCCGTTGGTTTTGGGCGTGTTGCTCGCCGCCGTCTCGTTTATGGTCTTTATCTTCCTGTCGGCCTCCACGCTATTGTTGTTGTTGTTGACGCTGGCGGTGATGTACTCCTTTTTAATCTTAAGATCGGCCATACCGTTTGTGAGACTCGATTCCGGATCTTTGTCCTTTTTATTGTTTACATTGTTTTTCTTTTTATCCTTTTTGTTTTTATTGGTCTCGTTGGGAACGTTGTTGTTGGTCGGCGGCGGTTGGTAGTGCGGTTGTGGCGCGGGCTGCGCTCTCTTCGCCTTGGACTTGTTGGGTGGCAGCGTGGGGAAGTCGGCGATGGGGTTGAAGGCGGGCTCGCGGGGCGCGGCGGGCGCGGGGTCGGGACGCGCCTTGCCTTTCTCTTTAGACTTGGACACGGTGATCCACTGCGGCGGCGCGGTCGGCACCGACGTAGACGATAATGCGGGGAAAGCTTCCGAGTTCAAGTGAACTTTCTTTGGCTGGTGATTTGTTTGATTATTCTTCAATGCCCGCAATTCGTCACTGTTGATTAGCGTAACCTTTAAACAAATAAAATACTAATTATATAAATAAAAAATGTACTACATCTTATAGATATATATGTAGTATATAAGCACGATACAAGTGCATTTTTATGTGTATTACATTTTTAAGTACATGAATACTTATTTATGTATGAATGATATAAGATTTCTAGAGATAAATCCACCCTTATGTACTTTAATATTTTATTTCGTTTTTCATGTATATAATATAGGGTGTCCCAAAATTAACGTAAGATTTGAATTAAATAGAAAATGCCATTTTAGTCTTTTAATAGCGAATGAATAATGAATATAATAGCAAATGGCGGCAAAGTCAAATCTTGCGTTAATTTTGGGACACCCTTTAGAAAGAAAATTCACTACAATAAATAAAAACCCAAATAATTAATAAAATTATTATATAACATTTATATGATATTTTAAACTTATAATAAAATACCTTAGATGGCTGAACAGTTCCAGCTCCAATACTGGGGTGATCATCTCTAGGGACGCCGAGGGATGGGAAGTCGTCATCAAAAGGAGGTGGTTTCTTTTGTGGCGGTATAGATATACGGTTACCGCTTGTTTGTGTCAATCGGAAGTTGCTGGCACTAGGCTGGCTGTGCACTTGTATAGATACACTTGGTTTTGACGCTGCTGTAAAAGTAAATCTTTGTTATTACAGTTATTACAGTCTTTTTTGTGAAAGAATATATAGGAACTGTAATTCATTACTAATAAATATAAAAGTCCATTGTAGCACAATGGAACAGTTCTAACTGTAAACAAGATTGGTTGTGGGTTCGATGCCTACTCGATTGAATGATTACATTTAAATTATTTTTATTTTCCTGCTCTAGTGAAACGAAGCGCGACGTAGTGTTTCATCACTCAACATCCAATTTTCAATTCAGGCTAAAATTGGAGATTTATGTATAATAATGTTTTTTTTTTTAACTTTACGCAGTATCCCGCATATAGCAGGGTAGGCAGAGGCAACCCGAGAACCTAGTGTTAAGACACTCCGTTCTCTTTCAACAAATCCCTTCCCCACTTTCCGCCAGATTGAGACATTGAGTGGCGGAACTCAACGCCGCGCTTTGTCTTGTTACCAAGTCCATAATAAATTATCATTAATTGATATATACAATTTCGTTAATTGTCGTATGTACAAAAAGTTAAGTATATAAAACCCTTACAATTCCGCAATAGCGTAGCAGCGACCGGCATGGCGGGTCTGGTGGCGGACGCGGGCGCGGGACCCGCACCGGACCCGTCTAGCGCTGGGAAGTTCTTATCATTTCGCGCTAAACCATCCGCACCTGTACATATTTAAATTATATTATAAAATATAGTATTATGATAGTTAAAGCTTTTTCTTTTTGCTTCACGCTGTATCTGGATAATAAAAATAGCTGGAACGGAATAGAATGAAACCATTTTCACTCTATATCATGTCTACATATTTAATGGTCGCAATTGGTAACAATTATTACGTAGTCTTGATTAACCATCCTTCGATCATATAAATGTTTTAATAATTAAAGTCTAGATTAGAAGCTGGAGCTGAAGCATGTACCCGCATATGCAGAAGTAGATAGCGTAAAAAGTGTAAAATAGTTCTAAAGCATGTACACTCCCGCTCAAAAGTATGGGTTCACTCATCTCAATTTTTCGCTTCGATATAGCGAAAAATAGTCGTAACGGAATTTAAAAGGCACCGTTTTGAAGGGGATAGATTCAGCTCCACTTTCCTTTTTTTTGCAAATTTTACAAATTTTTTTGTAGTCCCCACGTAATTTTGAAGAGGACAATTTTTTTACGATTTTTTAGGGTTAGCAGATGCGTTGCCTGTTGTTTAAAAAAAATCTTGGAGATTTTATTCATCACAGCTTTGAGGAGGACATCAAACGCTGCATTTTCATTTTTTAAAAAGTATCGATCGATTTTTTTCGCAAAAATGTTAAAATTTTGGACGAATTTTTTATATTTTATATGTATAAATAGATTTTTTGTTTACACCATGCACGTTCGTAAGTATATGTCTTATTAGTTTCTTATAGGACATCAAATATCTTTCATAATTCTATTTCTTTTTGTGACGACAACAAGTAGTCTGTTTGATCGGGTTTTCATTTCACAAATTATATTATTTTAGGCAAATAGAAGTACATTATAATGGTATAACTGTAATAATAAAAGTTTTTTTTTTCTCGAATGGATGAAAATGCCTTGTTTTTGAAGACATCTATATCGTCTTTACGAGGATAGGAGAGGATAATCAGTTATTGTGATATGCAAGCACTACGCTGCTTAAGATAGTGTCATCAGTGATCAGTCGCAAAGGCGTTTCCTGTGGGACTTGAATCTCAAGTTGCGACGGTCAGGCAGGCGATAACTAATATTAAATGCCATGTTTATCCCTTTCGCTACCAGCGTCACATAATTGTGACGACCCGACGTCACAAATATGTGACGGGCGCTCATTACCAGTTTATGACAATAGTTTGTCCCAGATCGTACCGTACATAGATAGGTTATGTTATAAAACAATAAAATAGACAGGATGTTAGTGGTCTGGTAAAATTGCTAATTTCACTTAGTTAGAAATTATTTATATAAATACATCCCGCAAAAATTAATAACAATTGATATAATATATATATTTTTTTAACTTTACGCTGTATCCCACATATAGCAAGGTAGGCAGAGGGAACCTGAGAACCTAGTGTTAAGACACTCTGCTCTCTTTCAACAAATCCGTTCCCCACTTTCCGCCAGATTGAGGCACTGCGTGTTGAGTGGCGGAACTCAACGCCGCGCTTTGCCATGTTACCAAACCCAGAAAATGAAAATATTTCATTTACTGGAGTGGGAATCGAACCCACAACCTGTCGCTTTAGTGTCGCACAGTCCGGGCTGCGGTGACGATTTGTCTCCTGAGGCCCTGGTAGGGTTGCACGTAACGTGAGGCACCTCTGAACGCCTTGTGCGGGTGCGGCAGCAGCGGCGCGGGCGCGGGCTGCGCGGCCGACAGGCGCGGGAACTGCTCGTCGCTGCGCGGGTCTATCGGCGTCACCTGCACCGGCGGCGGCGGCGCCTCCGCGCGCTCGCGGTTGTCTCTGATAATTCAAAAATCATTTCAACACTGACGATTAGTATTTTAAATTTTGATTTTATGGATAAATTTTCTTTTTATGTTATTTAAATACTTTTTATATTTGAAAGCGATCATTTTTATTTAGTCATTCACTCGGCCAACAAAACGAAGTTGTTAACATTTAAAAAAATTTGACTTTTCATGTTGTGGTCCATACAAAATAACTCACATAAAATTTCCAAAAACATGCGAGAATACGAGAAGATAAAAACATAATCTTTTAAGTACCCTCGTTTTTTATGCAAGGATTGAAAATCTAATAGTGTTAAACATACTTATTGCATTTTAATTTCTTCCTATATAAACAGTACTAAAACTCTTCCGAAAAATATCTCAAGTTCCAGTTCCAAGTTCAATGTACAATATTTACAGTCAAGCCCATAATTTTTGAAAATATAATTTATTCCAAAAAGCAAGTTATAAGACTACAATATAATTACTTACATGTGTATAATAATATATATACGCACCTAGGCGCTCTCTGTACGACGGGATGTGGAGTTATATTGAATTGCAGTTCCAGCGTGCGCGCTTGCCTAGCGGCGCCACGCGGCATGCCTCGCCCATGGATTGTTGCTTTATGAGCTGTTAATATAGAAAAAACAAGATTTCAATAGTTTTAATTTTTAACTTTAATTTAGTATCTGTATAATGGGTTCGATCTACTAAAACAAGGCGTTGTGTCCACCACTCAACGTCTCGAAATTGGGCGGAAAGCAGAAAATATAATGAAAAAGAAACATTGAATAGTACTAAAATATCTTAGATTTAATTATTTTTTTTTATCTTCACGCTGTATCCCGCATATAGCAGGGTAAGCAGAGGGAACCAGAAAACCTAGTGTCAAGACACTCCGTTCCCAACTTTCCGCCGAATTAAGGCATTGCGTGCCGAGTGTATAAATTGAATATATATAATATATTATATAAGTACAAATTGAATATAAATAAAAATTATGTTATTTTATTTTTATCTTATTACTGCTTACATTAATGGTTTAGACTACAGGTATATGTGTAACAACATAATGTATTCGGGTGTAATAACGTCGAAATTACTATAAAGTGCATTTGGCTAATTCCGAAAATCGTGTAGTTCTAATATTTGTCGTTTCCAGCGAAACGCGGCAATATTTCGTAGTCTGACTACATTTAGTTAACGGCTTTTCCCCTTTCCCCTGTCAATTGCATCTAACTGCTACAAAAGAACAGGGCTCCGAACGGTAAATATTGTAAGTACCCGATTTACGGAATTCGCCGAATGCAGCGTGCTTTGCAATTACCAATTTATTTATTATATATTGACAGTATTTTTTTTTTAAATATTTGGTTTTTAATTTAAAACTATAATAAGCTCGTGTTTCACGGCGTTCATCTTTACTAAGGGAAAAATAAATAACCAATCGCAGAATAAAGTATTATATAATATTTTGTTTTCCGCGACTGATTATAAATCTCATTAGGGTTGCTGTTAATATATTGTCATACTTCTAAACATACAACAATACAAATTGGTCGGCGACCCTACATAATTACGCACTACATATTTATTATTTACGCTATCTTTCACGCCACCAACCAATGGTCGAGGGATTTCCCTAATTATCTAAAAAAAGTTCCTATACTTTAGTTTAATATTAAATACAATTTTAACATTAAATCGTGTGACAAGTTCGAAGTACCAAATTTTTTTTCGCAGATTTCGATATAAAACACAATGGAAAATTTATTTAGGCGTACACATCCTAAAATTTATAAAATTTCGATAATAGTGATAGTATTTTTAAAGAAAACGATTCTATTTCACTAATAACAATTTCTTTCCAACTTTTTAAAAATACAAAAACATATGGTAAACCTTTTGCCAACTATTACATTTTTTATCATTCAATTTCAAAACCCGACTTATACGACTACATACATATTATATGCATAGTTCCTATAAGTTATTTATGAGTCCAATATTAACGTTTAATTTGCCAACCACTTATTTTCTGTGTCACTAACCTTTCAAATCAATTTCGCTCCTAAACACAGCTGTCAAATGCTGTCCTGCACATTCACCCTCTTCACACAGATAATGTTCGTTCCGAAAGTGGTGGGCCAAAGCAGAGTGGGTGGCATAGTAAAGATTCTTCCCGTCTGCATCACACAAGTGGCAATAGAGATGCTCCTTACGCAAATGACGGTAAAGCTCGTCTGCATCCATAAAACGCTCCTCACAAAATTCACATAGTGGATGTCCCCTGCATGGTAATATAAAAATAATTAAATAAAAATATTTTTTCTTGTAATTTTAAATGTTTCTCAAGCAAGTTAAGCCTAAAAGAAAGAAACAGGATTGAAATTTGGGGAAAATTTGTTTCAAGAGGTAACCATATTAAGAATTTAAATAGATACATACATACAACATACAGTTACAATGTCAACATACTTTAACTTACAAAAGTAAAACTTCTTTGACTAAATCAAAATATGACAATTATAAATATATACTTACTAAGCACTTTCTACATAAATGGAACTATATAATTATATATAATAATGATTCAATTTCATTTATAAAACACACAAAAATAATAATTTTAGTTACTACAAAATGAAAATAAAGTGCGCAATTATTTTAGAAATTTACAATTCCAAAATATATTATTTATTCTTGTACATAATATTACCTATGAGAGGTGTCATCTAGATCTCCTTTCCGTCGATGGTGGGCAAGTTCTTGCCGAGTATAACACTTTCTCTCATTAGTAAAAATCTAAAATATTATTTAAATACATTGTATTACTAGAGCATTAAATTATTTCAAGAAAGTAAAACAGTACATTGAAATTTTTAATATTAAAATATTCTAATATGAAGAATTGCAATTGTTGAAATACCATTGGTAATTGCATACACAACTTTACCTATCTTATGTCAGAATCTAATTCAACAAACAAGTAAATTTTAATGTTATCAAAAAAATAGTTAATAATTTGTCCTATTATTTTATTTAGTATTAATCAGTTTTATTTAAGGCATCGACTACACAAACATTTTAGACAGTTAACTATACAATGATTTTGCATGGTCTATAACAAATTTAGTTTCACTGATAACTTTCTGTTTAATTTAACATTATCATATAATAAAAAGATCTTAGTACATTTTTTTTCTAAATGTGAATTTCATAATAATAATAATACATGTTACGCAACATAATGTAAATATAATTCATGATAAAATTCTAATATATTACCTTTAAATGTGTCACACAGAGGTCACAAAAGTATCGTTCATGAACCTTCCTCATGTGATCACTCAACATGCTGAATGTACGGAAGGGTATGTTGTCACAAATTTTGCAACGGTTCTCAAGCAAGCTTTCATATGCATACTTTATTTCTTCACTGCAAAATGCAATTTTAAACTGCCTTTCAAATAATCGGTCGGAAAACGGTCGATTTTGTAATTTCTTATAAGGTTGCACAGTTTCAGTAAAAATCACCTGTAAATATACATAAGGCATAAGAAACAAGATACATGTAATGTGATTTTAAAAATAAAATAATCACATTATGGTAAGTTATGTTAATTGAAGAATAAAAAGATTCAAATATTTTAATAACAAAAAATATAAGGAATGTGTAGTACTTTTTCTTAACTAAATAAATCAACTACTTTTATTTATATTTTTAATTTGAAATTTATTTTTGTTATATCTACAACACCTTACTTATTACATTAAATAACATAACCAGAATGTTGATCCTCAATTGATAATTCTTAATTGGATTTTATTTTAGCATACCCTAGAAAGATCCTGACGACAGATAGGGCATTCGTTTTGCAGACACAAAACACGCATGCGGGTTGAACACTCAAAACACACGGGGTGATCACATTCTCCAATTGAGAAATACACGACATTTTTGAAACACACTACGCAAGTGGTGTTGTCGTTCACTTGAGATTCGGCCATGATATCTACCGTGGTTTGCTAGAATATTAATAATTGATTTCTACATTACTTAATAGTTCATATAATACAATAACATAGAACATCTGATTAATACCTACCACAAATTAAAATCTCAGGTCACAGATGTTAAGAAAAACGAGCAAAGGCGAACCAGCAAAAATCTCGATACCCAAGTTGACAGATGACTATGTGACAGAAAGATTTAGAGACGGGGCTGCCAGATGTACGATTTTGATTTTTTTTTAATCTAACATTATTAGTTTGTAAATCTATATTAGTTAATAATTTGGTTCAAATTTACATAATCTTTACTTAAAGATGTAAATAATTTTTGTAAGCTTACACGTATTGTATTAAATTATGTTGCTCTATAATTTCAAATAATTAAATCAATATAAAATATTTATTGAACATAATTTTATGTCATCCGTATTAACAAAGAAGCTTGAGTCTTATTAATAAGGAATATTTAAATAAACTCATTTAAATCTCTGCTTCCTTTAGTTTTATAGTTCTGATCAAACATATAAATTAATGAAATGAATAAAATGAATGAACTAAAATAAATGTTATTATTTTATCTATGGTTGTCAGGAATGGTAAGGTATTTAAATTTTAAACACTGTGACGTTTCCGACGGTTTATTTAGTACTTTGAATTTTGAAATCAAATCCGGTGAACAAATACTAAACAAAAGTCGTTTGTGCCGTGTGATTTGTGTTATATCATATATTTGTAAATGAAAACTTGTTCTAAAGAAAGATGTTTTTCCAGGTAATTTATTAAACTATGTTTCGTAAAATCTCATTTTAGAAATTGTACTATTTTTTAAACATTACGTTTGTATACCGTTAGATTGAAAATACGCCGGAACGTGTGAAGAGAGCTCGGAAAAAAGAGATTTTGCGTGATGACTTAGTTAAGGAAGAATGTCCTAGACTCATTCTTGGACCTTTTACCAAGCCTCCTCAGGTTGTATTTGACAATGTCCTTATCGGGACGACTTGTAAAAAAAATTTGGAAGTGCTAAATCCTTCAAAGACTAGTCAACAGGTAAGATTTTATATATAAGGCTTTATTATTTGAAAAATTGTGAAATTAATACAATGTAATTAAATATATATCTTTATAAATATATTGGTTTTAGAATCGAATATAAATCAACATTATAACACTAACAAGGACAATTAGAAACTTTTAGCATAATTTTACAATTTAACAAAATTAAATATATATTTTTAATATTTTAGATAACATTAGGAAAAGCCCTACCTCCTGGTCTTATCATACAGTTGCCCGGAGACTTTTTTGAAGTAGAACCTGAAACATGTTATTGTCTAAATATGTTATGGACACCGACTCAACCAACTGCACTTAGAGAAACTATTAGATTTACAAATGAAAACAGAGGCAGATATGATGTCATCGTTGTACTGAAATCTGCTATGGTAATATATATGTGTACCGTAAAAGTAATTTTATTATAATAATAATAATAAGCATGTTATATATCCTGGAGAATATTACAAAAAGTATAAACTACATTGTTGGTCTAAATACTGCTATATTTTCTTATCTGTAGAATACTTTTTTTTATTATAAATATTTTTTTTATAAAATAATTAGTAGTTCTCCAAATTTAAAAAGGGCATGAATATATAATAAATTCTTGTAAATTTAACTTTATGTGATTGTATATAAGAAATTCATTATTTTCAGAATGCTAAAGGCAAGAACAATCAAACTAAATTAAAAATTTCTCCTGGTAAAATAAAGAAAAAAGTAGGTAAGAAGTCGCCAGTTGCTATATACAAGAAAAAGGTTGAAGCGATAATGAAAGTGCAGAAAACAGTTGAAGTTGTTAAATTATCTAAATACAAAATCAAAACTCAAACAAACAAAGAGAATAAACCGTCTTATAATAATTATTTAGAAGACTCAAACATCCAAAAATGTCCCTTTGACTCACCAACCAGTATAGATTTAAATTTTAATACATCTGAAATCTTTTCAAATATGCTTCATCAGAAAGGAGGAGCACTTCATCAAACATATGACAAATCATATAGTACAATAAGCAGTGATAATCACAATCAACATAATAATATACTTAAACCATCTAACAAACAAGCTTTTGATACATCTACTACAAATATTTTTGATAATTTAACATTTACACCACTGAAAAGTGTACCGTCTAAAAATGAAAAATTGGACAAAGGTCCAAAAATAATTTTAAGTGTTAATTCTGAGAGTGATTTTGATGACAGTTTAGATTTTAAAAGTGGTAATAAAGAAAATTCAATCATATGTATTACCTCTTCTCAGCCCAACAAGTGGCTAACTGTCAATCAACAATACCAATATGAAAATAATGCTGCATCTAGTGAAACACCAACATTACCAAGTAAAAAAATTCCAAATACATCCTCCCCAAAAGACTTCAATAGTCCAAACTTTTCTATAAACACAGATTTTTCACGAATAAGTGATTTATCATTTTTCCCACAAAGATTTTCGACAGAACGTAAGATTTTGCCTAAAATAGGTAATGAAAATCATGAAATAATTGATGACTCAAATATGAACATAAAACTAAGTTCAGATACTTATACCAAGGAATCTCCATTTACACCATTAGAATATAATGGTCATCAAATCTATCCAGAGGCTAGACTTCTATCTCTTAATAAAGAATCATTACCAAGAATGTGTCGACAATCTCTGTTTAAAGAATTTCAACAAAGGGAAGCTAGTGAAAGAAATTATCTTCGTCCTGATAATTTCTTATGGCATAATGACTTAAGGACTGATGTGAGATCGCCACCTCGGTCTTTAACACCTCCATTGCAGTCAATACCAGAAGAAAGTGGACTTTTTTCAGAAACGCAAGTTTTAGATAAGACTGATAGGCAAACAACTACATTCACGATAGATCGTACTTTCGACAGAACATGCGATAGAACGACATCGGCTAACAGGCAGTCTGCTTGGTCAAAAAGAGCGGTGAGAGGTGAGCCGGACCTTTGGAAAATGCCTGCCATATTACCGAAGAAATCAACAAAGCCAAAAATGAGTATCAAAAGCAAAGAGTCACTGGCAAAGGAGTCTGGCAAAGTGAATCAAACTTTCGTAAAGAATAAAAGTTTGAGTCAATCTTCATTATTTAACCACATTGACAATGTGTACTCACAGTCTTTTACTGTTGACCCATTCTTGTCGTCAACCTATTTTTACGATGAGGCAGCAGTTGATAAATTTGAAAAAGAATTTAAAAGGTGGCTTAATTACATATTAACCCCGCCTGCTGATCTCGACAGTAACGTGGAACAAAAACTTGACGTTGGGAAAGCTTGGATTGAACATCGTAATAAGGAAGTTCCAGCGGCACCCACTAAAGAGCAAGTCTGCAGTGTGTACCACAACAGTCAGAGACTAGAGAGTTTGAGGCGATCTGCAAGAGCATTATTGCTAAGTCCAGAAATTTCTCAAGTTTTCATTAAATTGAATGTACAAATAGAAAAGAAATTAATTGCTATAAGAACTGACAGAAATCTGCATTTGGACGTGGGCTTACAGAAAACTATAATGGAGCTGCTGTTGTCTTACAATCCGCTCTGGCTTCGCATCGGCCTTGAAGCAATTTACGGTCTTGTATTGCCTCTCAAATCTAACAGTGATATTGAGGGAATGACCACTTTTATTATACAACGAATGTTTAAGAATCCTCATTTAAAAAACAAACATTCTAAAGCAACAGCTCCAAATATGCTAACACCCGCATATATGGAAGCTATTAAAAAATTCACTCTTAAAAAGTTTTTCATGTTGGTATTTTTTTTGGACCAAGCTAAGCAAAGAAAACTTATTTCCCATGACCCATGTTTGTTTTGTAGAAACGCAGTTTGCAAAGAAAGTCGCGAAATTGTTATACGTTTTACTAGAGAACTCATCGCTGGAATAGGAGACATTACAAAGCATTTGAGACCTCTCGGTTACGTTGTCAGTCACAAACAGTCTTACTTGGACGAATACAAATATGCTGTGCACAATATAGCCGTTGATATCAGAGATGGGGTGCGACTTACTAAAGTCATGGAGATTATCCTTATGAAAAACGGACTTTTGAGCCAGCTAAGAACACCTGCCATATCTCGACTTCAAAAAATTCATAATGTGCAAGTTGCTCTGAATGCATTGAAGGAAGCTAATTTCGTTATAGTTGGGGAAATATCTGCTATTGATATCGCCGACGGTCACAGAGAGAAGACTCTGTCGCTTTTGTGGCAGATTATCCATGTGTTCCGGGCACCGTTATTCGAAAGGGCTGCCAATGTAATTCAAATATGGTGGAGAAAGAAATACGAAGTTATTATAGAGAAACGGAAAGAGGAAGAAAAGATACTAGCGGAGCGCAACACAGCCGCCAGCATCATACAGTATTGGTGGAGAAGAACTAAATATAACCGTGTGATGGAGTACAGAATGCATAAAATTACGACGGCGACTACTATTATACAGAAATACTGTCGAATGTGGCTTTGCCGAAGTCGCTTAAGGAAATTTAAAGCAAGCGCTATGAAAATTGCACAATGGTACAAGAATATGAAATTAATACAAGAAGCAAAAGATAATTTACGACAGTTGCGTCTGAGAAGAGAGGAATTGCGATACAAATCTGCGACATTGATTCAAGCTTGTGTTAGACGTTGGTTATCCATGAAGAAGTACAAAGATATACAGAAGAAAATTATTTTGATACAAAGCGTTATTCGGCGACACTTAGTGCAAAAGTGGCACACAAATTTAAGAAAAGCAGTTGTATACATTCAACAGAAATACAGAAGTAAATTGTTAATGAGACAAGAAATGCAGAATTTCAAACTAAAAAGAGAAAAAATAGTACTTATACAAAGTTATTACAAAATGTTCAAACAGCGTAAATATTACAATGAATTAAAAAAGTCTGTACAAAATATACAAAATCGGTACTTAGCACTTCTATTAGGGAGAAAAGAAAGGGCTCAATATTTGAAATTAAGGAGCTCTATAATAAAAATTCAATCTGTATACAGGGGTAAATTATCCCGTACAGATTACATAAGGCGACGCAATGTAATAATCGCCGCTCAGCGAAAAGTAAGGGCCTATCAGGCGATGAAGAAAGAAAGGGAAAACTTTTTAAAGCTTCGAAAATCAGCTGTCATCATACAGAGACACTTCAGATCACAACTAGCTATGAGAGTAGCTCGAAAGAATTTTATAGCATTAAAAACTTCAGCTATTGTAATACAGAAGCACTTCCGGTCGTACTTACAAATGAAATATGATAGAAGTAATTATGTCTCGATTAAAAATGCTATTATTTCAATTCAAAGAAAATATCGCAGCTTAATACAAATGAGGCGTGATAGATGTTATTATTTGAACCTAAAAAAATCAGCTCTATTTGTACAGAGAAGGTATAGAGCTCTTATACTGATGAGAACCTGTAGAGAAAGATATCAAAAACTCAAAAGGGCTTCCGTATTTATACAAAGAAAATACAGAGCTTTGATTAAAATGCACGAAGTAAGGTCTCAGTATATGAAACTAAAATCATCTTGTATTGTAATTCAGAACGCTTTCAGAGCATATCAAAAGGGAAAACGTCAACGGACATTGTATTTGCAACAAAAACAATCAGCTATCGAAATTCAGAATTGGTATAGAGCGTTGAAAAAAGGAAAAGAAATTAAAAAACAATATGAACAAGCTAAAATAGCGTGCATAACTATACAAAAAGTGTATAGGGCGTATATAATTGGAAGGATACAGAGGCAAGAGTATCTTAAAATTAAAACTGCCACAATATGTATTCAAAAATATTACAGAAGCTACTTATTAATGAAAACCGTTAGGAGAGAATTTATAAGAATCAAAACGTCTACCGTCACTATTCAAAGATTCTATAGATCATATGTGGAAACAAAGAGGGTAAAGGAATCGTATCTAGCAATGAAGCAGGCAGCCAACGTTATCAAAAATTATTATAGACTTTATCTAGAAGCTAAAAGAATCAGGAAGGAATATTGCCAAAAAAGATCTACAACTATATATATTCAGAAGAAATATCGTAGCATCTTAGCGATGAGACGTCAGAGAACTGATTACTTAAGCTTAAAACGTGCTACAACGCTTATACAAACGAAATATAGGGCTTTACTAGAGATGCGGAAACAAAGACAAATGTATTTAAGACTACGTTCTGCGGCAATTTGTCTGCAGAGTAGGTTCCGAGCACAGTGCCTCATGAAACGAGAAAGACATACATATTTGAGAATAAAACAAGCCACCCAAATAATACAAACATTTTACAGATCATACAAATTAGGTACCTTACAAAGAAAACATTATGTAGAATTGAGAAAATGTACAATTACAATACAGCAAAGATATAGGGCGTTGTTATTAATGAGAAAGGAGAGACAAGTTTATAACAAGCTTAAATATGCGACGTTAGTCATACAACGAAGATATAGAGCAAATAAGATGATGTTACTCGAAAAATCTAACTATAACAAAATATTGACATCATGTATTACTATACAAAGATTTTATAGAGCCTGCATTATTAGAAGGGATCAAAGACAACAGTTAGTTGCGTTAAAATCGGCAGCTACAGTTATTCAGCGACGTTACAGAGAATTTTTGATAGCTAGGAAAATTCGAAAAGACTTTATGCAATTAAAAAATACAACTATTTATATTCAGAGGTATATAAGATCAAGAAACAAAGCTCGTATGGAATCACGTAGAATGGCTGTCGATAGAATTCAGACTTGGTATATCAGTATCAAATTACGAAATGAATGTCGCTCTAATTTCTTGAAAACAAAACTTAGAATTATTACCGTACAATCACTTGTACGTATGCATATTTGCCGTAAACAGTACCTAATTGCGCGCAAAGCAGCTATTTCTATACAAAGATATTACCGTTGTTACAAATTAGCTAAATCAGAAAGAGAAAAGTATATTAAATTTAGAAGCTCTTTGATCACGCTTCAGGCGCATGTCCGCAGCTTTATAGAAAAAAAATATTACTTGCGTTTGCGATCCTCAGTTCTAGTCGTACAGGCGATATATAGGTTGAAAAGACACAGGGAAGTATTAAGCAAACAAAGGGAGGAAGCCGCTGTGATCATTCAAAAGAATGTCAGACGTCACTTAGCAAAATCGTGGTATACTTGTTATATTAGACGAGTGATTTTAATTCAGACGTTATGGAGAAGAAAGCATTTGACAAGACTGATTCGTAATGAATTCTTACAAAAGCGGACATTCATTTTAAAATTACAAGCAATTATCAGAGGATATTTAGTGCGTAAAGAAGTAGAACATAAGAAAGAGAATTTGTTGAAATTGCGAGAAGAACAACGTCGCAATTGGGCTGCATCGAAAATACAGGTAATTTTGCTACCCCTAAATAAACAGCCAATTTTGTCAATAAACAATAGAAAAACATATAAAATAACAGCATTTTTTAACATAATTTATGTAATACTCCAGGCTCTTTTCCGTGGGCACAAAATTCGTTTAGCGAGTGACAAGCGCGCTAAAGAGCTCCGTCGCAGATGGCGCGACGGCGCCCTGCACTCCACACAGGAGTCCCTGCGGGAACGCAACGAGGAGGCCATGGACGTGCTGCGGAACATGTCCGATATAGAAACTGTTATTAGAGCGTTTAGGTCTTTGGGTGAGTGTTCGTTTACGTATAATATGTTGGAAGTAAAATAAGCGAATTACTGGTGGCGGGTTCGAATTTAAATAGGGGGAGTATATTAAATATACTCCCTATCTATTTATTTAAAAATAAATAGATATCAATGTGGGATTAAACAACTTTGTGTGAAGTGTAAGGTTTATTATGGACTATGAATAAAAACTGACTTGATATCCACGTAGGCTTTACCAAGATATTGCAAAATGTAAGTATTTGTATTTCAAATCATTTTTTTTTCTCATTTAAACATTGTTTTACTCAATTATCAATGGAAAAAAAAGAGGGTATTTAATTGAGACAACTGAAATAGGCATACATTTTTGATTCTATGGATACAAACAAATAATTGCTTTACCCTCATACTAAAAGTGTTATATACGGAATTCCATTATTACAGAACTACTTACTGAAGTGATTCCAATGATGTATGACGCGAACGCCCCGTCCATAGTGCGCCGCGTCTTCATCTACATGTCTGTGACCAACAGATCTATTTCAAGTGTAGAAGTGTTGAAGTCGGCTGCCTCTGTTCTTGTTAATTTGACTAGGTATAAAGTTACAGGACCTAAGATATACGCGGTAAGTTGTAACTTTAAGATTGATTTTAAAAAATATAATAGTATTGAATACAGTACAATAAAAAATATATATTCGGGCCTGTCGTGACGCAGAGGCTCAATTGTGGGACTAATCGTCTAAGTTTATAGCTTCGATTCCCACTCCAGGAAATGAAAATATTAATTATTATTTAATATTTTCACTCGCTCGGATAACAAGGTAAAGCGCGGCGTTGAGTTCCACATCGCTCAGCACGCAATGCCTCAATTCAACGAAAAGTGGGGGTGGAAATTTTAAAAGAGAATGGAGTGTCTTAACACTAGGTTCTTCTCTTCCCTCGGCTTACCCTGCTATATGCGAGATACAGCGTGAAGCCAGAAAAAAAAACAAATTATAAACAAAAAACATTTACTTTAAGTTTATAGTTTGATCTTATTTTTACAGAGAGATAGAGTTCCTCCAGTTTTGAAGTTCATGTGGCGATTCAGTAATAGTGAAACTCAACTGTTTTGCATATTATCAACATATTTATGGTTGTTTTCCAAATATGAGGAGCCTAGAAAGGTAAATATTTTGTACAATTTGACCAACTGCTTCAAAAAAAGAGGAAGTTTTACATTTGAAAGATTTTTTTGTATGTGTTACATAATATGTTGCTGATATAATCAATTTCGATGATTCTTTTTTTATATGGCAGCTATTGCTTCTTATGTAGTTCCATTAAAATTTAACTAAACTCTGATGAGTAGTTTTTGAGTTATTCGTAATAATTTTACTTGTTAGTGCATTTTATTTAGAGCTTATGTTCTTTTCTGTTAAAATTTTAATTATTAAATTTCAATACAAATTTCGAACATAGATCTATTAACAGTATGTCCCACTACATATTATATGATTAAATCGTTTTTAATTTAGCAAAGTATCTTTGAAGCTGCAATCGAAATATATAGAATTTGAAATTAATAATAATTTTAAAAATTTTAATTAATAATATTTTTTTAATATTTTAGGACCTAAAAGAGTTTTTGCATATGCCAGAAAATCACAAGATACTGGTAACAATCAAAGGAAATGTAATGCGCATGAAGAGGATGGCGAGTAACGCCACAAGACACAAATTTAATACGCCCCAGCCTTCTAAATTTATTTCCCATACAATGAACCATTCTCTACGAGCCAGCCTGAACCATAGTGTTTGCAACAATAGTAGCTACTTACTACCGGCTCTAGACATGGATTATGGTATCACCAGACTTGACAAACCGCGCTATTTCGAGGACCCTCAACAAGCCATCATTTGCCTATTTGATACTTATGACTTATAATGTTAATTAACCTGTTATTTTAATATTTAATTTAAAGTGTTGTACACAATGTTGCTTCTTGACATAATAATATTTTTTATAATATATTAAACTACTAATATCATGTTATTGTGTGTATTATGAAGCAATAAATATAAAGACCACATTTTATTAAATAAGCTTTCATAAAAATAATAAATTTTTATTTAATGTGTACCTAGTAATTTTAATTTACTCATAAATTTCACTAAATTAATTTTTATTTTGCAACAGATAATATAACCAATGTTAAAATAATTCGCTACAAATTAGACATGGGCGTTATAGTTTTTTAGCTGTTACGGTTACAAATCCATTTTCAGATATCGAGTTTGCGTTACGATTTCGATAGTTTTCGTTACGATTTAGTTTATATCGATATGATATGATATAAGAGTGATAACTGTTTTTAGTTACGTTTTGATATATCGGTCTCATCCCTACTACAAATATGAAACTTAAAATGTAAACTTAGGAAATCGTACTTTCATTTTGTGGCAACATTGATCGTCCAAATATATTTCATCTGTATTCAACGCTCGTTAAAACGTCATTCTGACAGAATAAAAACATTATTTTCAAAACAACTGCAGGATTTTGGACGTATCGCATATATAGGAGGAAAAGAAGGATATCGAAAAGAATATCCTCTTAGCTACATCATATAAAGTGTAGAAACCACCACATGGACGAATTCGTCAATTATATATTGCTGATATTAGTGATACTTCCAGTGATTTTATTTATAAACCTATGGGCAGGCATAGGTTGGGAACTTTTTGTTAATAATTAATTTAAAAAGGCTTTGCTTCATTGCACTTTTAAAGATTACAAAAGTCTGACCAATGGTGCATAAGAAATTATCCAGAATATTTTAAATTTGCTCTTTTTCAGCAGTTTGTCTAGCAAGTGATATGGAATTTGTTGTTAATTATTTTTATGAGATAGGGATAATACAAATAAAGCACTTAATATGATTTAGTCTTTTATTTTGTAACATCATATAAATCTTTGTCAATATTTACAAAGAGATTGATATAAATAAAAAAATCTTTTAAGTATAAATAAACATTCATAGTAGGAAATAAACAGCTTTGGTAAATGTCTTTTTCAGTAGTTTACAATAATCAGAGGTACATTACTATTTCTCATATTGGTTTAATTCAAATTCATTTGAAATCCTACAACATTAATACACATCTAAGTACATTGATTAATACAAAAGGAGTGAACTATTTATTGGCACCTTAAAAAGTAGTAATAAATATAAAAGATATACAAAAAATATTTTTATAGCTCTAAATTTATAAACATTGTAATAGTCACTTATTTTAAAATTAACATGATTTATTATTCAATTAAAATGTTATTAAGACTCTTAAAGGCTTTACATTATAAGTGTGCAAAACAAACTAAATTTAATAGGAAGTTTTGTGAATTGTGATTAAAGTTTAAATATCAATGTGTATATTCTATATTTCACTAGAAAGAAGTAATTCTTCCATTCCCATATGTCCTCGATGCCTCCACACCCTGTAGCGAGCTATGTCCTTTCTCGTTACCATCCCAACAACCTAGAAATGAAAATATATTCTTATTACTTATAGCACTATAACAAAAACTATAATTATTCACAATCTGCATAATTTTAACATTAATATTTCCCATAGTAATATATAACTACTACAAAAAAAGCTTACTTATAGGTTGCAAAAATAAATACTAAAGGTATAGGTATATTAAATAGTAAATACCTCATTATGGTCATTCACAATAGGTAAATGTCGTAGACCAAGTGCTCTGAATAAACGGAAGAGCCGTGGTAGAGAGGCCCTGTGTGGAAGAGTGTACGGTGAAGGATTCATGAATGGCCTCAGATCTAAAGTGCATGTCTTTTCCCAATCTGAGATTTCCAGCTGTATAAAAAAATATTTAAAAAACAGAACATTTTTTAATTGTTGTACTTTTTGTAATTTCAATTTTAAAGAATAAGCCATTAAAAATTGGTTAAGAATTCAAAAAAGATTTTTTAAAATATATTAATGACAATATGTCAAAAAGCATATTGTTTCTCACCTCATCAATAGAAGGATATCTCGGGTACTCTCGCCTGAACATATTAATATCAACATTGAAGTTAGACCATGTTGTGTTTGCATTTTCATTGTAAATCTTGTTTTGCAGTAAAACTATCAACTGCGATCGTAGTATTAGCCCGCGGAGTCGCTTGTATGTCGTTACTTCCGCCTAAAATATTATATAAATTCATAATAATTTTCTAAAATAATGAACTAAGTTATTCATTGTATCTACATCTAATTTATTAAATGCAAATAATTTTATGATTAAATTACAAAGCACAATAGTAGAGCTAACTAATATGTTAGCGGGTAACTAAAAGAAAGTTATAATTTTTTTTTAACTTCACGCTGTATCCCGCATATAGCAGGGTAGGCAGAGGGAACCCGAGAACCTAGTATTAAGACACTCCGTTCTCTTACAACAATTCCGTTCCTCATTTTCCGCCAATTTTATAATGTTTTTATATACTCTAAAACCAACACTTAGACACAACTCAAATCAACCACAAAAAAATTCTTTAAATAATTAAGCTGCACTCACATCATCAGCTAAAGGCGGGTCTACAATCGGAAAACCATTGTAAGATACAAGTCGCAATATTTCCAGAATATGTCCGACATTTTCAACGGTACGTAAAGTGAAAACAGGGTGTGACATAACTTCTGAGGCGTAAATGTTGTGTGCTAGTGGCGGCGGCTCCCATGGTAAGAGGGGAACTCCTGCTAGTTGGATGTGTATGTCGTAGATACCCTGAAATATTATTATTTAAGCATATAAATAGACCTAAGTAATTAAAACTCAGTCTATTAAGTGTTTGACCTCAAGCAATTATGTGCATTCTAATGTTAATTCAAAGGATGTGTTCTAATATAGGCTTTCCTAATACGCTGAGTGTCTTCTCAGGTCTGAGGTATTAAATTTAGTGAACCGGTGGTAAGTTATTTGACGTTCAAAAATGAAGCATGTATCTTCTTACTTTGAAAAAAATTATTTGAATTTGAATTTAATATATGTCGTATTCAAAGTAATATTCTATCAAAATCTGTCCCTTTAATTATTAGAACAATTTGCAATTGAATAGCAATTGCAATTGATAGATGAAACTTGATCCTATCTTAGCTGTCATATTCATATTTCCGCTCATTGATGCGTTGTTTGCTGAATGGTATAGTCTAACACATTACTATATCAAGCTTAGTCATAGCTAAAACAACCAATATAAATTTTATAAACAATATTGGTACCAGCAATTGGCACAATTACTCATCGACACACTGTAGACAACATTTTAAATATCCAAATACAATTGCTCAATTCAAAAGTACCACAAACCAAAATAAAGCTTAATAGCAGAAGTACCTAATAAAAATAATTTAAAAAAATTGCTTAAAGTCAATTCATTCAAAAGAAACGTTTGCCTTAACTTAGGTTACTTATGTACCCTAAAATTCGGAATCAAGAGATATCCTTTTTAAATATATAAAAAAAAATTGTGGTACTTTTGAATTAAAACAGCAATATATCGAAAAATACCTCATTAAAGAAATCCCCCGTCCACTTTGCTACTACTAGTGTAACAATAATAGGTAACGCGTTGGATATCTGTCCTGTCGTCTCTATTATAATGACTGTAAGCGAGATGGTCATGCGCACGACGCCGCCGAGCTGGGCGGCCGCGCCTACTAACGCGTACTTCGCTGGATTTATACTCTGGTGTGGATAAAATAAAACTTTTATTGACTATAATCATGTGTTATACATATATACTTTATATGAATTGAAAACAGTTAGACAAATTGTTGACGTCACCGTAGTGTAAAATCTTTTTTGACTATATTCGCAACAGCTGTGAGTTCGATCGTTACTCGAGAAAATGTATATATTTTTGGCTGGCTTTTTGATTGGACTAACTAGATAAAACATGTTGAGGTCCGTCACATACTAAATGTATGTTTAGACAAGAGAGAAAGTATAATAAAAAATTGGTATACAAGTAAAGAGAAAACGGAACTCGCCATATTATCGCTATTTGGCAATTCTATCTTTCGTAGTTTCGACTATGAAACGGAAAGTGCAAACTGCACTTTACGTTTCATAGTTTCTTTCCCATAGGAATTCCAGAAAATCCTTCCTCCTAATTTTCCAAATTCCGTTTTTTACGGTAGTTTGGGTATTTGTCTGTTATTCAGTAAGTGACAAAAAGGTTTTACGTATATTGCAGATGATATTTTAAATTAAAAATTATAAAATAATCAAATCGACTATAACTCACATTCTGAGGTAGGATATACTGTATCATTATAGCAAACAGTCTTCCCCATGCTGCACCAGTCAGCAGATTTGGTATGAACAAACCACTGGACACCGCCAGACCAAAAGTCCAGGAAGAGAGCAGAAAGTAGCAGATCACAAAGACTAGTAACGACCAAGGCTTGTAAGATCCCATAGGATCGTGAAGGAAGGACCTTACCGAGGCCTCGGGTGTTTGAAACCAAATTGCAGCTAGCGTATTATATTCACCATCAGCACAGAAAAGCTGCAATTTATAAAAAGTTATATTTTTCAATAAATTTATTCTTAATTAAATAAATAAATCTATAATAATATATAAATAAAACTATATCATTACATACAGTCATTACAAAATCTTGATGCATCGGATAAGAAATTGTGTTAATTGAAGAATGATGATTCAGCTTTGATGAAAGTTTACTCTGCCACTCTAATTATTAAATTGGTAGTTTAATAATTAGAGAGGAAACGAGTAACGAAATGTTGACATGTTCTTGGTTTTCGGTCCATGGTCCATAATTTTGTTATGTTTTCTTTTATATATATTAAAAATTATTAATAATCAAATCATAATGAGTGATTTCAATATAGCATAATATTAAATAATATTGCTTGATTGAGGAACAGTGACGATTGATTACAAACAACTTTAACGAAACTTTAAGCTCTTCCACGTTAGTGATTGAATTCGGTAGTTTAAGCATCAAGCGAAAAAAAAAGCGAAAAAGCGAAGAAGTTTTTGGTTTAAAATACAATTTCGAATAACTTTGCTATATTCTCGTTTTTATTGATATTAGAAATATCATTAGAACATTATATAAAACAGTGTTGATTATTAAGATTGCTTTTTTTTTCTTGCTGTGATCCAGACGAAAGTGTTTTCTCACAACTGGAAAAAATCACGGGTTTAAGCAGAGTTAATTAATTATAATATATGTATATATCGTTGTCATATCGTAGAATTGAAGATTTCATGAAATCGTAGCATTTCTTGAAATAATGAAAAAAAATTTCCATATCGTAAAATTGTCAACGTTTAACCATATTGTTTATTTTAGTAGTTTAGTTACTTTTTATAATAATAATCAATAAAACTTCTAAAGCATCAAAAAAAATACCGCAATTGTCATTTATTCCGTTTGAAGTCAAGATAGGTTAGGTTAGGTTAAACTTTTTTTATTTAATTGATTCTTAGTATTTAAAACTAGTTTTTATAATGACCATGACATATATAAATTAATATAATTTTTTTGCCAATGCGTCCTACACGCTTCCGCTTTAATCAATAAACTTTTGGGTAGTTGAATAATTAATGAATGCTGTAGACGACATGGATATCTTCTCTTCAATTGAAATAAGTTCTATGTTATAAATATTCAACATTTGAAACACATATAGGTTTACAAAATTTAACTTGTTACAATGACAATTATGAAATTAAATTTATTTACAATAAAATATTGTTTTATTTATATAAGAAATATCACTATACCATTATATAAAACAGTTTTGATTTTTAAGATTGCTTGGATATTGAGTTAATGATGAATGGTGACAATCAGTTTTGTTGACTCTTTACACTCTTCCTCTTACATTATTAAATGTTGGTAGTTTAATAATCTAAGAAGGAGCGAGTAAAATATGCTTGCTGTGATCCAGACGAAAGTGTTTCCTCTCAACTGGAACGCCTGTCGTGGTGCAGAGGCACAAGCATGCGACTGTAATTGCGTCATTTCCTGGGTTTGGTAACAAGGCAAAGCACGGCGTTGAGTTCCGCCACTCAGCACGCAATGCCTTAACTCGGCGGAAAATGGGGAACGGAGTGTCTTAACACTAGGTTCCCTCTGCCTATCCTGCTATATGCGGGATTCAGTGTGAAGCACACAGGAAGTTAATGAATAAGTTTGTAAAGTAATATACTAAGTACAAATATTAGGTATAAGATTTAATAAAATACATTTTTTTTTCTTAATTCTTTAACTTTATACAAAAATATAATTAAAAAAATAAAGTGACCTAAACCTTTCACTTCACAAGTAACATTCCAAATTGTGAAATAATAGCTTAATGAAATAACTATATTCTGTTGAAACATGTATGCTATTTTACCTTATAACAATGTTTAAAGTTTATTATTTACTGTACAAACGATATTTTTATAGGTTGCTAGATTACAATACTCATAATAGTAAATACAATAATCATTAAATACATATTTTATGTATTGTTAAAAAATCTCATTTTTTGTACAAAGCATGTAAGTAATATAATAGCAATATATTAGTTTATGGTATTTGTCCAACCGATGAGTATGATAGTGTCGTGACTAATTTCTTTAGGATCGAAATCACTCATGTGGATATTATACAACCATTCGGACATCCATCTACATTTGTTAATGGAAATGTTGTATTATTTTTAATATTGAAAATTTTAGTACATGAGATATAAAACAAGAAAAATGAGAGTTAATATGAAAATGTACTACAAAAATATCACACACAAACACAAAATTCTGAAAATCTTATAAATAATTACCATTTTAAATAAAAAAAATACAATTCTAACAAACACACGTCAGTGGAAAAATAACGGGGAAAAACCTGTAAGGAAGACTGGTATCAGTAGATATATGAGTAATATAAAGGTCACCTGTAAAGGTACTTTGGTGGGGTCTTCCCCGAGCGGGCGGCAGTCGTCTAGTAGGAACATCATGAGAAAGCCGCAGGTAGCACTCACGCCCGCCACTAAGCACGCCTCCACCACTCGCAGCCATGGCGCGCCTACATATCTACATGTTTAGAGAAGAAACTGCTTAGCAAACCCTTGATTCACCGTACGGTTGCCGGGGCCTATCACGATGCTTAGAGGAGTTAGAGAGTGCCTGGGATTTACGATCCAACGTGTAGGTTTAAGGAGCCCCTTTAAAATGCGCATTAACTTTCACCTCCACTGTCTGCGCTCCTCTCTCTACCTAACATATTTTAAGATTCTAGTAATGCCGTCTTCGAAATACGTGCTAAAAATGAACTGATGATAGTTCTAGAAAGGCCGAGACCTTTTAATAAATTATAGTGGGGAACGGAATTGTTGAAAGAGAATGGAGTGTCTTAACACTAGGTTCTCTGATTCCCTCTGCCTACCCCGCTACATACGGGATACAGCATGAAGTTGAAAAAAAAAAAAAAAAATGTAATATGCTATTACATAGCAAGATAATAAGCATTTTAATAATACTATAGGGGGGAAAACCAGAAAAACACAACATCAATTATTATTAGTACTCTGATTAATAATATTTCAATTTAAATTAATATACCTCACTTACCTTATTCGGAAAACACTCAGTTTATAATTAATATAATTCCAGAGTGCACCTAAACTTCCACCAATTACTCCAAATAATATGAACACTGGTACTTCATAGAATTGGAATGGAAAAGGCTCCATTTTTCCAAGGTTCAGTAAGCCTAGAAAAAGTATTGAATCATAGAAACAATAATGAAGACATATTTTTTAAATAATGACAGTATTTTTTTTAAGTAATTATAATTTGGACCTCTTTAGTTCAACATATAAATTTAAAAAATATAAAATTAAAGTTATGTCCGCACCTGGATAACTTAACTCTCCTGGATGTCCATGATAAGCTGATAGTGCAAAGTTTAGAGTAAATGTAGACACTATAGTCCCAAAAAATGTCCTCCATGTTAATGCTTGATTCCAAAAACTTGTGCCTTCTTCTAATGAAAATAATACGCCACCTATATATCATCACAATATGTTTTAGTTACAAAATATATTTTATTAGTGTTTTAAATAAAAATCACTATTATAAATTAATAATAAATCTAAAATAATTATCGGCAGAAAGTGGGGAACAGAGTGTCTTAACACTAGGTTCCCTCTGCCTACCCTGCTACATGCGGGATACAGCGTGAAGCTATGTATGTACTATTATAAAAATCCATACTTATACATAGCATTGATAAATTGTTGAAACTATTCAAATTACATCAAATAACAAATAAAATGTCCCATTGCATATCAATAAATATTATTATCATTCAGCCAGAATGAAGCAATAAGATAATAAAATATAAATTTTTATTAAATATTAAACTTTAGAAATAGTCCAAGATAGGCAATAATATTAAAGAATAATAATTATACTCTTTAAATACTTATAACAGTCATATATATTTATTTTTTTTAAAATATAACCTATAGGAGCTCCAAAAGCAGCTGACACACCAGCCGCTGCCCCGCCAGATACAAAGTCACGTTTCTCATGATCCTCCCGAAAGTATTGAAATATTTTAAAATCTTTATTAAAAGTTGTACTTTTGCCTTGAGATATACCAGCTGCTACTACAGCTCCACTATGTATCATAGGCCCTTCCTGTAAAGAGAAATATCTAAAAATATACATATATTTTTTTTAAACACATTAATCTACTCTTTAAAAAATAAAAAGAACTGCAAATTTGACTTGACCAAGCAATTCCTGATATACAACTTTGGCTACCAAAATTATTCATTCAATTTTAAAGTTTCTACAAAGCTTAAGACTACAAGAACAAATTTAGCAGACATACCTTGCCTCCAGCCAAACCTCCGACTACAGCAGTAATGACACCAACAGCTTTAACAAATAATGTCTTAATTCTTACAACCCGTGGCACTTTAACTCCATTTAAATAACACTTAACTTGAGGTATGCCACTTCCAGCAGCAACTGGCTACAACAATATATTTTTTGCCTAAAACAATCTCCGCATACAAAGTAGCAGAAAGACCTAATATTTTGATACTCTTGTTCCCCACTTAAAATATAATTTTTCACATACAGTTAGTCAGTCTTATTACACAAAGGTCTCAGTATAAGTAATATGTTTTTTTTATTATACTATATTTGAGTTTTTGTCATTACTTAGCACTCTTTATCAAGTCACATTATAATTAACTAGAGTAATAACAATACAAGGTTATAACTGTACTAATTGATAATAATAATAAACTGACATCAATTAGTCATTATCAATTATTTAGTTAGAGGAACATATATTGATCCATATATCTATTTACACTGTTTACAACAGTAATTATGTGTGTATTCAATTTTTTTTAACAATTTTTTTTTGTAAGTCTATTGTAAAACATGATAGCCACCAGTAGAGGGGTCGGTGTTACACATAAAGATGGAGTGAAATGTACTTTTCTTTTGCATTCTTCACAAACAATGGGGGATATATAGAGATGGATAAAATTAAACTTCTTAAAATAATATAGTAATATTTTAGTAATACAATTTTATTATATGTTTTATTTGCAAATATGTTCAATAGACTTACCTCAACATATGCCACAAGTACAGATCCAAAAAATACAATACAGATATTAGACAACACCCACAACAAGTACGGAATGTAAAGTTTATCTAATACCACATATCTGTCAACAGCTGATGTAATAAATTAAGGGAATTATTTAATGCAAATAAATTACTTATATTAATCACTAAGGTTTACCTTTAAATATATATTATTTTTAATAAATAGGTTAATATATTTATTAAATTTATTTGTGTTTTTATTGCTAGGAAAACCAAAATGATTGTAAAGGATACATTTCTTTAGTTGTTTATATTTAATTTTGGTAAATTCTTCTATGCATATATCAATTACAAAAGCAATAAGTGCAGTAATAACTCCAATTAACAAAACAATTATCCATCGAGCTATATCTTTCCATACAATAAATGGGTAGCCTCTTTTTCTCTCTTCATCTAAAAGTAAATGATTTTCGCATGTGTCATAATCTAAGCTCTGGAAAAGCAAATTTTAATATTTACTTGAAATATTCAATACTGTAGATAATCGAAGTTCTTCAATATTTTATAATCACTACCTCATACTTTGCTGACAAAATGTTCATTGAACCAGGTTCAATTTTTTGTACTGGTTGCCTTCGCCTAACTCCATGGCTGCCATGAATATCATCTTCTATTGAATCCTATAAATATTACTCATAAAATTTAATCTGAGAAAAACTATAAGAATTACCAAAATAATTGATCGTTCATAGATTCCTACCTCCAACCCAGAGGTTTTATTCAACTGGGTAAAATTTGATGTACTCGCTTCCTCATTGCTAACCAGTTGTGCTGTATCTGATGTAGTTTCACTAACACCATCATTGTATAACTGCGACGAATCATTCATTTTTAATAAATATTTTCACGTGAAACAAAGAACGATTGGCTACGCATTGTTATCACCAAAGTTAATAATGTTTAATAAAGCACTTAGTTCGCAAACGTATTCATGTAACTTCTAATTTATTCTTTTAAAATCTACGAATTTTTAATACGGTCAAAGTTATACACAATAGCAGTCAATAATTCAAGATATTTGGTAACTGACAAAACAAAAATTAAACGGAATAGACAGACGATCAATACATTGCAGACACAGTACTACATAGATGTAACAGGGTACAGACTATATACTAGTCTCCATAATGTATATAGCTTTTCAAAGTTTATGGCCACTCCCATATATCCGAACGCCACAGATCAATAACGGACTTCTGCCATCCATTAGAGTTGCGCACTACTACATGTCAAATTCCAAATTCAAGAAAGAAAATTTAAATGAGAACTATGTTATTTTATTATTTTTGTTATTAAGAGTACGGTACAGTACTATTGAAACATATTTTAAAATGTTTGTTAACGAAATATTACTTTCAGTAATCGCACTAATAATCGTTTAATAATTATATTAAATCGCCGTTACCTTATAAATGAATACAGAATTTATTGTTATCGATTAAATCCAATATATCATGAATATTGTTTCGTAAAAATAATATTTATGATTTATACAATATGTTTTCCATTCTGTAGCTCAATGTTTCTTTAATATTAAGTATATCATATATACTTTTATATTTTATATATATATTGGTGGTTAAGATGACAATTAAGATAATAGCACTAAAACCTAGTTACTTATCAATGTGGAAATGAACATAGATGTACAATAAAAGACATTTATATTTATTCGAAATTTATATAGGATTATGATATAAAAAAATATCGATATAATGGTTTATTAACAATCAGAAGCATAGCTTCTGTGTATTTAGTCCTAATTACTTATAAAAAAATTATTTATCTTCTAAAAAAAAATGGGCTAAGCCACGCCCTAAAAATATAATTTAATGATTAAACAAATTATTAAAAAATATTACAAAGTAATATTTTTATCAACGTTACAATATAGTTTGCAAGTTTTTGATATTATTTATTAACTTTTATTCAGATTCAGATTATGGACAAAAATTATAAATACCTGAATTTATTACAAGTCACGTCAGAGCTGGTCCAGGTCCAAAAGGGAAAAGGCAGAAAGATTTGTGCTTTGCGCAACGCAAACCGTCTATCTTTAGAGCGGCCTTTAAATACGATTCATAAAATAAATAATCTGTAAAATTAAAAAATAAATCCCTATTGGATTTACTAAATAGTTATTATAAAAATATATATTTTTTAATAATTTTTCAAAATGTCTTTAATTGATAATACAAAACTAGGATTATTTATATTTGATTAAGTGAGACACTGATCATTATCTTCTTGATACAATATAAAGTTATATATTCTTTACTAAATCACTATATATACACGATACGTTAATGTTTCACTACAATATAGTAACAATCTAATATAACTGAACTTATATATTTTCAGTACGATGGAGTCATGAATGTATTGTTTATGAAAATCAGAACCGATAAATTTATTCGGTAGTAAGCGTTATATATTTTATTATAATTACTTTATGAGATTTAGATAAGAAATAATTAGGAGATATTTGATAAATAAATATGAGATGATAATGTTTCCTCATATCTAGTGATTATATTGACATCAGAAATCACTTGACAACGTTATCATTTTATCAGTGTGTCAACTACTAGCGCCAGAAGCTAGCGCATACACGCGCAATAATCAGCGTACCGTAAACAATGGTGTATTTGTATGTGTGTGTGGCTTGCTCGTTCGTTTGGTTGACAATCGCGATGTGATGTATCCTACATCATCGCATGCTGAGTTATATTTTAAACAAATTGTTTTAATTTTTATATTAGTTCCAACATTTATTTCTAAATGTTTTCTTTCGTTGTGGTTACGTTTCTGTGTTTTTATTTCTAAATATGTGTAATTTGCCGCCGAAGTTCCATTCAGTGTGTCGCCTTTGTTTATCATTCTGTGGCGATAATTGCAGTGATGTTAAACTTCCAATATTCGACCGTGATAAGGATAAATCACGACTTTCCGAGATGATAATGACATATTTGTCAATAATGGTAACTAATTTGAGTTGTTATTTTGTTTGAGCAGTGTAAACAGAACGTTTTTTTCGTGTGAAAGTTTAGCATAAGCGTAAGAGATTGTGGATACTGATAAGCGCCATTAACTTTCTCGCGGGTGTTGGGTATTTTCGCATTGTGATATCATATTACGGCCCACGCGTTGAGTAGTTTAGAGTATGACTAATGTCGTTCTTGGAAGTGATAGGCGAGGCGGGTGGCAGCATGTAGCGGCTGTATCAGTGCGTGCTGATAACAAAGGAGCGCACCGATTATTTTGACAACAAACCTCTTCTTCAGCTTTCCATGCTAAAATGCACATTAAGCTTATACCCTATAACTACATATAGTTAATGAAAATATTCAGAATTGCCTGACAACCCTGCTATTTTGAGAATCAATATTATCTAAATATAGCCCTGCAGTTTGTATGAGGATAACTTGAATCACCCTTTCAGTACTATCTCGGATAACATTGAGTTTCACAATATATAAACTGGTTTGCAGATTTTTATTATTTGTTATCAGATTAGGTACTAGCGAATCTAGTGAATCATCAAGTATGATTGTAGTAAAAGGTCACTGGCCACATCATCTCTTAATGACAGAGATTGTGAAACTAACATAGTTGACCGTGTGAATAATGTTTTAGGTATCACCAGAAGATATGCTGCCACAGGTGGTTTGTGGAAGTTGTGCACACAAGCTTGATGAATTTCATACATTTAGAGAGTTATCACATAAATCTGAGAGATTATTGGAACAATTTGTACAGTATGCTAATTCATTATCAGGTCCAAAAGAGGTGGGTTTATTATAAAAATATTTATTTTTATTTAATATATGAACATTATAATGACAACAATTTCTACACTAATGTATTATATGCTATAATGACTTTCTAAATTTAATTTTTTTATTAACATAATGCTGAAATATTAATTTTTAAGCTAAACTGGTATCATCATTAATGTTAATGTAGCGTATTGGTTGAGTTCTTATATTTTTCTTGTAGAATGCTTTCACTGCATTAACTAAGAGTCCACATATCATTCCAATTCCTACTATGGAAGCTACACCCAGTATACTCCATAGTATATGTTTTGGTTTTAAATTAGAGAAAGAAAATCCTTTCTTTGCTGCAAATGTAGTGTCAAATGCAGGGCAGAATGATGTTGTTATATTGGTTATGTAGCTACCGCTTAATCTCATTGGGGCAGCGCAGCTGAAAAGTTGATAAACATAATAGCTTTAACATTACATATCCAAGTTATTTTATTTTTTAAACTTTTACTTTAAAAGATTTTCTGATGCTATTTTGACAATATTAATGGTAAAATAAAATTAATTATACTGAAAACTAATATAGAAATTACTTAAGGATGGTTGGAATCTCGTTAGATATTATCATATAGATAGATATATGTATACAAGTACTTTATTCAACATGCTTACTAAGGTATATCCCCTGGCCTAAACTTGGAACCAGCTCCTTGTTTTGTAACAATGTTAGCAAGATCACAATTACATAGCCAATTGTTGCCAGTCATTCCTAGCACTTCCAGTTTGTTCCATGGTAGCAAATCTGTTGATAGCTCACTTAAGTTATTGTCATCAAGATACACCTGTTGGAAAAATTTATATTACAAAAGTATAATACAAGTGCAATTACATGTGAATAGTTTTTCTTAATAAATATGATTTTTATGGCATAGTTAGGTATTATTAATATATAAGCATAGTAGTTAGGTAGAGAGAGGAGCTTGGACAGTGGAGGTGAGTTTTAAAGGACATCTTAAGTATACTCAGTCTTGGGTTGCAAGTTAGGCAAGACTTCGAGCTCCTCTCCCTGCAACGCAATACGTCCGGCATCGGATTGCTAAGGAGCTTCTTTTCTTTTATTAGATTCTCTCTGATTACTGAGTAATGTGGAAAAAAGGTCAATAAATGAATAATATCAATCATCATATCAAAATTAAATTAAAATTTAAGATAAATTGTGCAATCCACTGTTATCAAAACATACAAAATGATTGATCAGCTGACCTAGTTGTATTCTTGTCAAGTCAGAATATATAACTGGGCCAGATTTATACAAACATTTTTGACTTGTATATTTCGATGTTCTAAATTTTTATAAAAGTGTCTTCATAAATCTTGATGGATTGCAATACTTAAAAACTTTATATATATAAGTAACCATACGCCGTTAAAATGGTCATGATGCATTTTACTGTATGCGACGGTCGCGGGTTCAAGTTCCACTTAAGACTACAAGAAGTACTAATAATATATATTTCCTCGATCTAGGTAGATAACGTTTTAACGAAACTACAATTTTTTTATACCCTATACGAAACAAGTAACTATAATGCTAAAATAAATATGTAAATACATATTTTTTTAAAGTATTCTAAGTAATTCTATTTTCATTTCGTATATTTCAATTTATTTAAAGCGATAATATATTTTGACTCATTAACAGTCAGAAATTAATATCGCATAAGTAGGATTAATAGTTAAAATTTTGCGAATGACAATTTATTTTCATATTCATTCCCATATAAATATTTTTTATAAAGAAAAATTTACAAAGGAAATAATATTTGAACAAACTCATGCGTTGTATAAATAAAGGTCTTTTTCTGTTTATTAAAAATTATAAAATATAAAACACATTTTTATTAAAACAATAAACGAGAGAGAGGGAAAAGTTATTAATAGAATATAGCTACAGAACCCCATTGGATGTCTTACAATTCTCGAAACTAACGTATTCGATGTGTTGTAGTTATTTATTTCGAAAGTTTACACAGATCTCCATGTAAGATGGTTCTGATTTTCGTAAAGCGATTGTGTGCTAGCTGCGATTTAATTTAAGCCAAACTCGTTTTTGATACGCGATTTAAAATTGCGTATTTTTTTCAAATAAACATTATTCAATGTTGTAATTACTCATTTTTACGTCTTTATAAGACGTAAATTGCTTATAGCAAAGTATGTGATTTGTTTATTTTTCATTCAAAAACTAATTTTGTGTTACTTTATTGGATATAACTTTTTGGTGAAAGGATTTGTTTACGATTATATATAATTCCAAGGACAAATTTACGTTAAAATTACTTACCTACGTATGTAACATATGTACCAATATGAGTGTTTTTGGTTAACTCATGGTGTTTGTAGTTTTGAATTTAATGGCTTAGCAATGCTTTTTTCATTTATATACATAACTTAGGGTTTACTTTCCGTTTAGAAATTATATGTAGTTCTAAAGAAATACCTAGTTTTCCATGCGTGTAGACAGTCGTATTAACTCGGCTATGTACTTATAAATAATTAAAATCTTTCCAACAGAATAATAAGCTATTATTTCAATATTCATACAATTTTACATTTTTGTTTACCTCTTTTAATGTCCATTTATCTTTTATTCCTCTAAAAGCGTTATGGCTGACGTATTTTAGATTACGATTATGGCACAAGTGTAGAACTCGAAGGCTCTTTAACGGCGTAAATGTGCTGCGCTTGACTTCTTCCAAGTAATCATTTTCGCCTACTTCCAATTCGAGGAGATTTGTTAAACCTAGAAATATATATTGAATACATTAGTAGAAATTGTGTATTACTATGGATTAAAAACCGAATATTGTAATATAATAAATCTATTATATTTCTTGAGCAAAATTTATATATTAAACGTTATCTTTGCCACGTACCTATAAACCTTCAGAATATTCACATATATAAGTATAGGTACTACCACTCGTAATGAGAGGATAAAGGGCGTACTTGTAATCATCGAATATACGTTTTTTATCATAATATACATAGAGCGTGTAAAGTTTTATTAGTGGAATTCCCACAATATCTCAAATGATAGATCAAATGAATAGAATTTATCGATTTAAATGAAACGTTATTAAAATTTTCACCGATAGAGATAATGTATCTTTAAACGCGAAACGATTTAGTATTTCTTTTATTGTAAATCTTCTCTTTCCTACGTTCAATTACTCATTTCGATTTTTTAGAACCGCATTTGATCCAAGATTAATTTTTAATAAAAAAAGATAAGACATCTATATACTAACAAACACGATTTGTTCTATTCTTATATCTAAATGATATGATAAAACATCACTTCGTAATCACGGAAAATCCATAAACGTTACGCTTAAAATGTTTGTAAAGACAGTATTAGCAGATGTTAAGAAAATAGAAAGCATTCATTAATAATAAAAATCTTAATATATTTATGTAATGAGTATCAAAATTCCAAAACAACTTGTTACGTCGAAGCCAACTGTCTAGTCATCAGATATTAGAAAAGTACGTGCTTTTAGTACTTTCACCGTAACCAATTGACATCGATATCATGTGAATTTAAAATATAAAACAAAGTAATAAACCATAGCTAAATCCCATCTTACATTAACCTTGATCCATCTGTGTGAGTTATGACATTTGATCCGTGGAGACATATGTATTGGTTGATATAATTGTAAATATACTTGTAGCAAACACAAAATATTCCCATAATACAAATGCAATTATTAACATTTCAATAACAATTACTTAAAAATCATCAACCATTCACTATTAAAAATGAATATGAAAGTAGGAATCTAATACATCATTTACAGTGTAAAGCGTGAAGTATCACGAAACAAATATTACTGGTACATGATGGAGTTAGTTATACCTAATTAAAAGGCAGTTTTAAAATTTCTTTAGAATGACTATATAAATTGCGTATAACGTTTGAAAAATAGTTTGATATATAGAGTTCAAGAGATTGAAATCATCATTTCCTATCTTAATATTTGTAAAATATTTGTTTCATTTTGTGTTACGAAAGGAACAACATATATTGATTTTAAAATTTACCTATGAAACTGTCGTCATCGAGTTCCACGATAGGATTATTATTGAAAGTGAGATACTGCAACGTGCTGCCTACAAGACTTAAACTCTCTGGTACAGTAACAAATTGATTTCCGGACAGGTCAATTTGTTTTAATTTCACTAGCCCCCTAAACGCGTCGATGGGAATAGTGTCAATATCAGTTTTTGCCAAATCCAGAACCTGTAAAATCACAGCATATAATTTTAGGTATAACATTAAATATAATTTGAAATATTTATATAATCGTATTCATAAGTGTTCTTACCTCCAATTTAGTAGCACTTGATAGGGCAAGTATCGTGACATGGTCGAGTATTTCTATTGGGTTGTTGTTTAAATAGAGACGTGTCAAATTTGGAGTATATTGGAAGAAGTACTTATCAAGTGAATGAATACGATTAAACCCTAAATTCAATGTTTCTAAAGCAATGCTACTGTATACTCCGTTTTTATAAGGTCCTTGAAATATTTCGCTTCTGAGCACATCTCCTGGAATTGGATAATATTGTACAATCATTAAATGTACCATATTTTGTCAAAATGCACATATTTTTAATTAGTGACTCAGTTATGTAGTTATGTAATTTCAGTAGGTGCGTGTTAAATACGTGACGATAATCTCTATATGCGGTCTTAATTACATATTACAGTAATTCTGCAAATCATCACATAAGAAAGTATAAATGAGGAACACAAAAACAGCTTCATGGTTTATTTGTACAGCAGTGTAGTCAATTAGAAACAAGTGTAAAGACATTCCGTTCGCTGCTTTTCGCCCGATTTCGACTCCTTGCTTGTTAGGTAGCGAACACAACGGCGTATTTTGTCTTACCAGAGCAGAGAAATAAAAGTTATTTAAATATAATCATTCCCGCGAGTGGGAATCGAATCCACAACCAATTGCGTTTACACAGTTAGACTATAAAATTTAACTTGATTACACAAAGTGGGACGTTGATAACATTAATTGATTAAGAGAAGTACTTAAAAATTATAAAGTAGTTGGAGAAGAAATCAAAGCTCCATGTCGCCATATAGGTATCCATTAAAACGAATTATTCGGACATTTATTTTTTTGAGACTTACAAACAAACTTACGTTTGATGTTAAGGTAGAGGTAAAGGTTTATAGTGAAAATAATAGAACAATTTAAATTAAATATGTGTAAATATGTGGCAAAGATCGTAAGATATTAAAAAAGCAGCTTAACCGATGTTCCCTTCACCTTCTTGTCATTTGTAATTGTGTCACAAACTCAACGCCACACTTTGTCTTGTCAGAAGGGAGAAATGTATTTTTTTTATATTATATAAATCTTAAGTATAATCATTACCCTGAATGGGAATCGAACCTACAAGCAATCGCGGTAGATATCCTTACTAATATTATAAATGTGAAAGTAACTCTGTCTGTCTGTCTGTCTGTCTGTTACGCTTTCACACCTAAGCCACTGAATCGATTTTGATGAAATTCGGTATGAAGATAGAACTAAACTTGGGAAAGGACATAGGATACTTTTTATCGCGAAAAAAATGATAGAGGGGGTTGAAATAGGAGATGAAAGTTTGTATGGAAGTTCCTTATTGTCAAACATAAAATCATGTAAGATTGCTTAACTGTTTACAACTTCACCACATATACCACTTAGTCTAGACCTTGGAAAAGACTATAGGATACTCCTTATCATACCGCGCGATATAACCGAATTTCAGGCGGGCGAAGCCGCTGGCGGAAAGCTAGTAATTTATATTATTATATAGATTTGCTCTTATCACGTATAAGGACTTGCATTAAAAGATAATGATTGTAGTTATAAGCATTACGAGGTATTTGTTACAAATATTTGCCATCATAAATTAAAAAAAATATAATGAGAAGTAAACTGTTTGAGATTTGTCCCGCATTATTATGCACCAATACTACGCATCACATACAGTAATAAAAATTTACTTAATTTAAGCTAAAAAATCTTTTATTTTAAACCATTTCCATTTACTTTGTTTCATATTCTAATGAAAATGTCATTTTCACTCCGTTGAACCCAATATTTTGATACATTTTTAAGACTTTTGCTTAAGTAAAGCTATAAGTTGGAGACGCAGCAGGGATAATACTAAGTGGTCCCAAATGTTTTGTACACTCATAATCAAATATTTATACGAAACATCTTAAGCGTTCACTACGACGCTCTTATCTAATAAACATTTATGATTGATTAATCACTAAACAAATTACCTGCTAGGCGATTATTACTAAGATCCAAATACACCAAGTGGTTTATATTTTTAAAAGCATCGTCCTCTATTTGAGTAATCTTATTTGATTTGAAGCTAATAGCGACTTTATTTCCTGGTACATCGTCTAATTGTGTGACATTTGTTATGCTATTGTTAAAGAAAGTTATCAGCACGTTTCCCTCTGAAATAAAAATTTAAAAGTTTAGTTACTTATACCTATAACCTATCATTTATATCTAGGTATGCAGTTTTTAGATAAATATAAAGATATTTTAATAATTAATATTTACTAATATATATATATATATATATATATATATATATATATATATATATATATATATATATATATATATATATATATATATATATATATATATATATATATATATATATATATATATATATATTTCGTAATTTAAGCTTTATTTCATAAATTGATTAATCACGTAGAACGCGATCCCGTATGTCTTTTGTTAACAAAAAAATATTGTATATATTTTTTTTTATAATAATCTATTTTAATAATTATACCGTAATTTAAGTTTCTCTTTGCGAAAAGAAAAAAAATGTTGTGGTATATAGTCTTCACAGTCTATGTGAGATAATACTTTGCTATAAGATATTTTTTTTACCTTATATTATAGACCTTGTTACACCTATATAATCTAGATATTTCGATATCTCCACTTATACTTGTTGAGATTATTTTTTAAGTTTTAAAATTAATAATGACGGGAAATATTTACTCAATTATTCCACTACTACAACACAGTGTAGCGCACGCAGGTGTCAACCTACTTAATGAGCTATTATTAAGATAAATTTAATAATGTACGCAACAAGTGTTACCTTTGTCTTTGAGTTTATTTATTTCCTCTGGCCAGGTGGGAATACTGTCGATATTGCGCCTTGAACAATTTAATGTAAGATTATTGCCATCTTGTATGAAAATATCACAATGCCCGTTCTTAACGTCGTGTTGAGCGTGACTCGCGGAAACTAGGACACATAATATCACAAACACCTACAACAAAGATACACCATAACTTATATAACCACAGGATAGTACGCAGGCCGATGCCGTCCAGGCATGCCGTGCTTCGCTTCTTGTACGGTCTACTCACTCCACGTATGTCTCGTAGAAAGTACATCTTCCTCGAAATTGGAAAGGACACTGCACGAACACCTTTCGATAAAGATGCAATATTATCTTATCAGCCTCTCGGCTAGTGATATCACGAAGTGTCATGAAATGAGCGAGCTCCTCATTGGTTAATGTGTGTTTCTATTATCTCTCTATTAATATCGAGCAGCCTTTGTTTAAACATTGTTACTTTATTTGTAGGATATCCTGAATATAACGGCGGACAAATTAGAAGAAATAATCAGGCCACTGAACGATAACGAGTACGACGATGTAAATAAACACAAGTATGCCGAAATCGGGTCCCCCGACTCCACGGAGGAAATGAAGAACTTGGAGAGCCGGCAGGCGGCGGTGACACTGCTTCAAATAAAAAACTACGACCCGACTAAATACGTTGTGAAGACGGAGGAAAGTCCTCACATAATGTTCAACAGCGGGCCGAGTTTACCGCCTTCGGACAGAGCGAGAGAGGTTATGCATTGTAATGCCGTCATCGATATTATAAGCAAGGCTGTCGCGGTCGCGCAGCGAGAAAACGAAGAATCTCATAATTTCCCGCCTAACTACGCCAGTGTCATTGACAGGACGCACGCGGCGGGCGCCGGCGACGTCACCTACGCGCAGGACTACGCCGACGACCAGTACGCCGCCTACCACGCGCCGCAGAGCGCCGCCAGCCCCGGCAGCAACGACGACCATGACAACAAGGAAATGGACCTTTCTCTCTACGGCACCATCAAAAATGAATCCATTGAGCACACCGACCAGACGGGGCCCTTCTTACACAGAACTTTAACGAGCAAGTCCTCCAGTTTTGCAGATGAGTATAAACAACACGTTTTTGGCCGATCATGTAGCAAATCGAAACAGGCGAAAGATAACTCAGTATATGAAGAATGCAGTCAGAGTAGTAGCGGTTCAGATCCGGACAGATTGCAGATGGACATTTCTGAAGTGTCGCAGGTGATATATCTTATAACACATTTACCATAGTTAAGTTAACTAGAAACGTACAAATATAACGATCGATCATATTTATTTACCTTCCTAGTCTCTTCCGGGTCGACAATATTATCTATTGACGTAAAATTTTATTATTATAAATTCGATGTTATGATGTTGATGTGATCGAAAATGCGCAAACAATCAAAATCATGACTGACTAACGTGTTAAGTTGATTAACATTATTACCACCAACGTAAACCAATAAATATTGTCATTATGACCCTATAAGGAGTCACATATTATATGATTTCGGTTTCACTTATTTATTACAAAATGAAAGCGAATGATAAAGTTGTGTACAACAAGGTTGTGGGATGCAACTTAACATTGTATTGTATGTTATTTGATTATTTCCTGTTAGAAATAAAATTATAAATGAATCATATCAGAGATACTAAACAAGGTAATTTATTGAGGTAAAAAATAATTTCCCTGTATGCTTTTGTTTTGAACCGTGACGTATCTAGAAATAAAATATAATTTATATAATTTTAATCAATAGTTACTTTTTGAAAATTATTCACACAAATAATACAAAAAATATATTAGAACAAAATGTCTTAGATATGAAAAATATGGACACATATGTTTCGACATCTTTTATTTTTACAGTACCTACACCTGAATAAACCTAGGCTGTTAAATGCTATTATTTATATGTTCATCTATTAGATCTCGTAGCTATTCGCAAAGTATTTAAAAGTAACGTTAAATTGGTAATTTAATATTTAATAAAATTTTAAACCACATTTTATACATATGTATTCAATAAAATTCCTATATTTGTAGGACGATCCTGAAGAAACTCAATCTGTACCATCGGCTCAATCATCTCCTAAACCACCACACGAAAATGAAGGCGATAAGGACTCCTTGTGGCAGGCGCTTCATAGGCAAAACGGTAATAATTTTTTTTCAATATCAAATATTTTGATAATAATTCTGTAGATCCCTATCCAAGTATAATTAAAAAGACTAATTGATTAATATCTTTTTGCACTGATAAGATTAGGAAGAGTGTATAAAAACTATTATTTAAACTATATTACTGTTGTAAGTTTTGATTTGTTACCTTTTGTAGTTAATTATAGAATTACGGCAAATATTGAATCCCACAGTTTTTATCTCAAGTGGTTATTGGAGTGTACGCGTAATAAAAATTTGCTCTAGAACACTCACTCGGTACATAGTGCCACTATGATTTTTGTATATTGTATCTGCCTTAGATTTTCATTTGTAATAACTATAGGTACTTATAGATATTACTCATTATTCAATTTTACAATAAATCTATAAAAATAAATCATATTCCACATTTCATTCAATAAAATAAGTAATTAATAAATTAGTAATTCAGTAGTAGTAAGGTCAGGTGCTCTCTTCACAACAAGGCTTTATTTTCATTTACGAGTATCTACTTACGTACGTGTAATCCATCAAATAATTGTAGGTATTATTATTTCATATTAATATTGAATGGATATCTTATCTCTATGAAGTAGACGTATAAAATACTTGGTAATGAATAAGTACGTATATCCGTAGGATATATCTACATAAATATGTTAAGATATATATATATATATATATTGTCTGGGCTAATTAGAGCTTAAATTAAATTAAGAATAAACAATGATTGTTTATTCTTAAATCTGTTAAGTGGTTTTGTGTATTTTTTATGACATTCACCATCATTTTGTTCCTTTGATTTAGAATCAATAGGTGAGATTTGAAGTCATAGTCAAGCATATTCAGTGCGCTAAATCACTATAAATAAAAAAATCCACGCAAAACATGAAAATTGTAACATTATTGACGATTTTGTTTTGAATATCTTCTTATTAATTTTATATACCTATAGATGAAATATATATCTGCATTTTTGCATTCTACAATAATAATTTCAATGTATTTAAAAAAGGGAATTCATCCAATTCATTATTTCACCCATCCCAATTTTTTGTTTTTAAAGTCAATCTTTTAAAGGTTCAGTTGTCGTGTTAAGCTTAATAAAAGTTCTTTTACCCGCTCAAATAACACTTTCTCCGATTTTCGCTTAACACGTTCAATGCGGCGGTACAAGTGGGTGCGCGCACGGGGCGGCAGTACCTCCGCCGAGGAACTAGGGGTCTACGCATCAGCGCCCCTCCAGATGGCCATGGTCTATCCCCACCGCTGAAAATCTTTTTATTATTTTTTATGTCATTCAGGACGTAAATAAAGGTTATTCACGTAAAAAAAACAAATAAAAAAATGTGGAAGTATAGAGATCTCGCCCGTGGGGCGGCCACCCCTCTCCAGAGGGGTCAATAGTTTTGCCGACAAATAGTGCTCGGACATTTTTTTTATTATTTTTTACGTCATTCAGGACGTAAATAAGGATGATTCACGTAAAAAAAAAAAAATTCGGCCGCCCCATAGTGCATACCACGAAAATGGCCGCCGCATTGAACGTGTTAAACATTGATTGTTAAGTTCAGTGAATCTGAAAACAGGGCAATGAATTTCCTCCAATCGGGATGTTTAATTCGACTACATTTAATATAATATTAAACTATATTGTCCAGGTCGGGGCGGTGAGGCGACACAGCTATTAAGACGGTTGATAAACAGCAAACACCTGGGCATGACGGTGTCCCCGCTGCGAGGGACCACATCACCGCTGCCGACGCCGCTCTTGCCGCCTAACGGAGCCGTGTCACCGGTAAATATCATATTTACTAATTTTACATTAAAATAATCATAATAACAGCGAGGAGGTAATTTATTTCACAAGATAATATATTTAAGTCATACATATATTATATAAATAGGAAATCCATTAAAATATTTCTTTGAGGAAGTATGGATGAAAGTATGGTATGGTTAGGTAGAGAGAGGAGCGCCGACAGTGGAGGAAACGTTATTGTACATTTTAAAGGGGCCCCTTAAGCCTACCACTTGGATCGTAAGTCCCAGATATTCTCACAAATTCCTTTCTACTTACGGTTACTAAGAAATTTCTTTCTTTTTACAACATCTAGAAATAACTAGGGTAAAGCAATATTATCCAAGAATTATTAACATGGTAGATATAAATAATATTAAGTTGCGACCAATCTCGACTCTAAAATAAAAATATACTTTACCTGCAATTGTATTTAAAAGTAGTTTTTATTGACACAAATAAGAAGCAAATATTACATTACATAATTAGTACGTGGTATGAATATTAACATATTCAGTAACGATTGTTTTGTTTATTCGTGGTCGTATCTGTCGAGGTAAATAGTATTTCCTTCAATTACTTTCGAGGCCTAGTAATTATGCATATGGTTAAGTTTATTATCCTCTAACAGAGGCTCTACGTCAGACGCTGCCTTGTTTGCTATTCTACACTCGAGCAGCCATCAGTCGTGACTGACACAACTTCGTATTGCGGAAATTGTATGAGCAAATGTTGTACGTTTTTATTATACTGCTACTATGCTTTATTTACACTATGAGTTTTAGCTATCTTTAAAATACACATGCCATATAAATAGTATTTGAATGTGACTTTTTAAATATTTGGTTAGATTGTCGTTACTAATATTATTGCATCGTGAACTCTAAATTATCATGAATTTTATTTTGTTTGCTTAATGCAATTTATTTATTTATTTATTTATTTTATTCTTTATTACACCAACAACAATTATAACAAAAACAAAAGAAGTAAGTAAAATTTTGGTGTAAAGGCGGCCTTATCACCACAGGTGATCTCTTCCAGGCAACCCCTACCATGGAAAAGAAAATAATGTGCAGAGATATAGATAGGTTGGCGTACAAATGATATTAATATTTTCTTAATATAATAAACTAAATTATTTAAACTAAATTTATTTATTTAAACGAACAGGATTTATTTATTTATTTAAACTAACGAAATTTATTTATTATATATTTTTACTAATAATAGATACTAATGGTGCATTATTATACGTAAATATATATGTACAATTGCACATGTAATACAGAATATATACATATAAAATAAACTTTTATGAGAGAAATTCACATATCTTTCGCATAAAGCAAGCAAAGAGTATAACCTAGTATTAGGATTTTATTCGCCTTTCTGATATATTACTTGTTAACTTTCGAAACCCTACTTCGCGTTTTATTTTACTAAACCAAATAAAAAATAATAATATTAACACATTCGCGACCGCTGACGTGAATTCACGTCATTTCAAATTCTACTCCTGGTTAACGTTGACATGAATTGACGTCATTTCAAATTATTATATTATACTTTCAACATTGTTATTTCAAAACAAATTTTATACTTTTTATCCTCCCGTTGACGGTATAAGTTTGCGGTAACCAGCTTCTGAATTTCTTTATATTTGCCGTACTCAGAATTAAATACGTGAAAATTAGCCGGGCACGCCTGTGCTAATATAATCATTTCCCTGAATTAGTATTGGACCCACAATTAACCTGTTATAAAGATAACCTGTCGTGACGCAGAGGCACAAGCGTGCGACTGTAAACGCGACAGGTTGTGGGTTCGATTCCCATTCCAGGAAATGTAAAACTTTAGTATTTTCATTTCTTTGGTTTGGTAACAAGGCAAAGCGCGGCGTTGAGTTCCGCCACTCAACATGCAATGCCTGAATTCGGCGGAAAGTGGGGAACGGTATTGTTGAAAGAGAATGGAGTGTCTTAACACTAGGTTTTCTGGTTCCCTCTGCCTACCCTGCTATATGCGGGTTACAGCGTGAAGTTAAAAAAAAAATAAAGATATTTTTTCTATGAAATATAAAGGCGTGGCAGTTTTATAGAAACATGAATATCTATATATAACAAAATAATAATAGAAATCTAACATGACATCAGTCATGTTGTACACATTTAGAGAAATGCGCAATAAAGACAGCGACTACTAAGAAACGTATAAATAGCAGATAACAGTGTGACAATGGTAAAATTTTAGTATCTTGTTATTGATCTAGTATTTGCGTTATATGTTGCACAAAATGCAATTCATTATTACAAACATAAATGTTTACCTGTTGTTTCAAATGTGATATGCATTCTTATATTGATGTCACTAAATTGAAAATTTGAATTTTGACTTTATTTAGTAAAAACTGGTTTTCTCTGGAATTGTTATGTGATAGTAATTTAAATTAGGCTAATTTTGGTAAGGTTGGATTTAGGTTGTGTTACTTTTTGTGACAAATGAGCTAATTAACAAATTATAAAATTAGCGATTTGGCGTATGTGAGTCTCCATGTCTCCATTCTGTATACGATCGTTTTTTATGTATAATTCTTTGAATATTGGTCATAAATTTAAAAAGAAGGTTTTAAATAAAGTTTTTTTAAAATATAAATGTAGAGAATATTTATTTATGTTAAGAAATAAAACGCTGAAAGTTTTATTCGCTGAAAATATATCACTCAGTCATAAATAATGTAAATATATGTATATCATATGTACTCTATCTCAATCAACTCGTGGTTTGGATTGTAGAAATATTGTTGAATTTAATTGTATTTAAGTTTTGGTATATAAAATATTATTATGTGAACTGACAAGACTGACAAAGACATTTGCAAAGCTCTGTACTATAATAATGTAATAATATTGTGTACTCTCAATGTATAAATATTTAGTGTAATAAAAAACGGTTTCATTAAATTTAAATAGAGATTTTGTTATATTAGAATGGGGAATGGTCAAATTCCGTGCGTGGAGGTGGCGGTACGATGGTGGCGGCGGGGGGCGCGGCGGGCGCGGGGGGCGCGGGCGGCACGGCCCGCAGGAAGCAGAGCTGTCCGGCGCGCGCGCAGCCGCTGCACGAGGCCGCCAGCGTGTGGTCCTCCTCGCACGACAATATTGCTGTGGTAGGGTGACATGTTTTTTTTTTAACTTCACGCTGTATCCTGCACATAGCAGAGTAGTCAAAGGGAACCACAGAACTAAGTGTTGAGACACCCGGTTGTCTTTTAACAGTTCTCCATTTTCCGTCGAATTAAGGCATTGCATGCCTCGTTACCAGAGCGAGGAAATGAAAATACTAAATATTATTTAATATTATCATTTTCTGGAGTGAGAATCGAACCCACAATTTATCGTCTTTACAATCGCTCACTTGTGCGTTTGCGCCACAATAGACCTCATGTTTGGAGTTTATTTTTTCTTAGCTTTATTTCATATAACAGGATAGCCAGAGAGAATTTAGTATCAAAGCACTCCGTACTTCGCTACATACGAGACATTGCGTGTTAAGTAGTGGAGTTGAGTGTAGTGGAGTTAAGTAGTGGAGTGGAGAAATGCAAATAATTTAAATCGAATGAAGCCCACAGGCATCGCGTTATAATCAGACTACGCCATGATAGCCTCAATTATGTTACATTTCTTATACTATATTTCAACTACATTTCTTAAAGCCACCATTATCAATTAGTAGTAATCTAATATAAATCTTTCTGACTAGTTAATAATATTAATTATTAAATTTCCAGCAAGAGATATCAGAAAGTACGGGAGCCATCGGTATAAGCGCGACGGGTGGTGGCGCGGGTGCGGCGGTGGTGGCCAACGCGACTGCAGCGGGGGCGAGGGGGGCGCCTCGGGTCGAGTTATCTTGCAGTAACTGCGGCACTCACACTACCACCATATGGAGGAGGGACGCGCGCGGGGAGATGGTCTGCAACGCATGTGGCCTGTATTACAAGCTACATGGTGTACCGCGACCGACGGCCATGCGCCGCGATACTATCCACACGAGGCGTCGCCGTCCGAGACATGACGCTAAGCACGCTAGGAATAGTTAGTATTGATTTCTGTGTAGAGTTGTTTTATGATTAGATGTTGTTTTTTTTCTTTTTAATTTGGCTATTTTGATTATTTTATTAATAATTTATTTTTTGTATAAATTTGAATAAGTTAAGAAATTTCTCCAATAACACTTCTAGAATTTGAATAAAACTATAGTATGAATCAAGATGTCAGACTTGTTAATTTTAAGTATTATATATTTAAAATTATCTTTCATAAGCAACAATATTTTAATTGATATAGCCAAATCTACCCACAATGAATATAGAGTACAAAAGCCAACAATAAAAAATCAATTAAATTAATTTATATATCCGTAAATTGTCCTAATGAAATTAAAAATGTATAAATTTTCCAGAATCCCGTCGTAGCGGCAGTGGTAGTGGCGAGGGAGCGAACCCTCCAAGCGGGGGTGAGACGGTGGCGGGTGCGGGTGCGGGTGGTGGCGGTGCGGGGGGCGACGGCGCGGAGGAGGCGGTGCTGGCGGCGCTGCGGCGGCAGTTGCAGCCGCACCTGCTGGCGGCGCTGCACGCGCACTCGCCGCGCTCGCACGCGCACACGCATCGTCCGCAGGTCACTCTATAATTAGACACTTTTGAAAATGTATATTGAAAACAACGCAAAACGAAACGACGCAAAGCGAGGTATGGCTGTAGTTCAGGGGTCTCTCGCGATCCACTTGATTATTTTATGCGGTCGCCTAATGATTATTTATATAAAACATATTCTTCTAATGTGTTTTTTGTAATATTGAATGATATTAAAAAATATGTTTTTAGCCCTTCAAATTACTTCAAAATTTGATTGCTAAACTTTTTTGCAGTCAAATTTTTCTTCTTTTTTTTTTAAAGTTTTATTCTGGTATAAAAGGTCTGGAATAATTTATTTCATGCAAGTATTTCGTAGTATAATATAATAGATTTTTTATTAAGTTTTTGAATTATTGAATTTTTTATTGCGTAATAGATAACAGAACGTAATATCATATTTTGTCTATGATATTAGGGAAAAGTAGATTACAAATAGTTTAAACACTTCTGAACCACAAAGTTTCTTACATTTATTTATTTAGTTCATTATAAAATGGTGATGGCTTTTTACATTGGGTTAAATTATTTAATATTACCAACACATAATTGTAATTAATTTTTTTGGATTCATACTATATTCCAAACAGCATCATAGAACCTAGACATCATAATAACCTAGTGTTAAGACACTCCGTTCTATTAAGGTTTCCGTTCCCCACTTTCCGTCGATTTGAGGCATTGCGTGCTAAATGGTGAGACTCAAGGCCGCGCATTGCCTTGATCGTTCTGGTAAAAGCGAGGAAATGAAAATATGAATTATTATAAATATTTAATATTTTTATTTCTTGGAGTGGGGATCAAACCCACAATCTGTCAAATTTACAGTCGCACGCTTGTCTCTGGGCCATGACTGTCCTTAACTGCGCTTAAAATAGTAATATTATATAAAAAGCCGTTGTTTATAGCAAAATAGTTTTCATAATATATTATGATATTTACAGGTGGGTCGAAGTATGCCGGAATACGACGAGGCGCCTCTCAACCTGGTAGCGAGCCACGTCGCCGCAGAGGAGACGCACTAACCGCCTGTGATACTCTGATCCTCGGTTAAAATAATAACACTTCTATTTCTCATCTCATTTATGTCTCAAAATATTCAAATCTATATTTTTTCTTATATACAGCTCAAAAAATCTCATATATATGGAAGTAAGTTGTTATTTTAACCGACGATGCAAATCTAGGCACTGCCTAACGCGTTTCACTCGATGTTAAGCTATGTTCAAGTATTCAAGAGCTTATTGATTATTCACGTTGGATATTCTAAAGTATTTTTAACAAAAATATTCTCTAACATGACAATTCTTCAAACTAAAAGTATATAATTATATTTAATTAATAGCGTGTAATAATCCTAGTCTCTTGAGTTCTTAAGTAATATGCTAAGCGAGAGTACGCAGCTCCATACAAATCTGAACCGCGTTTACTAACGGCCAGTTAAATACCATAGAAAACATTTCTTCCAAATAACGGTTTTGCAACGAATACTGCTAAAGAACAAAGCTAAATATATATATTTAAAAAATAAAGTAACCAGCGCTCTTTCGAAGTATTCGTTGTTAAACCCTAGTGCTATACTCGACAGAAATTTTTAATATGTTTCTGATATAATTTTAAAGTATTAAAGATTTATAAATTGTAATAAGTTAAAATACCTCCATTAAAAAATATAAGATCTTTGGTTTAAAATTAAGTAAAAATAAATAAAAAACCAAAATGGAATCTAAATTTAGACTCACAATATTTTCTCTCCTACAGTAAAGTAATAGTTGTTGATATGTTATATGAATATAACGATTAAAATATTTTTCTACTTGTATATTTAAAAAAAAAATTCTCTCTATATTAGTACTATATAACATTTACGTGTTTAAATTTAGATTCCTGTATTTGAAATGTTCATAATAGATCTGATTCAATATTGTATTATAAGATGTTATAATTAAAACTACGCAGGGCATTAAATCGTATGTTAGAGGCGGCTCGTTCAGTGCCTATAGGATAGGTCGGTACCAATTACAGAGATTCGATTCGATATTTTTCCCTACAATGTGATATATGAGCGATGAATTATAATGAATGTTGTGAATAATCTAATGTGAATATGTTTACGTTCGGTTTTGTCTGGTGTTGATTTTATATGTGCAGAATGGAGGTCTGCGTGACGCAGACGCGACAACCTTGCCTTAATGCTCTCTTGTATTCATGAAATTATATTAACGGTTACCTATTGCAGGAGGCGAGTATTCGTTTAGATTTAGGTCAGTTTTAGGGTATTGTACATTTTTTTTTATTTTTTACTTTAGTTTTAAAGGCGATTCGTAAAATTTATAGTTATTTATTTCCCATTTCGGTCAGTATTTAAATGTAAGTATTGTTTTTTTATTCAGGCGCACGTTCGCCACCTTATTGTAAGGATTCGATGCGATCCGTTAGAAGCAATAATTAGTGAGTCTCATATACAGAATGCGGGGGACGTCGTTGCGAATAATGTTTAAATATAATACATAGGTAGGAAACATGAGCAATAATGTCAAATTTTCTGTGACACTTTAAATATATTATAGACAGGTAGCGGTGCACATGTTAATACTGCGCGATATCTTCATACTCAATGTACTTTTCGGTATTATTATATATAATAGATTAAATCGTGGAAATATTAGCGTACGAACAATTTATATAAGTTTATGAACGCAAGAATCTCGCGCCACGTTGTCGTAGCGTTGTATTTCCTAGCAGTCTCGCCGCGGTCAGTGTCACTCAGCATTTACGCCTCGTCCGAGGCCGTTTAGTTTTCGCCAATCGTCTGTCTCGAATCATTCGATCACCGTCCTTTACTTAACGTCTCTACTTAATTTAGTATTAATTTATTTATTATATGAATCCCCACGGGCCAGTAATTTTGTGCAGTCTATGAGACATTGTGATATCTTTAGCTAGACCTTGCTTACTACGCGTTCGCGTCCGAGCGCAATCGCTACTTCTGCTGCAGCTAACATTTATATATATCGTGTTCACGCCACACGCGTGCATATTACTGTATTTTAAAGCTTTAAAAATTGAGATTATTTATCCTTTAATATTGGGATCACTGTATAGTTACGACGCAGTCGCGCCGACGGGCGTGGCCGGCACTTTACCTTGACAATAAAACTTAAAACCCTTTAGCACGTAAATTACCTTAAATTTTGATAATCTAAAATTTGCTCTCTAAATAGTATATCTATTTCTGCTCTCTTTATCTAATCGATGTAAAGTTGTAACATGTATGTTAGGAAGGCATTATACACAAGTATTAAACGGTTTCATGTTTATTTTGTAAATTAAATGATATTTTTTTATGTGTTTAGGATAATTATAATTTCGGAGATTCATTCAGTGATGTCGTCATCTCGGGATCGCGACACGTTCTCCACTAAGCATTGCTGCTCGCAGTAGTGATACAGTATTATTTTTATTCTTTATTCTGTACATTTTCTTAGTCGTATTACGTTTTTAGTTTTATCTAGTTGATGTTCAACTTGGGTCTTAGCAATTGGTCGAATCTCTCAAAAAATCACCTCATAGCGATATTTAGTATTTATGTACCTACACTTTGGTGATGCTCGTTAAAAATACAGGAAGTGAGATGCGTCGCGTTTTGTGTCGACAATCGCGATCATACGGACGTTATGATTATTTATTATGATTTAGTTTTACTTTCGGTTTACGGTATAGCGGTACGATGAACAATGTATATGAAGTTACTAACAAACAGGTTGTGTTGTGTGCGCTTACGTCTAACAAAGCATGTGTTTGTGGTTTTGTTTCTCGTTTATGCCGTCTATTGCAGGTAGGGCCTTGTTGGTTTCATTGTTGCCGAAAGTCGTCGAATGAACGTGTGGCGACCGTGTCACAAGCGTTGCTACAGTATTCCGAAAGTCAAGCGTTCAATCAACGACTTCGAGAACTCGTACCCGTTAAAATCACAAGGACACTATATTTTGTAATATTATAATTTATGCTGAAATATTGGCTTTGTGTATTAAAAGTAAAATTCCACGTGAAAACATTGCGATAATAAGACTGACGGTCACTATAAAAATGTCTCGTGTTTATTTTGTACGTAACTTTTTATTCCTCCGCAATGGAGATCGATATTATCGATGAGATATTCTACTCGATATGTGATATGTGTTAAGTGTGTGTTTCCGAAAAGCAATAATATTGTGATACGTAGAGGAGAGCAATTGTATGCACTAATCTGAACTTACTCTACATTCTAAAGTGAATTTTGTCAATTAAAATTAAAAAAGTCGTCTCCGCATTCACAACGGCTACACGTCATATACTAAATATGTTTTTATTTCCGCGGTCGTTTAGCCGTTGTGAGTCGGGATCGTCGAGAGATTCCATATAAATATAGATTTAAGATCTTCCGAGACACTTCGCTCTGATGTAACATCGTTCGTTACACAACTGTTTCTTATAAAATAATAGTTAAACGACTTCACTAAGCTTAATGGACCATTAAATCTGTTGATCGTTATTCCTCTAATGATGTATACTCATTTCGACGTAAGTTTCAGCATAAATTATCCGCTAGTGGCGTTTGCGAGGCGTCGCCGGAATACTCATTGTGAAACATTAATTATTGTTGTATAGATGATAAATAATGTGACTTACGCAGGGATGGATACTTAAATTATTAAATTTTAACTGATATATTGGCTATGTAGTGAGTAGAATATTTTTTTACAAATAAAATATAGCAGCTACATTTTTGTCCTTTTATTTATATTATACTTCCACTTTGCTTTAAAATTTTTGTTTTTATTTATGTTCTATTACTTTTTAAATCTCACGCACTCTCGCATTAAGCAGAGTAACGAAGAGAATCTAATGTCAAGACTGTCTTACAAATTTTGTTAGTAAAAATTATAAGGTGAAATAAAACAAGTAAAAAAAGTATATACTCGTATATAATATCTAAGTAATAGTGACAATGGGTCGTTTCACAGCGCGTCTCCGTCTGCGCGCGTCGTTAGCGCGCCGCGTTGCGTCGCGGAAGGGCTGCTCCGCGTCCGCCGCCTCCGCCGCGCGCTGCAGCCACTGCAGCGCGTGCAGGTTGAAACCGACCATGTCCTGTGTGAACGTTGCAGTTATACTATTTAGATATTTTATTATTTTACTTTATTTTCACTGTATGTCTTTTACATTGATGCTTTTTTATAGACATCTGACTACTGTCAGCACAGTAGGTTGTGGGTTCAATCTCCACTATATCAATTTTTATTTTTATTTTTTGAATAATTATATTTAAATTATTTCCATTTATTATGGTGAGTCAAAACGCGGCATTGAGTTTCTCCACTCAACATTTAATATAACTACTATGCGTTGATTTCGGGCGGAAAGTTAAGAATAAAAGATTTTTCTCAGTCCAACCTTGTTATGCAGCAAAAGCGTGAAAGTATAGAAAAAAACAGGTCCCGGTTGAATAATTTGTTAGATCCAGAAATATTTCTTTGTACAAAAAAAAATATACTCGCAAACTGAAAATTTTAATTAAGCAAGCCGGTAAATTTAGAGAAGCCGATACATATATGTGAGATTCAGTGAAGTCTGTCATTTTTAGAAAAGCCGATTTAGGGTGAAAAGGTATTGAGTAATTTCAATATCGAATTTTAGTGATGACTTTTTTTAGGGGGTTTTAAATGTCAGAGCTTGTTTTTTTTTTGCAATTTTATACCCAACAATTTCCTGGCGAACTTTTTTTTAGGTCTCATATTTGAATTTTAAAAATTAGGCAAGTCGGTGGGAACTGTGTTATATGGACGCCTCGCCACTGCTCGCAAATAACTACGTAAAAAAACTAAAATGTTCACAATAATTACCCTCAACTCATTAACTCGCATAGCTGCCTTAGCCTGTATCTGTATGAGGTGCTTCAATAGCGGCGCATGCGCCAGCAGCGGCGCGCGGTGCACCCTGAGCAGGAACAGCGCGAGGCGGCACAGCAGCTCGCGCTGGTCGCCGCGCTCCAACAGCACCGGCAGCAGCCGCACCACACCACACGCGCTGCTGAACGGCAGCAGGAGCAGCGCTTCTTCTAGCTCACTGAAAATATGCGTTATGTTTCATTTACTTTACTAATTTCGCGATTTATCCCTACCGGGGAAATCAGAAAGGATGGTGCGCCAAACACTATGGAATCTCCATACTTCTTTCCCTTCGTCCACAGTCACTAACCATTCATACGGATACTGTTCCCGAAGTTCAACCGAGGTCTACCCTATAAAATTTAAATATTTTTGAAAATATTAAATATTTTTGACAAAATTAAATATTTTAGACCCTTATTTAGACCTTGCCACTCACTTTTGAGTGGGAACATTTATTATTATTTGCAGAAATAATGAACAATTCATTCGACAAGTTATTTGGTGATTAATTAAATAAGATGTCGGAAACTATAAATCAATTTAGAAACCATCATGGCGCAGCGTGACAACGTCCAAATGATACGAAGTTGCTTGTGGGTCCGAGTAGGATAAAACGCGGCGTTGAGTTCCGCCACGTAACATACAATACCTCGAATTCGGGCGGATAATGACTTTAAAACGTGAAGCTAAACATAAAGTTATAAACATAGTTTTGTCGAAACATAGAAACATAGATGGTAAACGAATTGGTATACAAAAAAAAATATAACATTTGCATATAATAATATCTCTTTTCAATCACTTTTCTCTAAATAATATTTTCATGCCCTATTAAACAACATTTACAGACCAATTAAGAAAAATACATTACATTGCAAGACCTACATACCTGGACCGTATCTTCTTAACAGTTTCAAGTAAGAAATCCTCAGGCGTAGTACAATTATAGGCCGCCATTAATACAGGAGGCTGTACGAACTGTCCGCGCGCTTCCTCTACCTGCTTTTGATATTCCAAGCCTATTTGTAGACATTCCATTATGGAATCCGCCTGGAAAATGACTTTTAATTAAGTTATTAATTACTACTTACTAATTATTATGGCTAAAAAATGGATCTAATAATGTATGTTCTGTTAAACACCTAATTTGTAGGACTTGATTTTATTTATTACATAGGTTGCTACTCGACTAAGATATTCGTACAATTGTAAGTAATAATACAAAAGACTAAATCATACTTGTAGTTTACAGTATAAGCAATACTGCGTATTAAAAAAATCGGGTAGGGTAGCCTTTGTTTTTCACGTGAAACGTCTGTTACCGAATCGCTTTTAAAGTAAAAGATTGAAATAAATAAATAGAAACCAGCGAGAGCGCAGGTTTCGCACAGTTGACGTAGTACCCCTCCCCCGCCGCCCCGCTCGACCCAGACCCAGACTCAAAGTCATAACAGCGAGCAGACTATATAAGTGAAATATTCACACCACATTTTTGTTGCTAGGACTAATAGTTTTGTAATTAATAAAGTATCGGACCTTATAGATATAACCTTTTTCGTTACGGTCCACTTTTTAAACCTGGTACCCGTATGTTTCGGTGCGATTTTAAAGACGTTTCACGTCAAAACGACAACTAAGTAAGTTAGTGAGCAAAATATTTTAAATAATAATACATATTCAAGTTACACTCACATGTTTTTTTAATATTGTTAACAGATTTCTAATAAAATTCTAATAAAATTTAAATTTTTAAAAGTATACTTACGGCTTTTTCTGCTCCTATAGTCTTCTTAGTTGGCATAACCAACCCTGGCAACCCTGGGACTGGTGCCTGTAGAAAAGAATTATATGTTTAAAAACACATTTAAAATAATTATTTTCTTACAATACGATTAAAATATGTCAATGTTTAAATTATAAACCTATAAAATTGTTAAAAAAATATATTTTATTGTCATATAAATAATAACCTATTTCTCATGTTTTTTTTTTTATTATTATTAAATAATTCGTGTTAATTTCGAACATTATAATTAAAATAAAAAATTATTTAAAGCTAAAAAAGAAGCAAAGACCACACATTTATAGTGCCCAAAATTCTGACACTAATCAACTAACATGATCATCCCCAGTGGCCAGTCCCTCCTGTTCCTCGTCCTCATCTCCCAGCACTAGTGGCTCGTCACTCCGCGTGTACAAACGTAGGGCGCCGTCCGCGCCACACGACGCCACGTGCAAACCGCCCGCGCCCACACTTATGCTGTTACACGCTATTGAGTGACCCTGTTTAGAAAATTTACAAATTTTATTTATTATTGTTTTTTTTAAATGTCCATCCAGTCCGAGGCCATCGGCGCAGTGGGACAGCGTTCGACTGTATTTGCGATTATTTGTAAGTTCTATTCCCAATCGGGGAATAAGAATATAGTTATATATAGGTAGAAAATAGTTGAGTTCCGCCAGTTCCGCCAACGGAGGTCTAAACTCCACGTTCTCTCTGGCTATTCTGCTATACGGGATAAAGCGTGAAGCTGATATATAAAAGTGAAGCATTCTTTTCATATTAATTATCATAAAGTAGTTTATTGAATGCTAATAAAAGTATAAACTAAGACTCTTTATTCGTATTTTGTGTGTAAATCGTGGTCCGATTGATAGTAAATTTCTATTTACTTTTTCATTTCTTATATTTTACTATTAAGCTTTTGTTTTTAATAAAAGCAACGTAATAAATAAACATTTAAATTTATTTCTCTTATTTTATTTTAAGAGTTTAACCAAAAATGTATTTGAATAAAACATTAAGCTATTAAATAAAAAACCAACTCACATTCAATGTAATAATATTATCATATGTATCGCCATCCCACTGCTTCACTTTACCATCTTTGCCCGCCGTGAAGAAATAATGTGTGGTGGGTACAAATTTTAACGCTGTTACAGTATCATTGTGGGCAAATATCGATTTGTGGCAATCTCCAAAGTCCATTCCCCAAACTTTAACATTTCGGTCCCCGGAGCCTGTAGCTATTATGTTGGAATCGTAGCTTATGTCCATACAAAGTACTGGTAGCTTGTGTCCGTACAGTGAGAGATAGAACTAAAAGAAATAAGATAAAATATTAAAATCAACCAATAATTATACTGTTATTCAATATATCGTTAAAAATATTATTATGCTCATCTAGGAAAAAAACACGAAAGTATTACCTAGGTATATATAAAAAATAAAATTGTTTTACTAAGTGAATGACAGGCAATGTAAAGGCGAAATAACTGTCCAAAGAGAGCTAAAATTTGATATCTATTCTCCTTGGAGAGTGTAAAGGAGTAATAAAAGAGGATTCCCCGAAATTCCTATGACTACGAAATTTTACGTTTTACAGTTCAAACAAATTCACTAGATACAGCTAGTATACAATATAATGCAATACCTTAAAAGTGTCAAGGAAAAATATTTTAACAGTGGAGTCCATGAGCGCGACCGCTATGAACTTGTTGTTGGGGCTCACGCTGACCGCCGTCACGCCCTCCTCCAGCTCCAGCGTGCGCGTGTGCAGCAGAGACAGCACCTGATAAACATTACATACATTTATTATTCATTATATTGCTTTTTAAATTTTTATTTTGGATTTTTATCAGTTCTGTGCACCCCTTCTCATTTCATATATTCTCTCCTCTACCTAAAGGTTACCTGAAAGAGATCGCTCTCTTAGCGATAAGGCTTATTGTACTGTATTATAAATATTAAGATGTTTTTATTTTGTATCTTTTTGGTATGCAATAAAGAGTTTTTATTATTATTATACCCATAATAGGGTAGTTAGAGAACATATATCAAAACAAATTGAGACATTGTGCATTCACTGATTATGTGATTATAATTATTATGATTATAATTATTGACAAAACTAAACGTCGTGCTTTGTTCGAAATACACATATGAAAATAATTTAAATATAATTTTTTCCCCCGATTGGAAATCGAAAACGCGAAAATATTTCTTAAAAATGAGAAGGTGTCCTATTGTGTTACTCTTTTTATGTTGTCATTATATTTTTCACTTTTACGCAACTTCCGCATAAAGTGTTTGAATATCTATTCTCTATTCCGAACCTTCCATCCGCTATAAATTTTTATGAATACATATTTATATACAAATAATCATATGACAATAGTATTATAGTTA
>JAKGSA010000457.1:70453-98733 GCA_033558755.1 Philaethria dido
ACACAGGTGCAGCCCGCGTGGGAGGCGTGCGCGGGCACGCGCTCGAGCAGCGCGGCGGCCGCCACGTCCAGCAGCAGCAGCGCGCCGCCCGCGCACGCCGCCAGCGCGTGGCGGTCGCCCGGCAGGAAGCACAGCGACTGCGGGCGCCCGCCCGGCGCCGGCAGCGTGCGCAGACACGACTGACTCGATCTGAACAATACATATTGTAATATGATAATAAAAAGTACTTGGGTTTTGACCTCTAACGCAAAAAGAGGTGTGTTATAAACTTGACGTCGATGCCTGCGTGCGTGCGTGCGTATGACCGCTTCGATGTGATTTTCATTCAAAAGTCGGTCATCTCGCTTACCATGTTTGGTAAAAAATGATTCAACGGTTTTTATAGTATCAGCTAGTTTACATAATGATGCAAGAAGGTTTTTTGAATAAAATTGCTTTTTTTATTTACACGTAAATATTGCGTAAAGGATGATTTTAACTTTTTAATATGATCTTAATTCACATCATTTGAATAGAATTAAAATTAGCAGTCTATTCTTGCTTATTCTATTTTAAAAACTTATTTGTTTTACCTACAGTACACAAAAAATATACATATAAAAAAATGCAATATAAAGTATACCTGTTCCACAGCTTTATAGAATCAGCAGAAGCAGACAGTAAGGCGAGGTTATCTGAACTAATGGCGATACAGCGCGGCTCTCGCTGATGACCTGGCTGTGTCACTTGCTTCAGACATTTTACTATGAATTTAAATTTATAATTTATACAAATACATTAAAATATACACTAATTTAAGTTTAATTTAAAAATGTATTGCCAAGGTAAGGCTCTCCTAGTGTCACTCTCCATTCTCCACTTTCTACTAGAATTAGGGACATTATGTGTAAAGTGGAGAACCTCGACGCCGCGCTTACCAGAGTACATAAATGAAAGTATTAAATTAAATATGATATTCCCTGTGTAAGAATCAAACCCATCACCCAAATTTACAATCATACACACGAAACATGAATTTAATACATTTAATATGAAAAAACTTATATGTTAATACCTTCATTCCCTTCAGCTATAGTCAAACTATGTAGCTCCACAGTGTTTATAGCTAGAGTGACACCCACGCGCAGTTCCCCTGTAGTTCCTACTAGCAAAGTAGCAGATTTTATCTTAGCTGATAACCTCACTGACGACAGCCTCCTCACTTCATCTGATAGTGTGAGAATTTCTGATACTTCTACTACTTCTGGGTCCACTTCACCACTTTCTTTTTGTTTCCTGTGTATTTGATTAAATTTATATTTTTTATGGTGTGATTCCATTTATATTATATGGACAAGGACAAAATTGTAAACTTCAATCAATATTAAATACTATTTTTTCTGGTTATATTCAGTTGTTTTTTTTTTGTATGAATTAGATGGATAAACTCTAGTTAAGCCACATATACCACTTTCAAAATATTAGTATAACTTAGAAAATAAAAATATTCAAAATGTTTTTATTTCCCCCAAGGCTTGTTTTCATTATATGTATAATCAAATATTTATATATTGTCAAATACAAAATTTAACAACTACTGCATATAAAACAATATGTAAATTCCTTACATCAATTTTTTTCTTTGTTTTTTAACTCTTTTGTTCATTCTTATTTTGGCCTCTTCATCAGAACAAAAATTAAATAGCTCTAACAATGAGTCTGTTCCATAACAGGCAAGTACACTTTGTCCAAGATCTGTGGCAAGACCCACTACTCTCCCTTTACCTCCTCGCACTAGTGTGCCTACTTGGTGACATTGAAGCATCTGAAAAGGCAAGTTTTTATTCATTAAATTAAATTTTATTTAATTGTATATGTGTGGAATAGTCTAATATTTTTTCAGCTTAACCCTTTTTCCTGAATAGAAGGGTAGTCAAAGAAAACCTAGTGGCAAGACACTCACTCAATTCACTACTAAAATGTCTGAAGACAATGCGTGTTTAGTGGCAGAACTCAATTTTGTCTAATCAGAGGGAGGATTGCAAATAATTTAAATATTTTCATTCACCCTGAGTTGGAATGGAACTAACTACCAATTGTGTTTCCAGTCATATGCTATCTCACTGCCAATAACAGTGTCTATTACAAAATAAAAATATTTGGTATTATAAAGTTTATCTTTAGGCATACATTTAATATATACTTACTGATGTATCATCAGTATTGTCTGTATCTTCTAATTTGACTATTTCCAGTTGCTGTGTAATTTTGTCTTCCTCTTTTATTTTGTCCGTCCAGTTCAGTTTCCAAACTCTCAATTCTTGATCTAAACTGCCAGTTACTAAATATCTTTCTTCTTTCAATAACACTGCTGACCATACCTAAGAAGACATATATTTATTTACTTTTTCTAATTTAAAGATATAAATTATTGAAGAATAATCATTTGTTTGAACAAAATAAAAAATATAGGATTATTATTTTTATTGACATGTTAAAAGTAACTATCATTTAAATATAAAATGAAAATATGAATAATATATTTAATTTTTGAATAATATTGTTACCTCCATTTGATGTCCACCAAGAGTTTTAAAACAGTGTTTTGTTTCAATATCCCAAAATTTTACAAATGTGTCTTTTGAAGAACTAACTACACAATTACGTCCATTAATAAACAGCACACTTGTAATTGCACCTTTGTGTCCACTGAACCGAGCTATACCAGTCTCTGAGACTACATCCCAAAGAATTACTTCAGTATCCTAGAATAATTAAAATATTTTTTTTACTATAAAAATATTATTCATTAAATAATATTAATCATAGAATAAAATTAATGTAGAGAAAATTTTAAATTTACTCTTACCACAATATGAATTTTATTTTACCTTAGATCCTGAAACAATTCTGTGTCCTTGTTCATCATATTGCAAGCAAGTTATAGCAGATTTGTGTCCAGCAAATACACATACTATTTCATTATTGATTAACTCAAAAACATTAATATTGCCATCAACATAACCAACTGCCATATGATTTCCGGTAGGACTTGCTGCTATTTGAGATACCACTACATTTTCCCCTGGTATCACTTGGGCCTAAAATTATGTAATTCGTTTACAGGTATATTTAAATAAAAGTAACACAACATCACGCTCTGTTTGAAATTAGTATTCCACTAGTTATTTCAGAGTTTGTCTATAATACAGACAAGTTTCTGAAAGTTTACATATGTATTCCAAAAATATAACGTTTTATAACTTGCTTATATACATAACTTTGTAAATATTACATACCTTCTCACCCAATCGCATGTCCCAAATAATAACATGCTCACAGGCACCGACAGCTACATATCTGCCGCTCACTCCATTTAATGTTACATGTGAACTGTTACAATCAGGGCTAGCTATTACGTTAAAAGTACCACTAGGTACATATCTTAAATATTGTTTGGTAAGACCCATTTCAGCAATTTAATTTAATAATATATTATTACTTTAGTATATAACCAATAACTTCAGAAACACATTGTTTTGTTTTGACATTGGTGTTATTAGTTTGTATAAATGTCAAAAATGGAAAACCTCGGAGAACTCGAATGTCACAGACTATATGTGAAATAATAGAATACGATTATAAGTAAATTTTAGAGAAACACGTTAGCGAAATGTACACATATACAGTACTCTAGTACTGTAGTTTGTGCTTAACTGGTATGGCTAGCATATACGAAAGCCACATAACTAGCTAAACTAATGCGTATGAATAATAAAATTTAAATTATTAATTAAAATTTATTACTTTACAAATATTTATTGCTAGATACAAAGAAAAAAACAAATCTTTTCTCAAATTATACTTCACATACAATTTTTTTCAATTTCTTTTAAGAATTTCTCAAAATAAATTTAAATGTTAATAATTCTGTAATATAAAAATTATTTAAATGTATAAAAAAAATATAAATTATAATCTGTGAAATCCGGCTCATGATCGCCAAGTGCGTTTTTTATTTTAATACATGATTAACTTTATTATTCGCTAAATAACCTACTGGTTAATAAAGATAAAAAATATTCTTCTCTATATATTATCAAATTATAAGAAGTAACGTCCATATTTTATTTCAATCAGCCGTATTTCAAGACTGCCATCAGGTTATTATGTTACTCAACAAAACCAGGTTTATTGTTTTTCTTGTTGAATCAACATGCCTTCTCTTAGTAAAAAAATATATTTAATAGTGTTGTTTTTTATTGAAAATATATTTCTATAACTTTTCCTGTTACACAGACTAGTTGGATTCACAAATCGTTCGAGCAAGTGCAATATGGAGAGTAATTCCACGTCAGACGTCGTAATTTTAAGTGGTAATTCACACCCTGAATTGGCTGACCTAATTGCAAAGTAATTATTCTTTATTATTATAATACAGATTTATGCCCATAGTTGTGAAATATATATAATGTTATGTGAAATACATACATATACGTTCTATAATTATTGTAAGCGATATTTACATGGAAATTATAAATATATAAAATCCCTGCGTCTGTGGTAATATATTTAAGCATCTATCATCAGTCAATTAAGACGCAAATATATTGCGAATCTAGTGAATGGCATAAATTTATTTAATATTTTGCAGTCGCTTAGGTGTACGCAAAGGAGGATGCTCAGTTTATCATAAAACTAACAGGGAAACTATGGTTGAAATAGCAGATTCTATTCGTGGAAAGAATATCTATATAGTACAAACTGGAACAAAGTAAGAAACCTAATAAGTAAATTTATAAAATAAAATTTAAATTGCCTATTTTCATATTAAATACTTTTAATTATTACTGTTTCTGTATTCATTATAGTTTGTCATTCTTTATGAATGACGCATGTTTTTTGTATTTGATTTTAAGGAATGCAATGGTGTCACCATTATAATATTATATATTAAAGATTAACATTATTTATATATTTATAAGTGTGATTATGAAGTTTTTCTAACAATTATACTCTAGGAATTGTTTGTTTTTATCTTTAAAAATGAATTACTATATATATTATAAACTCATTTATCTCTATTATAATGATAAAGTTAAGTTAAAAAATATTTTCCTCATCAAATAAAATTCTCAATAGCAAGTAAAGAAGGTTATTTATCAAGGGTATTATACAATCCAAGCACATTTATCATTCATTCCACATCATTACGCATTTTCAATTAATTACAGGGATGTTAACAACAATATCATGGAACTACTGATTATGGCTTATGCTTGTAAAACTTCATCAGCTCACTCCATTGTAGGGGTCATTCCATATTTGCCATATAGCAAACAGTGCAAAATGAGGAAACGTGGATGCATTGTCACAAAGTTATTAGCAAAAATGATGTGCAAATCTGGTCTTACACACATTATAACTATGGATTTACATCAAAAAGAAATTCAAGGGTTTTTTGACTGTCCTGTTGATAATTTGAGGGCATCACCCTTTTTATTACAATATATACAAGAAAGTGTAAGTTGTTTTTATTTACTCAGTGTAGACTATTTACATTCATACATTCAACATTTATATTTACTTAAGCAATGCTATCATTACATATATTTATTTTAGACATATTTGATTTGAATAATGACACAATATAGACACTAATGCAAGTAACATATTATAATTATTACTAAGCATTATATGAGTTTTCTTATAATCAATTTATCTTCTAACCAAAACATCTTGAATGTTTTGAAGTAATATTTACAAAAATACTTCTTGCTACTAAAATAATATGTTATTTTAACATTCCATAATAACTATACAAACAATAATTATAACAACAAAAGTTATATATTATTTCAGTGAATTTTGCATATCCTACACAAAGTTATTTATTATATTCATAAAATCAAAAATATGCTTATTGTTATATTTAGCATTTTAACATTTCATCTTATTTCCCATTTTTCATATTTCTCATGTCTCATAATGCAGTGGCAATATATTTATTTTTTTTGTCAGATACCAGATTACCGCAATTCTGTGATAGTGGCACGCAACCCTGGCTCGGCAAAGAAAGCCACTTCATATGCAGAACGATTAAGACTCGCGATTGCAGTAATACATGGAGAGCAGAAAGAAGCAGAAAGTGATGAGGTGGATGGCAGATATTCACCGCCTTGTATGCCTAGGTAATGAATACTTTTTTATTGCATTACTTTAGCTTTAGATTATTTCCAGATTAGCAAAGGTAGTCATAAAGAATGGCAGAAAGCAGTACAAACTATTGTTTAATTACTTTTAAAGAAACTTCACTATGTGTTCATTTTAAAGTGTCTATTATCCCACATTATTGTTATCCCACATTTACTCCACATTTTGTCTTGCCGATCTTCATACTAATTTAGATATAAACAATCCATTGAATAGGGATAAAAATATAGATCTTTTAAAATAAAATTTGTGTACATCATAAATATAAAATGAATTATCAATGTATATTTTATGTTAAACGGATCAGTTGATTCTATTTTCTATACAGTGTGGACAGGTCACGCACTATGGATGTGTCAGTTGGAGTTCCAGTACATCCAGCAAAGGAAAAGCCGCCAATTAATGTTGTAGGCGATGTTGGCGGTAGGATCGCTATCATGGTGGTATGTGTGCATTTACATTCTCTTTTGTTCATTAAGTACTACTGGACAAGATAGAAAGTTATATAAATTGTTAATAAGTGATGTAATAAAAAAAAAATATATAGTTCAATATGTAAAAATTGAAAATATTGTGTTATATTGATAATTTAAAAAAATCATTTTTTTTGTAGGATGACCTCATTGATGATGTACAATCATTTGTGGCTGCAGCAGAAGTGTTAAAAGAGTGTGGGGCATATAAAATTTATGTGTTAGCGACACACGGTCTACTTTCATCAGATGCACCTCGACTCATTGAAGATTCACCTATAGATGAAGTAGTAGTTACAAATACAGTTCCTCATGAACTACAAAAGATGCAATGCAATAAAATAAAAACGATTGACATATCAGTGCTTCTTAGTGAAGCTATTCGGCGCATACACAACAAAGAGTCCATGTCATATCTCTTCAAAAATGTCACTCTGGAAGATTAAATTATAAATGTTAAGATATGTTTAGTTACTTTAATGTATGTGAAATCATGAATTTAAGTTTAGGTGTCTTAGAAATTAAACCTTGGTATTAATTTATCTCAGTTTCAAAGAATCAGTACAGAAGTCAGTATAAAGAACTATTGTTAATTAGTTATTCTTTAAGTTTAAATATTTACATTATTCTTAAGTGAAGTTATCTGAAGAACAAATTAGTCACATCTGTGTAGCATAGACTAATTTAGTTAGACATATGATTTAGTGATTATTTGAATAATTTACCAATTTTAATTTTAAGTATTACTTTTACTGCTTCAGATAGCATATCTTGCTTATTTATATTATAATTGCTAGCAAATTTTGATATTGAAGTTTGTATTTTCCTTTTTTTTTTACTTTTGTTTTACATACTCTTGACATAGAAAAAAATATAACTGTGATTTTATATTTTGTAATTATGCGAGCTAAAATTTAATAATGATTGTTAAAGTCCAAAGCTTATAAATTTATATTATATACTATAAATTACATTTGTATAGATTACTGGTAAATAACTTCTTTATTACGATATATATTGTACTGTTATTATTATGTAAACTAGTTCATTAAATATTTTTGTGTCAAAAATTGTTTTATTCCTTCCTGAAATTATAATAATACAAGAACAATAATTTTAAAATCATTGTTTTGCGAAGTTCGTTTAGAACCAATTGATTGGCGTATATGTTGATAGAGATAAATTAGATATATTTTATGACAGTTATTGGTTCTTGTACAGCTTAGATTTTTTTCGTATCCTTCCAATCTATTACAATAATTTTAACAATTTCACATGCCCTATGTACTATTTCATCATACCTAAAATATTTAGTCTGCAAGTATTAAGTGTCATACTGACATATTAACAAGTGTCAAAAATTCAAATAGCAGATTTTTACTTCATTAATTATTTCGATTTATCAAAATAATTATGTATCATAAATGTGAAGCAGCATTTTAATTCCATGGCATTTGCGATACAAATATTTGCTAAATAGTATTATAATGTTTCTTACTTATATATGACGAATAATTTTAAGTAATAAGAGGTTGTGCTATCACACTTTTATGCAATAACAGTGCTGAGTGCATTATTATTGTTATTTATATTTTAATAAGGAAAATGGCATTTCTTAAAAATTTTCATAGGTTCACGGTGATGAATTTATTAAAGTCTTTTAAAAGATTTAATAGTTCTAGTCGAAATATATTAAAATTGAGTGAAAGAGGCATGTACCAGGATATGTTCCCTAACACATCTGCGTAAGTTATCGATATTTCTTTCAATTACTGTTTCAATCAGTTATACTATATAAATTAATTATGTTTCTAACATTTATCTTATAGGAATGAAATTATAAATTTACTTAATAAGAGCCCACAGTGTGTTTATGGAGGCTTTGATCCAACAGCCAACAGTCTTCATGTGGGCAATCTACTTGTTATAATTAACTTGATTCACTGGCAAAGAGGTGGACACAATGTTATAGCATTGGTAAGAAATTTATGAACTTTTTATTACATAATGTCAGCACATCTTTTTTTTGGTTGTATAAAAAATAAATAATCATTGTAGGTTGGGGGTGCTACAGGTTACATTGGTGATCCAAGTGGAAAAAATACCGACAGAGTAGCTTTATCACAAGATATTATTACACAAAATGTTAATTGTATTAAAAATAATTTAGAAACTGTTTTTGAAAATCACAAGAAGTATATTTGGTCAGAAGATCAGGAAAAATTGAAACCTATAAAGTATGTATATTATAACATTTAACTATACAAATATTAATAAAGCATAGTTGAAAATGACATATTTTTTTAAGGATAGTCAATAATGAAATGTGGTATAAAGATATTAATTCAATAAAATTTGTAAGTGAAATTGGAAGAAACTTTAGGATGGGAACAATGTTGTTAAAACAAAGTGTCCAAGCCAGAATTCATTCTGAGGTGGGCATGAGTTTTACTGAGTTTGCATACCAAATATTTCAATCATATGATTGGCTTCATTTGTTAAAGGAATATGATTGTAGATTTCAGGTAATTATGTAATAATGTTTATATAAAACAATCATTAGGTTGCTTCATTAAAAAAATACTATATACTTATTATGTTTCAGATAGGTGGAAGTGATCAAATGGGTAATATAAGTTCAGGACATGAACTTATTAGTAGAACACTTAAGAAAAATGTTTATGGTAATAATAAAATTGTAAATTATATTTTAAACATATGATGCATATTACTTTGTTACTGTTCTATTACCAATTGTTTTTCTACAGGATTGACATTGCCTTTAGTAACAACTGAAGAGGGTGACAAATTTGGAAAATCTGCAGGAAATGCAATATGGCTAGATAGCTCAAAAACAAGCCCTTATAGTTTATACCAATTTTTTATAAGAACAAAGGATTCAGAAGTTGAGAAACTGTTAAAGTTATTCACTTTTTATAGTTTGGGTGAAATAAAAGATATTATGTATAAACATCAGCAACATCCAGAGCAAAGATACCCACAGCAGTGCTTGGCTGATCAATTGACCACATTAGTTCATGGAGGTAATATTATTTAATGAATAGCCAAGTCAAAAGAAAAATATGATGTATTAAATGGTGTAAACATTTAAGCAATATTATATTTGCAGAGGAAGGCCTTATTCAAGCAAGAAAAGCGTCAGAAGCTATTTACAGTAAAGATGTAAAGTCCCTGGTAGCATTGACGCCAGTAGAAATGGAGCAAGCTTTTGAAGGAGCCCCCATAGTGAACTTGTTATTGTCACCTGGCATTACTGTGTTAGAGCTTGGCATGAAATCAAAATGTTTCCCAACAGAAAGTAAGTGTTGCAGATATAGACTGACTACTAAGAAAAATACAGTATAATTTAACACATTTGTGGTCTTCAGTTGAATTTTTTTCTTTAGTGCTGTCATATGAAAAAGTAAATTTAAAACAATTTAAGTTATATTTATGTGTTTATTTACTCAATAGATAATTATTTTTGTCCACTATATAATTATTTATTTCCAGGTGATGCAATGAGGATAATTCAAGCAGGTGGATTTTATATAAACCATCAAAAAGTAAAGAAAATTGACGAAGTTATAACTCAATCTGCACATATATTGCCAAACTTAATTTCATTATTGAGAGTGGGTAAACGCAACTATTATATAGTGAAATGGCAAACATAAAATATTTTTAATTTAATATAGTTATCATCTGTAGTCACTGGTTTGTAAATAAAGAGAAGAAAGTATTTTGTGTATTTTATTATAATTACTTACAACAGAAGCTTGTATACTTGCAGTATATGATTAATAAAAATGCATATCACATAAAACATCGTAAATACTACATAACATACATTAGCCTATATTAATATTCACCGTTTGTGAAACAGCGAGGCCGATATAAGTTGCGACTAATGCACTGTCCTCATAAATATAAAATATGGCTACTAATCATAATACGTTTGTGCACATCGATGGCGCCGGCTTCGTCGCGAATCTCCTAATATCACAAAGATTTACTGCAAAATATATACTAAATCGTACAAATCAGTACGAAGCACGAAATATGTTCCGACGCGTAAACGCTAAATTGACTCGATCTGATATGTCTCTCTGGAATTACGAATTATATAGTAGCACTGTCCGAAAGCTATGCGATGACTCCCGATACTCCCTCAAGCGAAACGTACACGTATAGATACATATAAATTTATCAGTGAACAGTCTCACCGTAGTACAAAAATAAATAATCTGCAACAAAATGCCACAAAACTCTACACATGATAATGTACTCGTACCAAAAGTAGTAAGCGGTCTAACCATCTAGCATATATTAAATAGAGGGTTTTCTCAGTCTTGCTCTAGTGACGCCTGCGACTAGAGGTCGGTGCTCTCGTGTAGCGCTGGCGGCGGGCGCGGGGAAAGCGACGGGTTATGGCGGCGTGCCGGCACGAGCGGGCGCGGCGGGCGGCCGGGCAGCGCGCGCCGGCGTGTCCTCCGCCGCCTCCGTGATGTTGCTCCCCCCGACCGCGACAGTTGCCGGCTGGCGCCGCTGAGGCCGGGCGCGCGGCTGGCTCGCTGGCAACCGCGTCGTCGTCGGGCGGCGCGGCGCCCCCCACCTGTATCACTGTGGGGTGGTGCTTGTCGACGGTGTACATGTGCGTGCGCTCGAGCGCGGCGGGCGCGGGCGCGGCGTCCGCATCCGTGAGGGAGGCGCGCTGGGCGCGGAAGCTCTGCGGGCGCAGCGTGGCGGGGCGCTCGGGCACGGCCGGCTTGTGTCGCAGCTGCACGTCGCCGTCGAGCTCGGGCAGGGCGAGGGGCGCGAGGGGCGCGGGCGGCGCGGCGGGCAGCAGCGTGCGCGGCGCGGCGACGGGGCGCGGCGGCGGCTGGCCGGCGGGCTTGGCGGCGGGCTTGCTGACGACGCGCATGCGCGCGACGACGCCCGACTGTGCGCTCACGTTCTTCACGACGAGGATGGCCTCCTTGTCGGCCTTGGCGTCCAACCCTTCGAAGTTATCCTTTTCGAGCTCCAAGCTCTGCCGTCGTATCTCGGTGAGGTTCTCCCGGCTGCCGCCGCGCGCCGCCTCCTCCTTCATGGCTTTGTTCTGTCGATACGTGGACCGGTTGATAGTCTGCACTCCCGTGATCACTTTGCCCGTATCAGATATGACGGGTCGCGGCGGTTTTGCCGGTTTTTCCGCCTCCTTAATGGAATTATGCTCTTTCGTTGGCTCCGCGACTTGTGTCTGCGTGTCTGCTTTTCTACTTTTATCGGGGGTGAAGTTGGGGGGCACGGGTGCGATAGGTTTATTTTTTCTACGCATTATAGGCTTTGGACTGCCGTGAGGCGGACTAGATTGATCTGAGAGCGAGCTGTTAGATTGAGCTTTCTTTATCTCATTATCGATCAATATGAGACTGGTGTCGTGGCTGTTGCTCCTGGAGTGGCGGCCGGGGCCGTCTATTGTGGTTTTCTGGACGTTTTGAAGATTATAATCGCACATGGATTTGCTCATGCTGTAGTCTCCGTTGGATTGCTCCTGGTTTAGCGCCACTGTCTGATTATACCCCTGGCCAAAATTAGGCGTAAAGCCGTATTCACAGTGTTCGGGAAGAAGATCCTCCTTGGAGAACGACGTGAAAAAGTTACAAGGTTCTTGAAAGAACCAGTCGGCATGTTTGATGAGCAACTCCACTCCGCAGTTGACCGCGGTCGTGATGGCCATATCGAAGGTGTTCTCGTCGGCGGTCCACAGCAGGTTGGGCGCGACGACGATGGCCAAATTCGACGGCGTCATCTTGTTCTTGCTTTGATTTTGCGTCAAGGCAGACAAAAATTTAATGAGATACCTAAGGTTGTTGAAGTTGGCCTCGGGGAGCAGGTGTATAGCCTCCCAGAGCGCGTTGAGGCGGGCCTGCTCGGAGGGCTGGCGCGAGGCCAGTATGAAGTGCTCGTAGAGGCGGTACGTGAGCAGCGGCTCGGGCAGCTCGCGCAGGTACGACTTCAGCACCGACGCCACCACGTGCACGTCGCGGTACTCGCCCGACAGCGGGAAGTTGAACAGACCCGCGTCCAGCGACAACTTCATTCTTCTCACCTTCGATGAACCTGGGTTAAATATTTATAAATCATACTTGAGAACTGAATATAAGTTAAATAATTATTTCCTCTACCCATTTAGACAAAGTATGGAGTTTGGATAGCCACTCGGTAGTGATTTTAAACAAGTTACAAATATATGACGTGTCACTAAGTATGCCACAAATATGATAGAGATGAGTTGAGATCATAAATTCTCGCATACAAACTAAATAAATTTAAATGTCACACAATTATCTATAATAATTATACTAAAGGAAAATATGAGTGACTCATCAATCAATACACAGCTCTAATCACTGAAGTAGTTATATAAATGTAAACACTTTGTATTTACAAAAACAAACCATCAATTATTTTATTTGCTGAACAAGTAATTATAGTTTATTTATACTAGGGTTCCCGTTGACGCGTTAACAACGCGTTGCCTAGCAACGTATATGTCACTTTTTATAAACATGGATGCTATATCATGGTAGCATGTATAACTCTTATCTTATTGTTAATAAGATAAGAGTTATACAAAAATAGTTAAAAAAAGTTATATATAAATATGTTTTTTATACATAATTTTGAAAAGATATTATCATTGTGCACTCCTGTGATATATAAACTATAAGTGTACCAAGTTTAATGCTCATCCGTCCGCGTAATTTTCGTAAAAAGGGGTACAAAGTTTTTGCTTCACGTATTATATATATGAATAAGAAAACAAATTAAAATAAAAACATATTTACTGCCAGCAATCCTGAATAATCCTTCCTCGTTGAGAGCGAGCTCGTACAGCGTACACACGCAAAGTTCTAGGGGAAACGCTATGCGCCTGCCTGTCACACGTAAGTGTTCCTCTAGGGGGTATCCGAACACTGGCTTGACAGAGCTATCATCTAAAACGTAGTTACAATATTTATTAAAAAATAATATTATCAGTGGGGAACGGAGTGTCGTAACACTAAATATTAGTGAAGATTGGTGTGAACACCTCTCAACAGATTTTTTTAGCTTCATGCTAAAGAAACGAGAACCTAGTGTTAAGACACTCCGTTCTCTTAGGATTCTTTCCTCATTTTACGCTTTGAAAATATTAATTATTATAAATATTTATTATGGAGTGGGAATCGAACCCACAACCTATCGCGTTTACAGTCGCACACTACGTAAGTGCGCTTCGTAATACTTGAACGCCTCGCATAAAAAAATTCATTTCTGTTGTTACATGCTAATACTAACAGAATTTGTAACTATTGTATAAAAAATGAGAACATGCAACTTAAATAGCGGTAGTGCTCGGTAGTTATTCAAAGTGTGTGGGTTTAAGTCCTGTTATAATCTTTTTTATGTATTATGATTTATTTATTTACTTGCTGAATCGCACTGAATTTGTTCCTATATAACCATATAATCAAATAAATATTTTCACTTTTTACCATTATTACAGCTTTTTACTTTTTACCATTATTACCATTATACAGTATTTTGTTAATATTATTTATAATAAGCTTCACGCTGTATCCTGCACATCAGGGCAGGCAGAGGAGACGAGAAAACCTAGTGTTAAAACACTCCGTTCTCTTTTAACATATCCGTTCCCCAATTTCCGCCGAATTGAGGTATTGCGATATTAATTGTTTTTAACTGAATTCCAAGAACAAAAATTTAGTAGACCATCTAGGAAGGGGAATATTTGTTTAATTAAGTGCATCTATTAATGGCACTGGTTAATTAAACGAGACGTCTTTGTGGAGTAAGCAATTAAATAAACAAGTGTTGTATTTACTGTCTGGTGTACGTTTTTTAAACACGTTTAGCTTCATCTATAACTATGTAGAAAATAAAATAACAACTAAAAAGTTGTTTTTAAATAATCTCATACGTATCTTTCGTATATATATTACGAGTAGGGAAAGAGAACTTTGTATTATGACAGTTGTCAATTGTAGTGAAACTAACGACAATAGAATATATTGACAGTAACAGAAACTTTTTAAAAAATATTTTTTTAACAAAAATCTGATAGTATTTATGAAAAAAATTAAAAAAAATTCTAATATACAACATATACTTGTATAATGTAAACAGCATTTAATGGCTTTAGCGTGTTTTTCGTATCTTTTTATCATTTGATCGCTATCTATTTTCATTCCTATCAGTAAAACAAATCCGATAATTTACCTTCAATCTGTTATTTATACGTTATAGGTAACGATATTATCCTATTAAAAAGTTTATATTTGTACATAAATTTTCTATTTTTACATAAACATTCACCATGGACCCAATATGAACCAAATCTATATTACATTTATGACATTTTTCTCTCAAAATATAAAGAATGAATGAATGAATTTCTTTATCTAATGTTATATTATTTTACTATTGCCTACATGTCGTGAAAAAACGAATACTTTGCCATAAATAACATAACATATAGAAAGATAGTCGGAGAGAACATAGTGTCAATAGTGTCTCGACACTCCACTTTCTGCCCATAATCGAGATATTGCGCGTTGAATGGCAGAACTCATATAATCTTACTAGAACAGCAATGAAAATAATTTAAACAAAACCGCGTTTATAGTCAGTTCTCCCATTCCACAGTGATGGCCACTATAACCCAAAATGTGTTAGTACAAAATTCTTCAAGCACTTACTTATAAACCGTTCTAGCTCTGGCACTGTATCAGTCAAGTAATGTAGTGCAGATTCATGATATGCACGCTGCAACTTCACATACTGTAGTAGGGTGTGCGCAAGTTGACCCTCCTTCGCTACCAATGCATACATTTCTGCTGCTAAGGCATCCCTTGCAGATTCCACTTTGTTACCTGTCTCTTCTAATTCCTCTTTAGCCGCACTCAACTTGGTTGGATTCTCTTCTTTTTGTTTTTCTAAATGCTACAAAAATAATACTTTTTTTATGGCAAAATTGAAAATGAATAAGTGATTTTTATATTGTTTGGTTTATTTTGTTTATTTATGTGTCACAAATTTGGTGTATAATTCTGTAAATGTAGATAAGTAAAATGTTAGCTCAAAAAAATAATATAGTGTAATTGATTTTTATAAAGACATATTTGTTAAAAGAGAACAGTGTCTTATGATTAGGTTCCAAAGTTCCCTCTGCCAACTCTACTATATGCAGGATACAGCTTGAAGCTAAAAATAAATATAGAAAATTGTAAAAAAGTGTGATAAATATTCTTCTTTATGCAATAGAATATGACACAAATTGTATTTATTTTAAGTATATATTATATATTATAGTACTATTTTTACTTTATGCATCTCTCACATTTTACAAGGTAAGATTACAAAGAGAATCTAATTAGCTGTAAAACTTTTATTGTATTTTGCATATGTCAAAATGTTTGTATTGTTTTTTATATAGGCTTTGTGTGCAAATATATATATAGGCTTTGTGGCTTTGTTTGTGTCAGTCATGTATCAACTGTACAGATGTTCTCTGTAATAATTTTGTTTCAATAGAATATCAAAATATTTATGATATAATTTAAATAAATATTTTCCATTACTGTTTTTTATGTTTTATGCATACTAATGAAGCAATAAAATCAATAAATACTAATTGAGTCTTAATGAGAAAAGTAATTACAAATCTGTTATCTTATTCTTGTTTATATTTCTAAGATATTTTTACAATGTATTTCCACATATGCTAACAATAAATAAAAAAATAACTATAAATGATAATTGCTTATGACTAAAAAGGAAGTTTTACAAAACAAAACATGATACTATTGAAAATATATATTTTTAGTAATATTATTTACTATCAAGAGATTGTGATTCATTACATTGGACATAGATAAAATATTATATTGATATGGTACTCACATGATACCGGCTTGCAGCTGATTCTCTTTCACTTATTAGTCTACTGAGTAGCTTTTTGGCTTTCATTATTGCTGGCAGGTCCTGCTCACTTATTGTTGAGAACGGGGAACACACTAATTGTTCAACTTTTAATTCATGTTCTGCAATTTCTTTTGCTAAAAATATTTCAGTTTTACCTGAAAAATGTAATAAACCATTTTGTTATAAAGAATACTAAATTAATTCATATTATTATTATTACCCTATGTAATAAAGAAACAACAATTTGGATGCACTTACCACATTCATGAAGTATATATTTTAAAATGCTATCATCATCATCAAAATTGCTAGCTTCACACATTGACAATCCTAAAAGATATTCAGGTAGCTTTTTAAGTCTTTTTTCTCGGGCAGCTGGATCCTGCCCTTGTGTGTTACCAGCTGCAGTGGCTAATCTCTTACTAACAAGTTGAAGAGCATTACGCAGTTGTTCTACCTTCCTGTCTGCAGTTTGCAATTCATCTGTCAAAGCTTCACCCTTGCCTGCCCTATTTGAAAATTAAATAGTATATGCATTAGCAACTTGAAAAAATACTGATTGACTGACAAATTTCTAATTTAATAACATTGTATATTATATACAGAATTAAGCTTTTGTTAGCAATATACTTTAATTAACCAGAGATATGTGGCATGTTGTGAAGACTGTGAAATTAATATAAAGTGTAAATACTTTGTTCATGAAGTGGCCAAAATGTTATCTGATAATTCAGTGCGATTACCTTGAAAAGGTCTGATCAGCTAGCTGCTTAACCCTGTAGAATTGCTTCTTCATTTTTACTATTTTTTATTAGTTTACCTAATATTACAAGGTCATTGGACTTAGTCAATAACAATAAAACGATCAAGATCACTCGCCGAAAAGAACGGATCTAATGTCAGCAAGTCAATGAGATCATCTTCACATACTATATACGAAAACACTGCATTTTGCAAAACACAAATATTTTTTGATAAGGCACTACATTTCAAGAATTATTGATTTTCTGTTTTACACTATTCATTTAAAAATAGTTTTGAAATAAAAATCTACAAAAATTATAACTTGAATGAATTAGAAAAAATAAAATCCACAGACATATAAACGACAAAATTAAAGCACAGACTAAAAAACAATACAAGCTATAAAGTATAGAATATATATATATTGTAATTATTTTAGTTCAAAATATTTAAATTTTTGTATGATAAGAAACATTAATAATATTTTTATAAAACTTTATTAAGTTTTATAAAGTTTGCTCGTCGACCAAAACATATTTCTTTTCTCAATTTCAGTATCTTCATTTGTGTCAATGGTCATAATTCGTTATGAAGCATTAGTGTATAGAACAATTACGTTTGTACATTGTACATTATTCAATTACTTATTAGCACAATGTCTACATATTATGTTGTAGCTAAATTAAAATAAAAAATATTTATTAGAAGTAGAAAAATATATATTTGCGTTTATTTCTTTATCTAATGATATAACTTGTATTATTACTCTCTTCCAATACAAATTAATTAAAAATATTAAAAAAAAACTATATTTTAAAAATGATTATACTATTTCAAAGCTGACGACACCAGTAGGTAATTTCAAATAAGGCTAGGAAAATATTCTTATGATATCCTTTTCTGTAAAGTTCCTTCCCCCCTATAGTAATATTCAGGATTTGTTAATGTTTGTGTTTAGTTCTTCGTATTTTATTATAAATTTTTTTAGATATAACAAAATTAAAGTATAAAATTACTGTAACTATAAGTGAACATTATGTTATTAAATTTAAAACATTTTGTGATGTAATTTTTTTTCTGGTGGTGGCTTAAACAATATGATCTTCTGTTTATAAATTGTTAATTTAGTCTCTTTTTTCATTCTCAAAACTTAACTTATCGTATCTTCTCCATTCTACGTGACTTTGGCAAAGTAAATTTCGCTCAACTGGCACGCCTAAAAGCCATAAGCTAAAAAAACAACAAGAAAACAAGAATGTCAAAACGGTTTTCCTCTTCATCTTTGCGCCGAGCCCAGAGGCAATACGTAACCAATGAGGTTTTCCTCTTTTCAAACACCTATAATCTGAATAATTAGCAATATTTATAATAAGTAGAATTACGTTACATTTTTTAATATATCCTAATGAATATAAATATTTATGCATATTCTATAGTGTTCTTAGAACTCACTCATCATCATGCAGAAACCATCTCTTGCTGATCTAAGATAATATTGGGAATACTCGTTTTTATGATAAAAGCCATTATTAAAAAAAAAACAATAAAATATTTTAAATTACTTTAATTCCTAAAGCATGTTATAGAAATACACAAACATATTTTTAACTCAACATCAAACAGATATTATCATTCTTAAATATAAATAAACCGCTATCTTAAGTATCCATTTGAAAACGATATAAAACGGAACAATTTATGTTAATAGTCTCTTGAAGAATAGTGATTAAAGTGAATAAAATATTTGACATTCACAGCTGAAATCATTGGAGTTATACACATTTAATATACTGTAGGGTTGTTTGTTTTAAATACCTGGTTCTAAATAAATTCGACATTGCAACAGCATTTTCTGTTTCAAGATAGAAAGCCTTAGATACAATTAAATTAGATAGTTTTTTACAAATTTCACTTTAAAGTATTTAACAAAGATAAGTGAAACCATTATAATAAGTAATCCACTTCAATAAATTCAACAATATGCATACTAATCTTTGACTTCTTATCAATATATCACAAAGCTGCAGGCAGCAGCTAGTAATAAGTTAGCATATTGCAAAATTAAGAATTTTTGTTATGCTTTTTAAAGCCATAGTTCGGACCTCTAGGCCCTTTATAGTTTCCCTGTTGACCTGCAGATGCAATAGGCTTAGCTTTTGGTTGTAAATTATTTCCAGAATTTGCTGATGGTGCACGACATTGTGGTTTTGGGGGTTGCCCAGCAGGTCCTTTATTAATTTGCTTATTTACATTGGCTGGTCCTTTGCTTCTGTCTCGGTTTCTGAAGTTGGTTTGATGTTTCTGTATATCAAATCGAAACAGCAACTTCCCATCTTTAATAAAGTTAGATAACATGTTTAGAGGCATAACACCACATTTTCCTTGGCGAAAAATTTCATTAATATCGTAAGCATCATTGAAACACTTATCAGCAAATATTACTTTACGCCTGTCATCTTGCATACTAGTAATTTGAATTTCATATGTATGCTGCTGAGCAGTTCTCTTGCTTCCTATAAGTTGTATAACCCAGTAAGCCAAGTTTTGACAGGTATCAATTTTTATAGATAGTATAAATAAATATTTTCCTTGAGGTATAAGATACATAAAACGATCATCTGTAGTTGCAGATACATTTTTCAGGTGAATATCATTGTTAGCATCAATATTACAGTACAGAGGATGACGTTCCTTGAAGTGGTCTAGAATCTCTTTTAGTTTTCCTGTAATTATGTTAATATATATATTATTAATTTTTTTATGACATTTTAGAGAAATTTCGTTCATAATTAGTTTTAGCAGAGCTGTGAAGTCACTTATAAAATAATAAGTTTCAAATGCTTTAAGTTAAGTATAAATGTTGGTTTTTTATGCATCTCTTATATTGTTCTAGAAGTATAAGCAGAGAGAACTTTTACCTACTAACATATGTTGCATAATCCGATTATTCCCAACTAATACAAAATTTCAAGTAATTTTGATTTGATGGAAAAAGGGGTGTTTTTTATTTTACTTCTTATCTCCCTATATAACAAGTAGGCAGAGAGAATCTTTATTAATTAAACTAGTGATTATACATTTTTAAGAACACCAATGTTGCAGATAAGAGAAGAAACTCCTTAGCATTAACTCTTTCATGAATTCACAGAGCAAGTGTAGAACCCAACACTAAGCTAAAAAATATTTAACATATATTACCTGACCATGAGCATTTGCCAAAAACAACACCCAGTGGACATTGCATTTCACGAAATATGCACTCTTTAACATGCTGTTCTACATCTTTTGAAATCATAGTGAAGACACAACCAAGTCCTTTGTTAGGACAAGGGACAGTAGCCTATGGAAAGATTAAAAAATAAATTTATACCAATTATACAATTATTATTATTTATTATTATAATTATTACATAAGTCATGCAATAATAAAAAAAGCTAAAATATTTATATGGGTTTTATGAATGTTCTAACTGAAGTATTAACTGTGATAGAATAACATTTTATTATTATATTACAGAGTGATCAACAGATAACTTCAGGAAAAACTACTGACCATAGAAGGTAGAAATTTGGCATGTGGGCTGTTTGGGGAGTGTATATTAGTGTATTAAGATTTTTATAGTTCAAGCAAACAAAGTTAGGAGTTGAGTTGCAGATATAATTATAATACAATAAAAAAAAAATACAATAAAAACACATAGTTGCAGTTTCCTCCTAGTTTTTCCTTATACATTATGCTACAGTAATAAAATAAATTTAGTTTTGTGTTTTACTTGTGGTTAACAACATAAGTTAAATTACTATATCTATCTATTATGAAAATTCACATTTTATTTGTTTCTATTAGGAATAATAACTAGGAATAATAGTTATTGCAGTAATTATAATGGTTTGATTTACCTTGGAGATCAGGTCTTCTAATTGCCAGTTCCTCATTTGGGTCATTGGTTGGCGACAAATGGGACAATTTGGTGGACATAAGTTACTTGTGCAAATATTGCAAAGACTGTGCCCCGATTGGCATTGAAATATTGGAGACGACATTACCTCCATGCAAACAGGGCATTCAGGTAACTCCACTCCTGCTAAGCCCATCCTAGATTTAATAGCAAATTTAATTATTATATTTTTGTAAACAAAAAACCATAATATATGATTTAAACTGAATATCACATATGTAAAAAGTTTAATTACAATAATTTGAACTTATATACTTACTTTTTATTTATCATATTTTTCGCCATTTTTTCAATTCAATTGTCCACTAAACCAAATGATTCAATGATTTATTCTTCCTGTTTTAAATTTCTGTTAATCCATATAATATTCGATACACATACACACTACTAATGCGCAATAAGTTTTACCACATATATTACTTAACACATAAAAAGTAAAATGTAGAAATCTTTTGAACAGTATTTTTATTAAGCTTACATATGGAACCAATACCACTTTGAAGTTTGTATTGACAAGAAATAAATTTATAACATTTGATAAATAGGTAGATAATGAAGGTAACCAGTATTCGATATCTAGTTTACAAAGGCTATAATCTATATGAAACTTGAGTGTTTTGTTGTAGATATGGAATATTTTTTAAAAATGTTACTATACTACACTGTTCTTTATTCTTTTGCAATAAGGACCCTATTCCTCTGTATCATTTATAAGCCGTGTGTAATCGGGGCTTCCTGAATGATTTTCCAATGTTGCCAACTAAAATAGTTCATATTTATTGAAATCCACAAAAATCACAACAAACGAGAACGTATATTTCCATAAGTCTATAAGAAGTCAGGGATGTTAGAAATGATATTTTTGTCTTAAAATGTACAATTTCTTTAATATATATTTTTAAGTTTTTAAGTTTTATGAATTTATATATTTAACAAGAAAGTGATCAAGACATAGACAATATTATTATATTGGAGAAACTTGCTATTGAAAAATTAAATTAGTTTCTAGGTATTAACCAACATTATTTTGAATTATTATTATGTTGAATTATTATAATAGTTTAATTTAATAGGCTATCTGTTGAATTATAAAAAACATTGCTTATCTGTGATGTGACAGACATTTGACGTGTATTTATTTATTTTTTGAGACTGTTGTTGTCTATAGATATTATTGTAGAAGATCCTTGAAATATGGATATTATGTCTGTAATAATAAGAGTGAAAACAGAAAATTTGTCAGAACAAAATTAAATGTCGATTACAAACAGTGGAGGGAGCTTAGATATTCAGAGAATGGTCCTAGAATTTGTTATTAACATTATAATCGTAAACGCATACTGATGCGGAGTGTTTTTTTGTATAAACTGAATATATTTTGGTGATAACATTTTGTATTTAAAGTTTTTTTATTTTATTTTTGGATAAAAAAAAAATCAAAATGGAGCGAAAATTTTTAAATGTAATATTACTTGGTTTCGGATTTATGTTTGTGTTTACGGCATTTCAAACTATGGGTAACATAGAGGTAAGCTTACTATAACATATTCCTGCTGTAAGATTTTTGAATCTCTGCAGGAATTTGTATATTCTTGCTATTTTAAATATTTTTTTAAGTTGATTTCAAAAAAGGATTTATTTAATAAAATAAAGAATTGAAATAGATATCTCATCAAGTAGTCAAATTACTTAATATTTAAAAGAATTATGTCTAAAGTTTTGAAATACTATACAATGGTATGCAATACTTTCACACTTCAACCTTCACACCACATTTACTTAAGCTATGTAGTTACTACATTGATCAATTGATATATTTATATATATTTGTTTTAGTAAAGAAAGAAAAATAGTATTTCTCTCATATTTTTCATCTATTATATATAGGAAATTAATAATATAATTTTAACAATAATATTATTTAATTATCAACTAAATTTTACTTTCAAATATTATTTAGAGAAGTACATTTTCTATTTCATTAGATGATGAGCAGGGTAACAAATTTGAAGTATATTTTTATCAAATTTAGGCAACTCCTTTAAAAACTGAATTCCTTGGTTAAATAAACCTAGAATTTATTTTAAGAAAATAATTATAATATGATCTTTAGAAACATTCTCATTTGAAATCCTAATAAAATAGTTTTCTAAGCAAAAATGTTAGATCTTCCTATTGTATTGCATTCTGTTTCACACAAGACTATTGCAAAGTTTATATTTTTAATGTAAATAATATGTTTTGAGACAAATACTAAATTAATATTAGTGAAGTAATGTTCAATACATTAGTATTGTAATATCTCTTACTTAACTCACTTTAACTGTTACTCTAGTATAAATCTACACAGCAAGCTAGAAGAGTAAATACAAAAGCTTACATAACAATTGCAATTCAAGTAATTTACTTTCAGGGAATTTACATTTTTTATTACAAGTTTTGGTTGTGTAATAATAGTTTTCTTAGCTTTGAAAGGTGGCCCAACTACAAATATGCAAATATATAGATATAAAGAGTTATTGATATGTTATTGGTTTACCTCCACAAGTATTTCTTGTAAATAATTAAATTTCACTCGTAAATAAAGTGTAAACAAAAATTTATTGTAACTACAAAAATTTTAAACTTTTAAGTTAAGTGATCTTATATTTAAAACATTCATTAATTTGTAGATAATAAAAGAATGTTGTGATTTATTTTTGTTCATTATTTATTAATTAAGTTTACATTTTTTTGTTATTTACCACTGGAGTCACATTTAGATATCTTATATGTGCATACAAAGTGGGTCGAGAGTGTAGCATGATTTATAATTGCAATAAAATCTTTCTGCTCACAAGTTATTGATATAGCCATATAATTCAGTTACATAATGTAAATTGAGATCATTGTCCGAGATTCGTGATGGCTTCTTGTGTAATAAGAACCATGGCGTAACTTATTTGTCAGTATTTTGTTTACGCAGATGAAAACACAATGTTTTTTAAATGTTTAAAAACATTCATTTAACATTGCAGTAGGTGGTAGCAGGTTAAAATCTGTGAGTGGAATTTTTATATTTTGCAAGTATATAATATTTATAATCTTACAATGGCTTGCAGCCATCAAAATATAAATTTAAAATATCCAATGTGATTCTTTTGCATTCCACGCGAGTGACTATAAATTCATTCTGTTTGTCGCCGTGCGCAACGGAAAACGGAAAACATCACCCGCCACCAGCGCAATGGCGAAAAACATTTAAATATGTAAAGATATTGTAGCACAATTTATGTAAACTAGTGTCCCCGTTCACGCGTTAACAACGCGTTGCTAACAACGTATATGTCACTTTATATAAACATGGATGTCGAACCATGGTAGTGTGTGTAACATTTATTTTATTAATTTAATATATATTTTATGCATTATTTTAAAAAGATATCATCATTCTGCACTCCTTCTCTATATAAACTATAAGTGTGCCAAGTTTCATGCTCCTTCGTCCGCGTAATTTTCGTAAAAAGGGGTACAAAGTTTTTGCTTCACGTATTAATATATAGATAACCAATCGGGTTAGTTTTATAAAAAATATTATTTATTGTATTGAGATACTCGTATATGTAAAAATATTAATACAATTGCTGGTCTATTAAGATGTATTGCGAATGAATATTTTGACACCTTCCACGTAAAATATTGTAACTGCATTTTAACACTTGTAAAGTTATCGTGACAATCACTTATTTTAGCTTATATGAATAGGTTAAAAAGTTATATATGACAGTTGTCGCGTTCGATATTGCTTTATAAGCAATTACTATAATTTAAAGTCTGTATATAAATCTCTGCTCAGTTTGATTGTAAAATTAGTTAAACAGCAGCAGCAGTTACTATATTTTACTTAGGACGTGTCAATTTATAAAACTTGTAAATAAAGGTCCTTTTAATATAAAAAATGAATCTGAAAACGCTACCGTTAAATAAGAAATAGAAACTTTTAAAAAGAAATAAAATATATTAATACATATAACATAATGTACCTCGTAAGAACTGTACTGATAAGCATATGATTGTGTTATTTAAATAGTTTACAAGTATGTATATTCATTGTAAATTTTTGAAAAACAAAATAATTTTAAAAGACATTTAAAATAAATATTGCAGCTTACTTTCTTTAAAACAACTGTTTTCATTCGTACATATATTTTTAATTAATAGTGAAATAACAGGAATAGCAATAAATGAGAATACTTTCTACAATAAACTGAGCTTTAATGGCTAAATTCTTATGCATTTCACGCTGCGTTGATTGCAAATAATTTCGTGTTACGATTAGCGTTCGTGCTAACATTCTTGGTTAATAAATCCTAAATATACAGGATAAAAATATTCATAATATTATTTTAGTTTCTACTTGACATGTTGATCAAGAAAGTTTAAAAAAACAAAAGTTAGAACCAAAATATATTATTATTTATAAATACTTATTTTAATTTATTTAAAAAAAATATTGAAATTCATAGGTTTAAAAAAAATGCCGAAGATTTACGTAGGTGAAAATAAAATATTGCATGAATATTTTTTACTTTCATATGCCGCATTTACGCGGAAGATCCGCGGATTAGGCCCGAACGTTGTAGGTTAAAGAGAACTTTGCGAACGATCATTTGGTTGGTTCTCTTTCATTTTATACTTATGCTGGAATACAAATTATTATTATTGTTTCGTAATTTGGGGAAATGCAAAAGCTAGTGCCAGTGTTTATTTAAGTACGCTAAATAAACTCAGAATCATTGCTTTAATATAAGTCATCCCAACTTCCTAACTTCGTCACGGTATTGTTATAAAAAAACGGAAAATAAACCAAGAACAATAATAGTATATCTGTAATAATGCTTCAATAATGCATCAGTCCTAATTAATTAATATCAAAATAAAACAGTATTATCCGCAGTTGATATAATCATTGTTTGTCTATAGTCGATAAACTCAAGGATCACACAATTTAGGTCAACCCGATTTATTAGTGTGATACAAATTTTTCAAGGGTAAGTAGTCAATAACATGTCATTTAACATTGACATTTTCTCGATATTCTCGATAACTGTGTTTGTTTTAATGCAATTAGATATTTTTAATCGATAGTAAGTATGATGATCATTTTATACATAGGTGATAATAGATAGATACTATAAGTTAACGCTATATTTCTGTTTCTTATAGAGATTACTAATATTAAGCATTTTCCAAACAAGACAATGACATTGATATGGAAACAAATGTAAACTTTCCACTTTTAGGCCTTGGGGCAGTCAAAATTATCCCGCTGGGCCATTAGAATTGTATGTTAGGTTTCAATTTGCAAAGATTCCTTGAACTTTAGTCTGAGATTAAAATAGTCAAATAATAAAAGCTTTTTATTACGTTTACACTCTTCAGTGGTCTGTTTATAACATAGTCTGTGTATTTTATTAAAAATGATTCTTATATTTTTTTTAACAATTTTGATAATATTTATGTACGCCTGTGTAGGTCTAAATAGACTTTTAGATTTTTTAGATTATGTAATTATATAAAATGAAAAAAAGCTGTATTAAAGCTGTTTGTAATAAAAGATTATTGTATTGTGAAATTTTATCCTTATTGAAGACTAATAATAAAATAAACCCAAATCAAAATGCAAATCTAAGAAAGTAAAAATATGGTCGTTGCATCATAATATTGCAACTTTTGGTGATACGCGTCGGCGTATTTTATACAAATTGATTATTGATGTGACACTCGTTCCTTGTAAGGTCTTCACCTCAGATTTTGTGTTGTACCCTTTACCATTGCTTTATAAATAATGGACGAGTATGGCACTTATGTTGCAAGAATTACAATTTAAACACTTGTTCTACATTTTATTATTAAAGAGTTTTATCTTATGGATTTTGTTATTATTTTTAATCATGAATAATATAATATTATAAGATTTATTGTTTTATGATGAAGTTTATACATAATTGTTAATGAGTGCAGTCACTGGGGAGTCAAAAACGTTAACACCTCGGATCTCTCAGACGGATGATGACATTGAACGATTTTTGCGGGAATGTGTCTGTGAATTAATTATCTATAATAACATAAATATTAATTTCTACCTATTTAAAGTTGTGCATTTGATTTTATAATAAAAAATATATATTATGATTGCAGTATTTACACCATAAAATACGCTATAGAATTTTAAAAAAAGACATCAATTACTAAAATAACTAAATTATTAATAAAAATTAAAAAAAAAGAATTTAAAAATAATTCTTTACTTATATTTAAAAAATTGATATATATTCTTCTATTACTATAACATATAAGTTATTTATTATTAATTAGAAAACTAAGCAGATTATGAACATTGGAAGAAAGAAAAATTATTTTCATCGTAAATTTAAAGACTTTCATCGATGAACTTTTAAATTTAGGACATTGCAGATAGATCTTTGAAATTAATGGCCTAATTTTGTTCTCTACATCTATCTGCCTCACGCAACATGCAAACGCAAGCAGCGAATCTTATAAAAGAAGCAAAATTGAATTAGAGTTGAAGACGAAAAATTTCACATTTAAATATTTACTCCACTCTAAAATCTATTGCCGTATAGAAAGATGAATATTCTAGAAGAATATATAAAATAATTTCTAATTTAATAGATTTACAAACCTTGGAGTAAAATATCATGGAGAGTGTTGAAAATCGATTCATAATTCCGTGAAGCAGACAGATGTAGAGATGAAAATTCGCCCATTGATTTTGAAAATCAATACTGCAATGTCCTAAATTTATAGTACATCGAAGAAAGTCTTTCAATTTACAATACAATAAAAAAAAATCTTTCTCCAAAGATTCATAATCTGCTATTTTTTATCACTTATAAATAACTTATATGTTGTAGAAGAAAATATATATATATATATA
>JAKGSA010000457.1:98834-118681 GCA_033558755.1 Philaethria dido
TATATATATATATATATATATATATATATATATATTTATATATATAAAAAAATAGTTTTTAATTTAAAAATATTTAAATTAAAATCTATTTCTTTTTACTTTTTCTTTTATTTTTAATTTGGTTATTGTAAATTTAGTTATTTGAGTAAAAGATTTGTCTTTTTAAAAAAAAATAGTGTAATTTGTGTTAGAGTATACAAAAGTTCTGCAATCACAATTTTTTTTTTATTATAAAATCAAATGCACTATTTTTAAGTAGTTACAGATTATTATTTATGTTATTCATAACACATTCCCGCAAAAATCTTTACATAAGTAGGTACTTCTTCATTTAACTTTAAATGCCTTGAGAACACTTTTAGATCATATAGTTGTTACGTTATAACAAGAGACTTCAGTTTTTCCATTATTTACTAGGTGGTAAAGTCCATCCAAAATAGTCAGATATTCTGCCCGTTCGCAATACTAATTATATAATAAATTACTACATCTAGAACACTTACAAGTCGTTGTAAATATAGTTCATGTAATGCATCACGTAATAAAAATGTTAAAAAGATAATTTTGCTTTGGCAGAAAACTATTCTGGACAGTATCACACAAGATGATCCGGAGTTCACCGGGGATGGGTATACGTCACTTGCAATCATCTACGCAACGCTCGCTATCTGTAATTGGATGGCTCCTTCTATTATTAGCGTCACAGGTCCTCGGGGTGCTATGCTTATTGGCGCTTTAACATATCTGTAAGTATTAGACCTGTATATTTTACTAAGAAAAAGCAAAACTTCTAGAGTATAATAAATGTAATCAACTTTGCATTCCATGTAAGTGTAGATTGACTTAGACTTTAATCATTCTAAGTACCCATAACTTTATTTACCTTAGCTTTATTTGAAACTGTCCAAAAGTTTAAATAAACTATTTCAACCGCACGTATTGTAATTACATTTCCAATCTATATTATTGTTTAAAGTCTAATATTAAAATTTTTTTTTGGTGGTAGGAGGTTCGTCCTCCGTCTGGCTCGCGACCACTATCATGTCAAAGACGAACCGCCAAATATCTTATGATGTGTTCCGGTTCGATGGCATGTAAGCCAGGTTTTCCCCTATCCCACCCATCCTTTCCCCAAAATGTAGTGGTTCCGATAGCGGACTTCTACATTGTCCTCCCCTTCCATCTGTATCCTCTAGGCTGGCAAAGCATCTACAACGCCTCTGGTGTTGTAGATGTTCATGGGCGAAGGTAACCACTTACCATCAGGTGGTCCTTCTGCTCGTTTGCCATCGGTTATCCATAAAAAAAAAAATAAAAAAAAAATAATAACCCTATATTTGTTTTCAATTATACAACGCTTAGATTAGGTTAATCTGTACCTATACAGCGCAAGCGATTCGGCGGCGTCTCATGTAGGTGGTGAGGGTTTCCGTTGGGTTTTAGTGGGTAGTATTTCGGGTGCGGTTTCATCGGTGAATCCCACAGTATTTCTACCTTACGTATGAGCTGTCTGCATAAAAAGCATTATCCAGCGTACAGAACCAGGCCTTTATAGTTAATCAAAGTAAAAAGTATAAAATATAACTTATACTTTAAAAAACTAAAAACTGACATTCAAAAAGTAATTTTTGGTACAACATTAAAATTTGTATTAAATTTCAATACTAATTCTGTATTTCGAAGAAAAATTAATAAAAAAATCATAATTGATATCAATGTTTTTACCAAGTAACATTTATTTTCGTCAACCATTTTATTCCGATACTAAGATTCATTTTTAAGTTTTTATTTTAATTAGCTATAAAATTGTTGTTTTTCATTATTTAAAATTTATAATTTTAAAGAAAATAGTATTAGTGCAGGATCAGTAACATGACCTGTCTTTCATATTTTTGTGTAATTTGTCTGAAAATCTTTGGTACTATTAATTGATATTCCCTTGGTAATTGCAATACCTGTTGTAAATTAATAATTATATATTTAATTTAATCAACAATGTCTAAAAAGCTTAAATGAAATATAAATAAAATTATAAATATAAAACACTTTAACAAGTTAATTGAACTAAATAAAAGAATGTGTGGTAATGCTTTGGCCTTCACAGTCTAGTCTTAGGTGCAATGACCAATTCTTCATTGCTATTCACGATAAGCTGGCAAAAGAATTTTAAAGTAAATAGAAATGCAAAAATTTTATGTAAGTAGGTACTAACTATAGTCTGTCTATAAACAAATACTGATTTCTAATACTTTAGTCCACCAGTGAAACCGGATAGCGGACTGATAATGTCGCAAGTACGCTCTATTAAAATCTGTTGTGTAATAATTTGTTACAACTTTAACAATTACGAACGATTATCAGTGTTTCCAAATTTACGTGTATGTCATTATTATAGATAAACATAAAAATTATTACTATTAAATTAGTGTTAATGAGTGTTAAACTTGTCTAACATGATAATTTTCAATTTGGTCGGGCTTTTATTCTACGCTTTGCTTGAAGAAGTTGATATTCAAGATGATTAGTTATAACTTCATTTGTTCTTTGTCGCTCATACTCGCACTTCAACGACAACAACGCGACGCGAAGCGGTGACTTTCTCTACCTTTTCGCATCCCAAACGTAATAATAGCTAAATTTATTGTATTTTCACATTTCGTTTTAAGAATATTTTCATTTCTAAATCTTGATTTAATATAAAATAGTTTAAGTCTTATATAATTCATAACTGTATCATTTTGTTTATATATTGAACTTGTTACGTAGAACATGTTGTGTAAATTAGAAAAATTATGGAATTGAATTACGCCAATATTTCTATGATATAATGCCATTTGTTAGAAAATTATTATTTTATTTAAACAAGAAATTCAAATAAATGTTATTATACTTTATTGTGAAAGAAAAGGGTGGGGTACGTTATATGCATTTTGACCCAATTGTACAATGCTCAAAAAATATTTTGCAATATTAAAATTAGCATGCTTTTGACGTTGGGTTTTTCGTATATGCCTACGTAAAGTAAAAGATTTAACGGCATAAAGTTGACCAGTTTTGTTATATAAATAAGATTTCATTGATATTAGGTAATCTTGAAAATGATTTCTAACCAGTAGTTAAACTATATTAGTTAGAAATCAGCGTATAGAGTGTGGAGCAGCAGAACTGATACGGGATCCGTTACTTCGGAGTCGTTGTTTGCATGTTAATTAAGTTGCGCTTCAGTTATTGACTAAAGTTTAGATTTTTTTAGTCACTTTGTATTTGTTATATAGATTTAAAAACACATCGTTTGAGATAGATACAAAGTAGAAGCAGTATTTTTTATGTAACTATTATAAATCATTGACTGATAAAAGTAGTTATTATATATTTGCAAGGAATTCACTTAGGATTTTATTCTTGTTGATTGATATTTAAGTAAACATAAACGGTTTATGTGGTACAGATAAGTATCACAGGTCAGACTACGTGATTATTAACAAGTCGACCACGTTAATTGAATGCAACTACCTAATACTGTGGCCTTACTCCACAATTTAGAGATAGTGCTTATATATTTAATGTACTGTATTGCTTTAATTACAAATAAGAATGTAATATGTATGGGCAAGTGGGTATTTTGATCTACATAGTCGTAAGGCACCTTCACTAGCATCAAAGCAAGTATTCGATCCAAGGCTGTCGGGCTTGACACACCCACTTTGTTTTATACGTCATATTGTAATTTGTAGCGCTCACTGCACACGAATTTGACGTGACCTTCGCAGTTTAATCAGTGAATATGCTTCCTTCGACTATTTATCATCCATTTTCATTAAATGACAAAAAAGCATATTAGAACAAATATGTTTTTTTCATTGTAGGTGCAACAATTCAATCAAACGATTAAGACTTGTTTAAGTTATATAAATAATAATATTTTTAATATATTTTGTGTATCATCTATTTAGATATTTTGCCTAAAATGAACCGAAAACTTAAATCGAGCTCGATGCACCGAAAACCGATCTATTATAAACATTTTGCTATTTAAGAAACATGATTTTTTTTCATATTAAATGTAAATGATTAATGAACGCTAGGTTCAATATACTCATTACTCATGTGCTACCGACTCGATAGAGCGCAGCTTTTTACTGACGATGTACATACAGGTTATGTTTACTTACTTAGACTACAGTCTAAGACCAGTACCAGTAAGACCATAACATAACCATAAGCATGTATGCTTCAAACATTTGGTCGCGAGGGAATATTGAATAAGAACTACAATGTAGAGTATATGAGATATAAATGTCGTATAATAAGTGTAATGTCAAGTAAATAGTAAAAATTATAAAGAACAAAAAACTCGACTGAACCAATTCTTCAAATTTAGGAAGCAAATACAAATAAAGTAGGCTATAAAAGCTAGTTATGTGTTATATATTTGAAATGTGCTAATTTAGTCCTTTCTTTTGATATCCCACACGATAGCCATCAACGATTTTTTTTGTTTTTATTCATGACGTAATTGCCTCTAGAGGGCGCCATATGCTATTAAAAGTGACGTCTAAGAACACTTGGAGCATCAATACCTATCTAACGTCACCTTAATTATATAAATCTGTCCCCTAGATAGATTGAAATATGTAATATAATTTGGAAGATATGAGGTAATAATGAATATTACAAACATACATGACACACGCGAAAAACCCTCCTCTGACAGTCGAGTAAAAAGTTTGTTTAGGATTTGTTTCCCAATAGAATAATCTCTTATTTATGTTGGTAACGCTTTTATTTTATCTTTTTATTCTAATAAGAATATGGTTATAAAAGCATATGGTAATATTTGTATACATTTTTAAAAGAGTGTCTTAACACTAGGTTCCCTCTGCCTACCCTGCTATATGCGGGATACAGCGTTCAGCTATGTACGTATGTATGTATTTTTAAAAGAAATATACGATAAGATAAAATCCAACTTTACTTCACTTTGAAAACAACTCCTCTAAGTTGTTCGAAGATATTTTTTATAAACCTTAAGGGAATGCGGAAACAATTTAAGCGCAGGGCACTCACCACAGAAAGCTTGTTATGGTGGCCTTATTTTAAAGTGTTTTAGATTTTTTCAAATAAAACATGTAGATAGATACCTGTATTTTTGCGATCTCATGTTTTTTCTCGCATAGCAGGCAGGTTGGTACATACTATTTGTGAATTTTATCCTCTTTTAATTACCACAATTTCCAAAAACTATCATAATTATTTCGTAAAGAGAAGAAAAGAAATTCCTTAGTCTGGTTTCATCCCGTTGCAGAAAAAGGAGCTCGGAGCAGTGCCTGGGGCTTTTGCCCCAAGTGTATGGGCATCATTAAAGTGCATGCATATATTAATGCTTACCTCCACTGTCCGAGCTTCTTGGTTTATCTAACTATATTTAGCGAGATCCTACTATTGACGCCTTCGAAATACGTGCTGGAAATGAAATGAGTATAGCTCTATTTAGTCAAGCTTAGATGTTAGTAGATTATATAGAGATTTCGCTGTTATCTCTCTCAGTTCAGTAAGTTCATTAATTAGATCGAAATATTTGTTTTCTGTGATATTATAATCTTTTGGAATATTTGCTTCTCACGGAGCTGTAAGCTCTACCAGTATTTAGTGCTCACTACACATAGTACTGTAAAAGAAAATATTCATGTTGTATCCATGGTTCACGAAACATAAAAGTCGTAAGGGATTTATACTGATACGACTTCTTATATTTGTCCAATGCAAATAAATACAAAACATATCCAATCCTTACTAATATTATAAATGCGAAAGTAACTCTGTCTGTCTGTCTGTCTGTTACGCTTTCACGCCTAAACCACTGAACCGATTTTGATGAAATTCGGTATGAAGATAGAACTAAACTTGGGAAAGGACATAGGATACTTTTTATCGCGAAAAAAACGATAGAGGGGGTTGAAATAGGGGATGAAAGTTTGTATGGAAGTTCCTTATTGTCAAACATAAAATCATGTAAGATTGTTTAACTGTTTATAACTTTGACACATAAACCACTTAACCAATTTTGACAAATAGTCTAGACCTTGGGAAAGACTATAGAATACTCCTTATCATATCGCGCGATATAACCGAATTTCACGCAGGCGAAGCCGCGGGCGGAAAGCTAGTATTATATATTTAAAGAATATTTGCGTATTTAGTTTCATAGCAATTAATGTGTAATAGTGTTCAGTTAAATGTTTGATAAAAGCGATGTTAATTTTACTATCAGTCATTACACGAATATAGTTAAGAGGAAATGAAATGATGTTATGTAACATTTTCCTTTTAATTATATTTTATATCCTTATAATTAATATGTCATGAAGAAAATTATATAGTTGTTTAGAGATTGGTCTCTAAGGAAAGCTGCGCGGAAGTTGTTTATTGTAATTATTATATTTTCTTGTGTAGCTGAGTACCAATCTATAGAAATGCTAGTCGCAATTTTACTATTTCCTCAATTTATACATTTCGTCACGATCTGGAGTACATGGTAGAAAATGTTAATAAATTGCAATTGCAATTGGCCTCGTTCCATGTAATCATAGACATTTTCCTTATAGCACCTGGACACCAGGAAGTTAGGTTATTTTGTTTTCTATTATGTATTAAATACTTTAAATTGGTCAAAGTATCATTGAAAATCACACACATATATTAATCGATTGCGTAAGCCAGTTCCAAGGGTAAAGGAATATTAAAACAATATTTTTATTTCAGATTTTTCATAGTGACTTTCTTATTCCCGCGCACATGGCTACTCTACGTAGCGAGTGTCATGATAGGCGCCGGTGCAGCAGCTATATGGACGGGACAAGGCAACTATCTTACATTAAACAGCGACGCAGACACCATATCTAGGAATTCTGGAATATTCTGGGCCATGTTACAATGCAGGTAGTTTATTATAATATATATTAGATAAAATTTATCTAATTTGTCGGTATATTATTATGTTCATTCATATATACTTACATATTACTTATGTGCGCAAATTTATGTTAAGCCTAAAATAAATTGTGTGTATAGTGTATATCTAAATATTGTAATTAATTTAATACTGCGAACAACCGGTATGGTGATTTTGGCAGTTTTAAATATACCTAACATTCAAGTTGTGTTTACAGATGTAGGTACCCTAGTATTACAGATGACTTTGCTTGATATATTTACAATTACAAAAATATACATTGTGAAAACTTCAACATAATAAAACAAATTATAAAAATTAAAAAAAATCACTCAGGATTCTCCTGAGGATACGTGAAACAAGATTTTTTTTTAAATTTCAAATCTGTTAAAGCGCATGAGTTTTTGTTTTAAACGTCCCTCTTAAAAGTTCAAGCAACAAGTTCGTTGGTGCATAGATAGTTCTTATCATATCCTTAGACACACGACGCTCATATTGCGCCATTAGGAGTCTGAATAAAAAATGTTATTTATTCAACATTAAATAATTTTGCGCTTCTGCGGGATTTCCACATAAATTGTGCATATTTACTATTATTCGAATAGGCACATAAAGTGCCACACAAGTTAGTAGATAAGACAAATGAATTAATAAATATTAGATTAAACACACGCTACCGTGCGCGTCATACGCTATTTATTTCATATTAACTTGTTTCTGCTTTCTGTTCGATGTTTTACTCATACCTATCCATTATTGACTAGTCTCGCACGTAGTTCTATTTGTCAACTAATAATTGCATTGCGTTTTAGATATTATAAGAAATAATCAGTCAAGTTATTTAAATGCTTTTCACCTTCGTGGAACTTAAATAACATACTGACATTGACAACACATTTTCCTTCAAAAATAATAATTATTGTTTTTTTTATTATTGTATGTGCATGAAATAAATACGGGTTAATATATTAAATTGAAACTAAAGTATTACTTTAGATTATTGATTACTGAGGTCTAAGATTTTTTTAAGATTTCTCTTACAAGGAAAATAAAGATCAAAACAAAACGAACAAAAAAACCACCGTATTTACACTTTTTATTGCACATGACCGTGTGACGTAAACAAATGAGTATCAGGTTTTAGTCTTATATTTTTGTGTTAATCATTTTTGTAGGTATAAAGCAATATATTATAATTCTTTGAAATAATAGCCGTGGGTTTGATTCTTCACTGAGGACTTATAATTATAATATATGTGTTTCTCCAATCTATATTATCGTAAGACAAAGTGTGGCATTTGATATCGAAATTGATGAAATCCTTTTTACCAGGGCTTTTTTTATAGGCTTACTGCCTATTTCGCATAATTCTAATAATATTTGATAATATTGTACAAAGATTCAAAATATGCATTTATTGCAATATTTATAAATTGAATATACAAGTTGCATTCATAAATATTTTTAGCGGGATAATTTGAGAGATTAATTATATTTTTCGATATTAAGGAGTTATTATAAAATGTAAAGTGTAAAATTCTTCGTAAAATTCTTGAAAAATATTACTAACCTACTACTGAATAATTAAATATTTCTATAATATGAATTATTAACAAATATATTTATATCTATTTAATTATGATGTTTGTTGCAGCTTATTTTTCGGAAATCTTTTCGTATTTATCAAATTCCAAGGCAAGACGCACATAGACACAGAAACTCGCAATGTGGTATTCGGTGCGTTAACAGCAGTATGCGCCGTTGGCATCGTCTTCATACTATCACTGAGGCCGACCAGACGAGCCCCGGCCATTGATGATGTAAAGGTCTCTTAGTTTACATATTTTTTTTTATTTTAGCTAAAGTTAACATAATTTTAATACACTGTTTTTAACTTTCCGTCTATTAAAAATATATGTTTTGAGTGGCAGAACTTACCGTCTCGCTATGTGTTATTCTGACGAAATGATTATAATGACTTAAAAATAATCTTTTCCTTGAGTAGAATTCCTATATCCATCACTTGTAAAGTCTGATATTGTCCCATGATAATTATTTATTTTACTTCAAAATTTGATTTTACATACATATAATATATACCCCGTAAATCCCCATCAATATCTAGGGATATTGTGTGAAATTAATGAAATATAATTAAATTATGTTAAGACATATTTTTTCGATATTCGTTTTTAACTTGAAATGCAAATGATGAAATTCTATTTGTGATTGAAGACGCAATCTAAATAAAGAATTTTTAAGTCGTATATTAGCGAGCTGCTAAATAATTTATACTTTATTTGCTTGGTTATATATTTTAGACAAGTAATAGATTGAATAACTACATTTTCCTCAACTCAATATGCAGTCAAGATAACTATGTTATTCATAGTGTATTTCTTATCTCTAATTTCATGCTTAACTAATATACTTAATTAACGGCATAATTAAAGCAAACAACAAAATAAATTTTCCACACATTTTTTTATAAAGCAGCAATACCATTATAATTGATATATTTATTGTTAATTCATATGTTAAGTGTTATTAATAATAAATGAGGATTTTTTTATCTTCATTAAGTTAAAAAAACAAATATAATATATTGGCGTGAATTACTGAATGGTTGATAAAGAGAACGGAGTAGTTAATCACTAGGACTTTCTTTGTTCATCCCATAGATTATGAAATATTTGCCAAAAAAAAAAACAAAAAAATTAACATAGTAGGTTAAGAACTCGCACTTGATGAAATCCACGTAAGCTCTGCTATGCCCATTTTTTATGTTTCTAAGTATTTTTATGGTTGTGTGAATTACATTTAAAAAATTTCAACATATTTGATATAAATGAATGCTGTATACATATATTCTAACTTAAAAAATCTCACAAAATACTACCACAGTACAATTATCTTATAACTAGACTTTGACACTCGAAGTGTATCTTAAAGGCAGAGGTCAAGTAAAGGAAAAAAACGTTCCAATGGTCCAAACAATATATTATTTTCATATAATGTTCTTGTTCTTAATAAAGCCTTAAAACGATTCGGTCAAGGGGATCTTGTGAGCTTACATGGAAACATTGCATTTACATCCACCATAAATTATGTAATTGATTATGTATTTGCATACTTAACCCGTCTGTTTTAAATGTCACAAATGAATAAAAAGTTTTTAAAGGTCTTATGGAAATAAGATTAGGGGTCACCTTAGCTTAAGCTTTTACGACATGCTTTTGCGGCTGTTTATTTATTACTATATCAATATTCCAGTTTGTAAGGCTAAATAGTATAAGGATAACATTTATAAAATTAATTACACATAATGATTTCTAAACAAAATAAATTTATCCGGGATTAAGTTTTGCCACTTAAATAGAAATGTCCCGAAAATATGTGGAAAGCGGAGAACGGAGTGTCTCGACACTAGTTTCGCTGAAGATGCTTCTTTTATGAAATAATTAAGGGTACCTAATTTATTTATACTTATCCATAGTGTATTGGAGGAGAGTTTGTATGTGATGTTTGTAAATTCAAATTTCATTTAGAGATTCATGTTTAAAATTAAATTTACTTACTAATAAATATATATATCATATAATAAATATAAATATATATGATCTATGTATAATAACGCACGAAAGTCTTAAATACCTATGAAGACTGGATTATCTATTTCTTACCGTCCCATTCAATTCAAAATTTCCACACATGTTCAATTCTGTTGACAATACTTACAGTATTTTCATAATATGAATCTGAAGTCTTTACTATTACGAACACGCTTACGAGTAAATATTTTGTATCTTTTTTTTTATAAATTTCGAATAATAATTTGGCAATACATATGCATTTATTATAAGCGATTTAGTTTTTTTTAGTTTTAATAAATGCAAATTGTACATTAGAATTGAACATTCAATACGGTTTGTTTAGTATTAAGTATCCCTTAAATAAAATTTGACTTATAATAAAAGTAATCAAAAATATCTCATAACGCAGTTATAACAAAAGAAAATTATATGCTTTCAGAGCGAAATGGCGGTGACCGAGTCCGAGGGCCCTATGGAGGCTTTCAAAGGGGCTATTCGTTTGTTCTGTACTAGCGATATGTTATTACTGAGCGCTGCCTTTATTTATACTGGTAAGTTGAAATAAAATTATCATAGAAAAGACATTTAATTTTTTAACGTTTAAAACATATTATTGAGTAAATTATTAAAATTGGCTTAACTCCATATTTTACTGCAACTTACAATTGAGCATTCTTATAGAAATGTATAGCCTACAACCCTTGTAGGTAAATTTCTGTAAGGGTTTTCTACCTAACTGCTAAAATGCATATTTTTTTAAGCTGTAAATTTCTGTCATATAAAATATATTATAAAATGAATTCCTAAATATATTTTATTGGCTTCATTATGTTTATTAATTTACAGGTGTCGAACTATCATTCTTCAGTGGAGTGTACAGTCCTAGTATTGGTTTCACTCTCGCCATGGGAGATAATGCGAAACAGCTTGTTGGACTTTCTGGGGTTTTCATTGGAATGGGAGAAGTTTTAGGTAAATTTAAAGAATATCACAAAATTGTTGTTTATTAAGAAATTAAACGAAGTATATTAAAAAATTTAATGTTTACCGTTATTATCTCCGAATAGAAAAGCTTTAGCGATCCTTTACTCAAATTTGATTGAATGATTAATTAATAGTCAAATTAGTGAAATGTAGTAAAAAACTTCTTTGTATAGTATTTAAACCCATAATAAAATAGCAGTAAGTAGCCGACTCGTGTCCATTGAGCCATATTGATAATACCTATATCTAAAAGCTCAAGTCAATGTCATCTTAAATTATATATATCACTTACTTTAGATAACAGAATAACGAATTCCCCTTTAAAATCAGGTCATTGCTACCGCAATGCTATATTTGACGTCATTTTTAAGTACTTCTGATACACCTTTTATATGATTATCACCGTTAATATTTTCCCCTATTAGTTTATTCTATTATAGAGATATATATATATATATATATATATAAGTATAGTTATATTTTAAGTTGATACTCGAGTTATGTCATTGAAGTCTAACTAGTTGTCCTGTTAAGTGCTTTTGTATGAGGTTTATTTATTTCAAATCTGAAAATTAAGTGATTTCTTAAGTGGTTTACACACATTTTAGTCGTTATCGTTATAGATGTATTAACACTTTGATTTTGATTAAGTGTTCGATATCCGTTATAAGTGTTTGAAGTGATGTAACAATTCCTCAACATTGTATGTAATACAATTTTTTATTATTGCTTTTAAAAATGTATAACGCAGTTTGTAGGTTGAAATATATTTAATTTTTTTTTTGTTTTTACGCACAAAAAATATGGTGACCTATTTTAATATTTATATTAAATTTTAGTATACTACTGGGTTACTTACACTGTATATATTCACAGGTGGAGCGTTATTCGGTATCCTCGGAAGTAAAACCACAAGATGGGGACGCGATCCCATTGTCATCATGGGATACCTCATCCACATGACGAGTTTCTTCCTAATCTTCATCAATTTACCTAACACTGCGCCTTTCGGAGACACCATGGACACTTCTTATATAACGCCATCACCTTACTTAGCGATGTTCTGCAGTTTCCTACTGGGCTTTGGCGATGCGTGTTACAATACTCAGATATACTCCATGTTGGGTGGAAAGTACGCCGATAATAGTACCTCTGCCTTCGCTCTGTTTAAGTTCACCCAGGTAAGCCTTTTTTTATAAAAAATCGTTGATGAAATTATCGTTTTTTAAACCTATAAACTAATATTTATATGTACTTGTATTAAATATTGTTTCCTAAAAATATACTATAACCGCAAGCAATACTGCAATCTATATGATAAACGCATTTGTTCATTACAAAAGCATTTACTCTTTTGAATAATTTTTTTTTAACTTCACGCTGTATACGGCCCATAGCAGGGAACCAGAGAACCTAGTGTTAAGACACTCCGTTCTCTTATAAAATTTCCGTTCCCCATATATTTACTCGTAAATCATATAATTTTACTATACTATGTAAATTTACATCAAACATTTCTCCTACAGTCACTAGCAGCAGCCGCGTGTTTCTTCTACTCATCCCGTGCTCCACTATCAGTACAACTGGGCGTGCTTGCAGTGCTCGCTTCACTGGGCACGGCCGCCTTCTGCCGCGTGGAGTGGCGCTCCCGAGCACGCGCCCGCGCTGTAGCCCTCGACGCCATAGACGATAAAACCTCCCCAGCCATGCACTCCTTAGCTGATAACACTTTGCACTACGATTGAACTCCTCCAGACTCATGTAGCCCTGGTACCTGAGTGTGTTTTGTAGAGCTGTGTGGCTTACAGCTTTTTAATGTTTGATTGACTATTTTACTTTGTTTTGATTTTAAATATTAATGACAATATTGAGTAAACTCAATGGTTGAGTAGAAAAAATATATCAAAATTGAAGACATGAATGAATAGATGAATATGAGATGTAAAATTTGAATGTAGACAAATTCGCCGCACAAATATTAAGCGACGTAAACTAGTTAATATTTTTACAACAGGGAGTACCTTTTGTATTTCATCTAAAAAAAAAACACAGTATCTACTCCAGCAAAGAAGCTTTTTTTTATATAGATAGATAAAAATATCAGGTGAGAACGTGAAACTGTAAAAATGCAATCGCCTCACTCATTCAATGTCTTCAATTGTTATTTTTGAAATGAGGCCATTAATACTTTTAATGATCACAATGAAATTATATACTAATACATTCCATTAAATATTATTTTAGTACAATGACTTATAGCTTAAATCCAAGATTTAAGTCTATCAAAATATACAATATTTAGCAAATAATGTAATGCTTCAAAAAAAACGTAGTAAGGATTATTATTATTCGTTTTTTTATTGCTCAATTTGTGGAATGCATTTTAAATGATCACAGTAAAAATATAGATTATACAACAGCACCATTTTGTTGTGAGTTGTTTGTAAAATGGAACGTCTATAAAAAAAAATTATCACATTAATCTAAGGAAATTCAAATGTAAAATTTTGTATTAAACAGTATGTCATTAAAAATCACAAGCTGAGCGAAACTTAATGGTTAATGTTTCTATTAATAAAAAAAATTAAATTGGACAGGCCTAGTAATTAGGACGAATGTGATTTTTGAAGGGAAAAATTCGAATTATTTAGTATTATAGTTTGTGAGGAATGAGGTGCGGTAAGTTACAAGGTAAACTATTAATTATAGTATTATGCCGTCTTCTATGTCTATATTACTGACAGTAACTGTATATTCATTAAGTAAATTAGACTTTAAGAATAATAAAATGTAGTCTTTAGATAATCACTTTTTATAACACTGATTTATAAACTTACTTTTTATATTTTAAACTTAAACATTATTTTGTTAGCTTTATCACAAAAATAGACCCTCTCTTTAAAAACATTCCAGCCAATAATGTAAATATTGTAATATTATGTAAAAAAAATCATTAAATATTTAATTTATGTATATAAAAAGAGTTATTTTATTTAAAATAGTACGTTTTGGATCTTCACACTTTAAAAGCAATATTGTCTCTAGTCAACTTAATTGATTTTTGTTGTTTTTGTTTCTATACATACAGTTCAAATGTCATCTATCCATGTGAATTTATTATTTTAAATTAATGTGAATTTAAATGAAATATATAAATTTATTATATTAACAATAACATGTTTCATTTTAAACACTTTAAGTAAGTATATATAGTTAAAATTTAACTTTTATAAATCATACTTGTTCAGCAAAAAAAAACATGGGATGAACAGCAAGTTAGAGAAGACATTGATTGCTATATTGATTTGACCGAATCCTATCATTCAATATTATATTGTCAGATTTATAAAACCTTATCTAACTCACATAAAAAGAAATTGAATTAATGAAAAAATTAAATAAACATATTTATTTTACTAGTAACTAAAACAATATAAATAATTATTTAAAATCTTAACTATTTTACTTATTATTATCATTTTCTTGGTTTTCTCCCAGTTTAAAATCTAAAGGTTTATCATAACCCATGATTTTTGCATAATAAAGGGGGTCAGAAAAATGTCTGGCTTCTATAAAGAGAGGCTTGCCTTTGGCATGCATTGTAGTGAACATTCCAGGAATATCAGGTACAATAACATCTTCCGCTTTAAAGTCCAACTGGAAAAAAATAAATTACCAATGTCAATATTTATGTATCCCTCAATCTTTTGTTTGGATATAAACCATATGATGAGTAATATATCCATAATTGGTAAACATTTAAAATATTCGTGTGAAAAAATTTATAACAATCAATTTAAAATAGTAGCATATAAAGAATAAATTTCACAAAAATTATTAAGATCTCTAAAAGCTAGAATTTATAATTTTATGATGATTGATTCTTGATGACTTTTTCTAATAATTTGTAAATTGTTTAATATTTAATTAATTTTTTCTTCGTTATGAATGTACTTACTATTACTGGTGTTAAAAAGAAACTTAACGTAGTTGCTTTGTAAGTTAGAGTCTCAGGATCATAACGAATTTCTGTCACATATTTTTTTGTTATAAAGTGTAATAGTATTGGAGTCACAAATGTAAAGAACCCGACCACAGAACAGATAGCTATTAACAGTGATGTACTTCCAATAGTGTTAGCTTCGCGTAATATTATAGGTTGTGCTGCTAACCCAAGAGCACTGGAACCAACAGAAAATAATTTTACAGCTCTTATTTGTGGCGTGAGTGGTCCATAATATATTCGTTCCAATTTATTATTTTCTTTTTCTTTACTTCCAAAATACCGTATTGTATATTTTGGTGTAATTCTGGTAGATTTTGACACAACATCTCTTATGGACACAGAATTTATAAGAGATTTGTTTATTAGGCAAATATTTTGTTGACAAATTCGAAACATTTTAAATAAAATTGTAATGATATATATTAATATAAACTAGGGCCTTTAGGTTAGAAGTTATTGTGAATTTACATTTGAATATATTCACTGACATTTAACTGTCAAATTTGGCAGTCAATGTCAAATAGCTAATGTTGGCATGACGCAGATTCAGACTTTATTAACCTTATCTTTTTTTCAATAATGAACAAACATATTATATATTTTTTAAAGGGGTTCGGACCATACGTATTAAATGGCAAATGTCAGATATCAGTAGAATTGTTATAATTGTTTAAATATGCGGCATACAGTTTTAAACATTTTTGTTACTCACAAATTCTTGTTAATAAATATATATCAACATTTTTATGAAGGTAGGTAAAAAAACAACATATATGTGTTAAGTACATAATTGTCTGTATTCTATTTAGTCCTTAATTTCATATAAAACATGAATGTGAAATTACATTGACGCATGACAAAAATACATTGAAGCTGATCTGATCTGATTTTTCTATTTTTATTCTATTGCCTTAGATTAAGACAAATTTATTTAAATTAATACATAAGCCAATTTTATGTAAATAATTATGTTATATAGATTTTGAGTTACAAAGAATTCAACATAGCTCCAAATGGTTTGTGCAATTGTAAATTGCTTGCTACTTAATCTTAGGGGTCTAAATTAGGAAGTTCGCTGTTTATATACTGGTGTGGTGCGTTCTATGGTCCTTTACGGTGAGCCAGTATGGTCGCACAGGCTTGGCATGAGACGGTGTAGAACCAAGATATGTCTACAATGAAGTGTGGCGAATAGAATGAATGAAATCAACGAAGTATGAAACAGAAGAGACTGCTGGGGTTACATCATAAATATGGGTAGTGAAATAGGGCAGAAGGAGCGAAAGATTATTTTTGCAACATGGTGCTTTTGATTACATGAAGAATGGTATGCTCATTAAAGTGTTATTAAGGCTATCCTAAGGGCGGCTCGTGTAGCGCCTGTGTGCAATGAAATTCTGGCGTCCCTTAGGCCTGGTCTGAAGCTGCAGAGACGGATCGAGAGAAGGCCTATCCCATACGCTGAAGACGGGAAGTTTTGGAAATGCGGTCAACCATCCCATCATCTTAGCCTCGACTAACTAAAGGCTTGAAAAATAGTTTTTTGGTTGCAAGCTGGTGCAGAGCACATAGTGCTATTAATATAACGCTAAGAAAGTTCCAGTCGTGAAGTAGACAGGCTCGTCAAAGTCCTGCGGTGAGCATTGTAATAAGTACTGGAGAACGTTCACAGATACGGTTCATCCAATTTTCCGTAGTCTTTCTGTCGTATTGAAGACAGATAATCGGAGGGTTTTAATAGGTAAAAGTCCCACATAATCTGGTCTTACCCTAAGGATCGGGTATTTTTGAAGATTTCCCTTACGTAGAAAAAATGGGTTGCTACGTCGCAAGTTGAAACTAACTGGACACTATTTCCAGTTACATTTTTTTAAAGTTCAATTGATGTATAAAAGTGAGAAAATAATTATGATATTCGGCGCACTCAAACGACTTAAGTTTCATAATTTAATATATAATTATATCTATATTTAAAAAAAAAAAAATAAACGTTATAAACGAGCCTGTATAAATCCTTGATTATTATTATCAAAAATGCGACGTAGTGAAAAACGTAATGATGCACAAAAACTTTTAAGGGAGAAGGTTAGAATTTTTATAGCCCATAATATAAACATTCACACACAATATTGCCCCTCAATCGGGCTGAGGACGAAAAAGAAGTAATTTTTTCTTGTTATTTATAAATCTCACTGCTTTATTTATGTTTAGAGATGAATCTTTGTTTATTTCAAAAACAATCACTTGTTAGATAATTATAAACTTTAAATGTATACTGGTAAAGAAGGTTACTGAGCTTGTATTTAAGAAATTACTAGGTAAAAAAATACAGAAAAAACTATCTAGGTATGTTTCGCTAAATTGTTATCAGAGCAGATTTTAAACAATATTGATAAACAAAGGCGAACTATTTTTTTTGGCTAATGCATTAACCCAAGAAAGGCGAGTGAGTGACAATGCGGCTATCTTAAAAGCAAACAAGGCCTATTGGTTTAGTTTATCAATATGCAAACATAATATGTTAGCATGTGATTATAACGTTTCTGATATTACAATGGTTATGGAATAATTCAACTTTTTTGATTTTTGATAATATAAACTATTTCTTTTAATTGTATTTTACTTTGCTCATTACACTCCAACTTACACAAAAATTAAGGTTTCCTGATGCCCAAAGTATACACAGAATAAATATACGTCTAGGTCTATTTATAAAAAATATTTAATTAAAAAAAACATAAATATTAACATAAAATCATTTCCATGTATGCTTTTTAAACATTTTATTATGCGATTCTAAAAAAAGGAACAGTTTTTCAATTCGTCTGTATTTATTTTTATGTGTGTTATCGCATAACTTTTTACTGGGTGAACCGACTATGATGATTCTTTTCTATATGATAGCTAGTGCTCAAAATTAGTCCTTACATCTAAAGAATAGTTTTAGTTGTTCATAATTTTTACTACATTTAATTTAATTCTTAATTTTATGTTCATATTTTTTAATCCTTATGACGATAATATTTTTTAAGTGGACTTTCTTATTTAATCTACCTAATGATTTATATGAATAGAAGTAATAGTTACTAATAGTGAAAAACCATTCAAACTAAGCGAGTCATTTGTAGTCTACAAAAAAGCTATTTTTAACCTATAATTACAAATATTGGGTGTAGGCATCATTTAAAAGGTTATGCGCAAAAAAGGGAAACAATGTGCCATATCATGCTTCAAAAAATAAGGGATGATGTGTTGGAAGTTGCAACCCTAGCGAAGATAAGAATGAACCATAACTATCTGGTAAAAAAGGATAAAATCGCCTAATTTTGTAATAAAAATATCTTAAAATTAATTGGTAAGGTATTGCATTATTTTTGCATCGTAATAAATCAATCATGATTATATATTATTTAACAGAATTACAGCTAACAATGAGATATATTTGAAATTATGTGTCTGCTTTAAGACTGTAGACAGTTTCTTTAAATTTTATTGGATTTGGAAATAAATAAAATACGTGCAGTAATATTTAAATAATAAAAATCGGCAATGTCAACATGTTATATGTCGACAATATTTCTCAAAAAAGAATAACTTTAGTAGTTTTGCATACACAAAAAGTTTGTGACAATTATAAACAAAAACGGGACTGTAAATAATCGCCGAGAGCTTACAAGATTGTTGATGGTTGTAAAAGCCTACGATCTTTCCCGCCATTTCGAAAAAAGCTATGATAAATCATTTTACGCGCCTTTTTATTTTTGAACCTTATTACAACAAGATAAGGCATAATATACTATAGGATAATAAAAAGAGACAGCCATATATTTCTGCTTACTTTTTGTAATATTATTATTGCTATTCCTTTTACTCCTATGGCATGTTAAGGTGGATGCTGTAGCAGTGAAGCTATCTGTCTCGGTCGGACTTAAAACCTTAACGACGAAAGTTACATTAGTGTAAATTTGAAGGTAGAGCGAGGTTGTCGCATATATTCGTTTTCATAACGTTTTGTTTATTTATGTCAAAATACCGATCAAAAATATAAATTTGAATAATGACTTTGGAGGACTAATGTTGTGATTAATTGAGCTTGTGTTGTTTTATTAGACTATATATTATTCAAGAAAATGGCTGTAAAGTTAGTGTTTTGGACTGTTTTTAGTCTGATTTGCGTAGCGGAGGCGGGAACTGTTGGAGATCAATGCGACTGGACTGGCAGGTATGGTTTTTGATTATTTTTACTTATTTACATATTGGTAAGTACGAAATATAATTGAATAACAGTAAATTTAAGAATAAGTTTGTTCGA
>JAKGSA010000457.1:119083-162327 GCA_033558755.1 Philaethria dido
GAACAAACTTATTCTTATGTATGTGACCATGAGAGTTTAAATTCATATAACAGTAAATTTGTCAAATAAATTGTGTGTCAAAAATCAAATAAAGTGTTATCAATTAAATATAATTAATATTTTGTGATATGAAAAAATCATATTTTTAGTTTGTGATATTAATAAGTATAATTGTAATTAATATCAATATATATTACATTACAATTTTGTTCTCACGACACCATACATTTCGTTTGTTTATCTAACTGATTATATTTTTTCCAATTCGATATTATCGTAGTCATACAAAGCTTAATGGGCTTTGGTATATTACAAGGTTTGCATACTGTGCATACATATAGTAATTATATCTATTTACCCATATACACCATGCACAATAATTATTTTAAATCTAAAATAAGTTACCCAAAACAGGTTTGGTACACTACTGTATTAAATACTGATATTTACACATCATATCTTCATTATACCACGGAAAAAAGAAAAACAACCAATCTATAATTTTATTTATAGTTAGCTAATTTAAATAAATAATAAGAAATTTGGCATATACCACCTTATATTCAAAGTGTATGATTAATTATTTATGCAAACAATATGTTATTGCAGACACATGAGCATATTTTTTACATTAATTAATATTGTATTATTTTCATACCATAGAATCTTACTTGGCAGCAGAACTAAATTATGTAAATTTTCACTTTTTTGTCTCAATACAAAATTTAAATTGGACTCTTAGTAGAATTTTAATTCGTTAGGAGAATAGATTCAGCATTTAGTTTTTATATCTCAGCCTCAGGCAGAAGTCAGAACGTCTAACAGACAATTTGCTTAATAGGTATCCACTTTAACGCGTTATTCGATTGCATGCGCAAAATTATCCTTAATTTGATCTGATTTATTTTTTTGGAATATTTCCTTTTAAATTTATAGAAATATTTCGTCGAATATTTGTAATCGGCACATTAGATACCATATTATATACCTACTTATATTTAGGTACATACTTATAATTTAGAGAGTAACCTAAGGTATGAACTATTAATAATATAAAATTATAGCAGGAACAAGCTACAATTAGCTAATCTAAGTAATTAACCAATACTGCTATACAAACAAATTTTAAGTGACTTTACAATAGCAGTCGCTATAATGAATATAATTTATAAATACTTATTTCCGACTTACCGACATATGATGATTTTACCAATGAACCATGCACATGTTAGAACATCCGAAATGTAAGATGTAATTAATTTTATAGTTATTGCGCCCCGGAAACGTTGACAGTGAGGGACGATTACGGAACAAAATCAACAAGTATGGTTTCCCATACTATCATTACCATTGCAGGGGGTGGCGTGGGAAACTTATAGGAAAAGTGTTCTCGTCCACCCTCTGTATTTAGGGCACGTGACCTTTCCGGCACTAAGTGTGGCCATTGTATACTATGGCTTTATTAAAAAAAAAAGCAAATACGATTGTGTCCCTTTGTCTTCACTTATATTATATGTAAATACTCGTATATAGTACATACTTACATACTTTATCCTATTGTATTTTTATGCCTTTATTTGGAAAAACACTATTATTGGTCGATAGATGTTTTAAAAACAAACATTTTGGTTATTTGAGTTGACATTTGAATGTAATATAACTATTAATTTAAAGATATAAAATATTTATATGATCCTAATAAAAAGCAAGCTCGTACATTTATATATTACTTAGTACGTAATTAGGCGGACTTTTAACTTACACGTTGTTGAGACAACTTGTAACATAGGCTTAACGGGGGACACATCTTAATTAATAAAAATCATGAAAATTTTAAACACGTGCAGTCAAAAAAGTTTGTTCAAAAGAGATGCTTCTATTGACAAAGCGGTGCTAATCATAAAGTGCTCGAATAATGTAAGAACAACGTTAACTCGAGACTCGAGAGCATATCAGTGCATTGAGCAAAAAGTACGAGTAAATTGAGTGTCAATGGACCAGCATCGGTCTACAGTGGGGCTCAAGTTCATACATTAATATTTATTAGGGAGGACGAGGGGGACCCGCCTGTTTATTATAATATCCTCTATTATGACGCGTTCGCACGATACGCTGCACTGATTGATAAGTAGGTACTTAGATATATTCAAATGACAGGTTCAATAAGTCAGTCAGAATTAATACGAGTAACTATACAGGCTATACTATGTTCAATATCATTTCTATTGTAACAAATATATTTTAAACAGCTCACTACTTATTTGTGGTACATACAATCTCATTTGAGTTTTTGATTAATCCATACAAGGCGAACGATTTTCTCCGGAATTAAATACCTCATTAATTTGCCCCATGCACTTACATTGTATCCCAAGATGCAGCGGATGTGCGTAATATCATTACGTGTGCGTCATGCACGCTTAAAAAAGTAATTAAGAAAGCTAATGGCGCCAACTTTACAAAATTTACTTTTTGGAATAAATTCCAAACCATCCTTGTTAAAACAAGGATGGTTTCCACACAAAAGAAACAGACGATAAGCTATGATAAAGCGTCTCCGTCGACATCGTGACAAATACCAGTTTTTGTTGTCTCACTATGCTTATACGAGTATCTTTGTCTCGTGCCACATTTTGTATTTGAATAAAATTTTAAAATTTTTAAGTTAACAATAGTTTGAAAACTTTTTCATAGTTCATAATAATGTTTAAAATTAAGAATGTATGTATAAATGTATAAATACACTATGTATAAATACTTTTCCACAAAGTAATTGTTTTTTTAAGAAAAAAACATGAATGTGAGTATTACTTATATTTGATATTCATATTTATAATATTGTATACGTGTTTTTAAATAAACATGACAATGACAATACACATATCGTGTAAATAGCGACGGAAGTTAAAAATTATAATTAAAACAATCAAAATAACAATATTGAAAAAACGAAGATAGTAGGAATTTTTGCGGTTTTACATCCTTTGTATGACCCATATTTTTTGTACCATATTACGGATGTCCATATCTGTTTACGTAGTTTACGATAATATATCAGATGGTTCATGTAGCGCACGGTGCTACCTTATAGCGTGCAGTAACTTTTGTCCGCTTTCCATATGGCAGATTTCGAATTAAATAGAGCCTAATATCTTCATACGCTGTCCCGGTAAACTTCCTCAGGTCATTGTAATCATATATACTTTATAATTACGAGTTCAACATTAGTGTATTATCATAAAAATTGAACCGTTCATGGGATCGGCACATCAGGACATTTCACATGGTATAAGTCTGGGAATTCCACGCACCGCTCCACTAAGAGAAAACATCCATCACATGTTGTATGAAATCACTGTTATTTTTAAGCGACGATTGTTTTTATTCGCTCGCCAATTGGGGGCAATCAGCGACACGTGTTCCGTTTCGAGACGCTCGCCTTAGGCTTGTCTATTGAGCTCATTGAGTCTGCCGTACCTACTATCAAGTAATAATTTGTATTAAAAACATCATTGTTGTATATTGTGTTATTTCGTATTCGAATCCTATATTAAAATATGTAACACAATTTGGTGTGTGTACTCCGAATGGGACATATGCATACAAGTTCCCAAGGCACTTGATAGACATAACTACAACTATCATCTTTCGTCTCGCGCTACAGGCACTGAGAATATTTTTATGATGTGCTTGAAGCTCAATCACAGAGATAACGTACTCGTTACTTCTTGTAATCCAATCGAGTGCGCCATATGTACACTACGCACCAAGGCCAATGTTCTGCTAGAGGAGAGTCAATTAATTATAATTATTGTACACCTAAGGAGTTCTTTTCCTGTACTCTACAGCTTTAAATCAATGTAATATCTTGTCATAACAATTATACGATTTATTGTTTGAAAGTAATAACAAATTGATAATAGTCAAAAAGAAACTCACGTTTTACTGTTGATTAATAATAATGATTTTGTCCTAGTTTTAATGGTAGAAGTTACAACAGCGCTGTTGAATTTATATGAATTATTGTTCATACAAACGCATTTCGTTTATTCGTACCTACAAATAAAATTTATGTTAATTCAAATTTATTATACCTACGTAGTTTATATTAATTGTTAGGAGAATTTGCCTCAAGGTTGCTTTACAGACTTCGTCAATAAAATGCCAAGGCATTTAAAATTAATTGTTCAACATCGATCAGATAGATTTTAATTGAGGTATTGCATACATTTGCACAATGCTTTGTTTTTGCTGATCACTATTGTTTCAAGATAATTTCAATTTTACACTTTTTTATTTATTGTTAGGGACAGCTCAGAATATAAAAGAATAGAATTTATTAATTATAAATAATTCTTTACTCAAACATCAGTTCATATAGGTCAGTATGATGTACTCGCATGTCGGTGTAATGAAGGTGTTCTTTATACTTTTTTTGTTTATTTTTTCATTACTCTAAGATACGCCTCGTGCTGTTGTTCGGTGCTAATTGGTGAAGTACAAACATGTATGCAATATAGATCAATTCTTCATTGTAGGTATAATAAAACTCTGCCGTATGACTTATCGAAACAGTAAATGGTAAAATTGTTTTTATAACCAATCAAGTATAATGATTTAATGAGGTAGATTTTATGTTATTGCTAACAACAAAACACTAAAAACAAGCTTATGTTGTACAAATTTACTATGATTTGATTTTTAATAAGAATCTTAAATTAAATTTTAGTAATATCCTACAAATGGCCTAAAGGTATATACATAACTTAACTTATAAGATACTTACCAGTGGCAAGGGGTGGGCTTGTTTTTTTTGCACTTTTATGTCCAATATTTTCCTGGCGACCTTTGACTTTGTTGTTTGGACCTCCACATTTTACTGACGAGCTTTTTTTTTAAGTCTCATATTTGCACTTTGAAAAGTTAGGTAAGCCTGTGGGAATCGAGTATGTATGGACGCCTCGCCACTGATACTTACATAAGTAATGAAGGAATTTCTATATCTATTTCTAATCCGACAATTTCATTTTTTTTACGTATATTTCCGCTAAAAATAATCAAATTTTAGTTACTTATAATTTTGTCTGAAATGGATAGTTATGTGAGATCAGAAGGATTCGTTGAATAATGCATTAGTGATGTCTAGAGCGGTTATTATAGAGGATGACGGGCGCGGGCCGGCGTCGCACGAGCTGCATTTTAATGTCCTTCAATCTCCTTGGCACAACATCGATTATAATAGTTTTCATTTTTGTAAATTTCAATTTATATGTATAAATGATAAGGTTTTACTGTCGCCTATCCGGAACCACGCTGAGCATAAAATATAATGGTACCTTGTTTTATTATAAGCATATCTATGAAACAGTCGCTATAATTTCAAATCACGTTTATGTTATTTAATTAAGCTGGCCCAGGTATAAATATTGTAGCTTTCAATATCTACCATATTGTATGCAGGATACTGACGTTAAAAGCATCGAGTTATTATTTACCTTTACAACTGACGCGTTAATGAGGCGGCACGGGTTCGTAACTTGACTCCTTGATGGTGTCCCTCCCAGATTGCCGTCTAGTGGTCATCCATCATAAATTTTATCTACCTAAGGGAACAGTAAAGCTAAAACTTCGATAATGCTATAGTCATACTTCGCGTAAATACTACTAAAGTCTTTTCTATACAATAAATATTTGTTTTTAAATAAAAATATTATTTTTTATTAATTTTCTTAAAACAATTCAAACGTCAAAATGACCAATTCAATGGAATATATTTTAACAGTGTTTGAATCCACTGCCTTTTACAATCATCGCTTATCTCGATACCATAAAAAAGGAAGCTGGGACGACCGATTATAATATAAAAAGAGGTTCGCGGTCGTTCCATAACCGATTGCAAATGGCACCCGCCTGAGGGCTCCAGTCCGCCATTTATAGCCCTTTGCAATCTCGACCGCTAAAAAATAAGTATGCAATGATTTCTTTAGCAATTTAGTATAGACTAGCTATCCTTTCCTTAGCGACGATGTTATAAGCAAACAAGATACGACTGCTGAAGATACTAAAATGAGTACGACAAAAAATAGTAGCGCGCTTCGGCTCCCTTTTGAAATGCCTTCGTGTAACGGTCGTTTGTTTTATTTTTATTTTGATAATAAAATCAGTGAAAGGCTCCTGATTCTAAATATATTTTTTAGAACTTTTCTTTTTCATACGCTTATAAGAACTCAAATAAAGGAGATCAAACTCATTGAATGCGCGGCTCATTTTATTTCTTCGATGCATTCTTATGTTTACAAAATAAAACAAAATTCAAATTTCTTTTTTAATCTGAAGAGCAGATAAAATGCAGCATTAATGCAGTTTCTAATATGTCACATGCTACAAAAAATGAATTCATTTTATATACAACTATGTTATTTCTCAGAGGCAAGTAAGCGAGTTTTGTAATATAGGTTTTTTCATATAAAACAGCATGATATTTACGTTCTTTAAGATTTCTAAAGAAAATGACTACTTTTTACTAAAAAACTATTATTATTTCCTACTAAATTTCTGCTTGATTTATTTTTACTTCCTTGACGTTTTTAATTTTTGTTCGTGTTAAAATGTTTAATCCACTCCACTAAGCAGGTTTGGCCGTAACTCTATACGACACGCAAGTGTCACTTGATATGAAAAGGGAGCAATCATTTTAGATGTTATTTTTAAATATTACGCTTTAAGATAATGGTATACGTTTATGTACATGAATTTATTTATCTTTTTTAAGTTTCAGTAATTATATGTAACTTGCTTTTTTCATAAAAAAGAGAGGATGATTGATTGACATACTTAATGTACATATACGAATTATCGTCATGATATTCACTAATGCATTCTTCGTGACATTGGTCAAAGTGTCAAAGATATGCTTAAATATTATACACTAAGGAATTGAATATAATTACCAAATATTAAAATGAGTTTTTAAAGCAAAGCAAAGCTTTTAAGAAGATAATAGCTTTGTACGAAGGAGGAAATACATTAAACTAAGCACGTAATATACAAGTACTTCGTATACCACTTTAGTTAAACATTTTTTTTGTTTGATTAGGTTAATAAATACTCGTATAGTTTCTTAAATTGCAACATTTCTAATAAGTAGTAATAGTTGGGTAAAGAAACATATATTCATTTATATGTATTCTTAAATGTAAGTAGTAAAGTAAGGCTTAGCGCTAATAGGCCTTTGGTATACATAGATCACGTAGCCGAGCCAGTGGTCATTCAAATTTATAAAACGGACCGGTCGGCTTACCTCAAAATAAGAAAGCCACGATCATGCTTTTCACACCTCTGTATTTGAGCGGCGATTTAGAGTCCACACCTCGTGTATGTCTACCCTTAAAGTTCGCACCTCGACACATATTGCTCGCCCACTATGTAATGGCAATTCTTGTTTATACAATAACACCTAGCCAAGAGGATGTTTTATTTAGTATCCTCTGTATATAATATACTCAGCACTCTGTAAGTGCACACATTGTAATATGATAGCAAAACAAAATTGTTGCTGAGACTTATTGCTGTAGAAATAAATTATTTTGAATAATTTTAATGGCTTGTCGAACGGTGACACTGTCACATATATATTTTTTATATTTATTATTATAAACTAATTAGATTAATCACTGCAAGCTGTGGTATCTTTTTCTGATAAGAAACATGTAATCAGTCTGATGGATCTGTTGTGCCTTGACTGTCCCTCGTGACTTGATCTTGTGCTTTTTGTCCGATGCTGTACGATTGTTCAAGTGAAAGTTGACTCTACGAGTATTTTGCGTGTTATGAAAACTAGCAACCATTGGTTACGACAATTATTTCTATAATTATTTAATACTTTCTAAATTGTTATTACAACAATATCGTTATAAATGTTGCGTAATAGACACGCGTAGGATTCTAGTCTGTATAAAATCTGTAAAACATACATACATACATACATACATAGCTTCACGCTGTATCCCGCATATAGCAGGGTAGGCAGAGGGAACCTAGTGTTAGACACTCCGTTCCCCACTTTCCGCCCAATTGAGGCATTACGAGCTGAGTGGCGGAACTCAGCGCCACGCTTTGTCTTGTTACCAAACCCAGGAAATGAAAAAATCCATTTCCCGGAGTGGGAATCGAACCCACAACCTGTCGCGTTTACAGTCGCACGCTTGTGCCTCTGCGCCACGACGGGCGAATCAGAAATTTATAATATTATTTAATTATGACTAAGATGGAATTCTAAAAAATCTATATTGTTATGATCAAACGTGCATGTAAGCCTCTGTGGATATTTAAACGCAGTTCACGTAATATATAATAATGTCTTCATTATCAACATTGCTTCTCTGTGACTTGAAGTTAATCAAAATTGCATTACTCGTAAGTCCGTTTGGTCACGGACTCGGTCGAGGAACGATGCGAGGAAAAAATAGCGATGACTTGCCATCTATACGTGTCTTTATGATTGATGAGACGCTTTAAGCTCGACCAGATTATTTACGAAGTCAGCGGAGTAAAATTACAATCGCGGCATATTAAAAAAATCAATATTATCTTTGCATGATGCAGGAGATGAAAAAGAACTGAGTTAATGTAACACTGACGCGTCCAATGGCCCGATGGGTTGAGGTGTAGGCGGGCTCGGACGGCTTTCGGTGTCTAACGAGCTCAGTAAACAAGCGTTGGCCACTACTGACACCAGTAAATGCTTGACACGCAGCCGGCTCTAAATAAACAATACACATTCCAAGTAGCTAGAAAGATACACTTAAGCTAAGGCGTCATATTTGGTAAGCACAGGTATCTATATATAATCTATGATATACCTATCTATAACTTTATAAGTAAGGGGAAGTTGCAGATGGCGTCGTTAGTCCTGCGATATGATTACGAAAAAAAAGATTAGAAAGTAATAAAATATGATTTCTTTGCTCTACATTAAACGTAGATGAATATACTATTTTTTGCTGCAATGAGCATTATGGTATGTTCATTATTATTACTATACCTACCTTAGTACTTACATGTGACTATTGTATAAATATTTATGTAATGTTATATTATATAGTACATGTTTAAAGTAGAAATATGATCACAATACGCTGAATATATAATTTAACAGTTCAATGTTTATAATTCTACACTTTGCAAGCTTGTTTACTTTATTAGATATGAAAAATAAAAATAACAACCATGATATGAAAAATAAACTTTTGTGTTTTAATAGAATCTATAGTAGACGCGAGCATTCATTTTGTTTGGAGTTTTTGCACAAAAGGCCGTTTGTGATCGTCATTGTTATGGCATTGGTCTCCAAACAAGTCCACGTACGCAAGTCAAACGAAACAATGATTCAGTTTATTGCGAAATTGCAGTGATTGCATTAAACTTTGTTATGGTATATACATACAATTATATATAGTACTTACATTTTTTTAACTTGAGCTTGTAGAAAAGTCAAGAAATATTTTTTTATACTTCAGAGTAAAAATATGAAATTCGTTGTTATGCGTATATATAAACTTTCGTTATAATAATTAAAAATCGTTAGACTTTTTTTGTCTCATCAGATTATCATTTGGTATAATTTATAACATTTGACAATTAATTAATAATAAGATACAAATTATATGTAATTATTATCAATCACAATCAATTCTATTTTTTAAGAGGCAAATTACTCTCTAATAAGATATTTTTAGATGTGTGGCAGCATAAGGAATGAGAATGTGTCGGTCAGCTTTGCGAAAACCTTATTCGACGACGACCATCATCTCGCTTGAATTAATGGCTTCGGTATTTGTGATCCACTAATTGGGTATTGGTTTCTGACTAAATTCGCATGGGGAATCTCGTTAAAATATTTATGTATAGATGTTACAAATTACTGAGAAATACTACTTTGCGTAAGAGAAGTTACATGCGTTTACGTACGTATATCTGACATCACATTATCTATATGATGTCTTTTTGAAATAAAAGAAATATGCAGCAAAGATTCGGAGTTTTAATACTTTTATATTCTATTATATTTTTATGTTTACGCATCTTTTGATTTTTTTTGGATTGATAGAAAGAACCCTTTTGCACTAACGTTAATATAATATAAATTAATTTAAGTTAAGTGTTAGTAGATAGATGTAAGGATTTTATTTTGAGGAATTGTTCCATATAAAATGTGTATTCGAAACAGAAAATTCAGCATGGAATATTCATATTAGAACGTAAGTTATCTGTTAGAAAACCTGTTTCATCGCTCTACATATAAATTGCAAAATTTCCCTTCTAAATTTCCTATGGTGGCCATTTATATTTAAGTTAAGTGTTCGTGGACAGACTAGTCATATAATATTGCAATTGTAGTTCGTGGGTGTAAGCTGCAGAATTAGATTTAACAAGGCCAACAAATCAACGGAATAGTGCGGTCGGCGCGTGCCACAAGGTCGGTCAACTGCAGCGATACTGATCCTTGCCGCTACTTCTCACTCGCACTCCAAGACTTATTTTATAAAAATTTGTAGGTACGAATATTAAATCTCCTATCCATCTTCGTTCTATTTTTTTTACTTTGAATTTCTATGATTTCTTAATGCTCATTTACGCACGAACAAGTGAAGTTCCAGTCGTTTCGACGAAGGATCATGCTATAATAATATGGAAATCATGCAAAAACTGCACTGCCAAATAGAGACAGGGACCATTTAAATATATTTGGTTACGTTTAAATCTGCAGCCATAACGTGATCCATATACGGATGAAGAATGCTCTCGTAATTTATGTGGTAATTACGTCAATCTGTTCTATTTTTGTAGTTGTATAATAAATGTATAAAAAAGCAACGTTAATTTCAATTGAGTTTGATTGGTTATAATAAAAAGTTTTTAGTGAGTCTGCGTCTGCGTAGCCAGGGGCGAAGACTGTCCAGGGCGTCGAGGTCGTATCTAAATAATAACAAGTATGTATATTGTATATATGGTTCCATCGAGCTATAAATTGTCCGCAGCCGCCGGGCACGAGGCACGCAATCTCAATGCGGAAAATATAAGAGACCTATACAGCTAGATCGGGTTTACTACCTCTGGCGACTGGACCGAGCATTGTTGTACTAGCCACCTCTTACCACTATCTGAAACCGCTTTCGAACTGATATCATTTAAATTACTGAATACTAATTTACTTTTACATTCAAGGTTCCTCAGTAAAGTAATGTTGTGTATTTGTTTATTGAAACAGATGAGTAATGCAAACGTTAGTGTCATAATCGAAGATATTTTTATTGACTCTCATACAATATATATTATTTAAAATTGGTTATGGATAAGAATTATAATCTCAAATCTTAGCATGTCATGCTTACTAAAGTCACAACTTTACGACAAAAATGCAGATTATACAGGCTAAATAGGATTTTCAAAATAGTGTACTAAAAAAAGTGTTTAATATTTTATTTTTATGTTATATTATTATATCCAGTTAAGTTTTAAACATTAAAACGATAGTTACAATGGCTGATAGTTTTTAAACTTATTGGCGGTCTACTGGCACATTCCTTCGTATTGTCGCGGTCGTGCCCCGTTTACGGCACATTGAAAACGATTTATCGTCGTCGTGGTCACTTTAAATTAAACTGCTTAAACTTTGAGTTTGAGCTTTGCTAAGACTTCTACGTTATCAGTAAAAATGTTTTACCCGATGTATAATAACTTGTACTTAAATAATAGCTAAAGAAATTGTTGCCAAGTTGTAAACTTGCATGTCGTTGGTAGTTGGTCTGCTTTGAATTAAAATCATAATTGTATTATTGGGTCAGATTGGGAGAGCTTACACGTCTAAATAAATAAATCTAATTATGTAAATTATATTTTTTAATAAATCTTGTCTTCTACTTTATATATGTACCAGTGGCGAGGCGTCCATACAATAGCGAGGATTCCTACCGGCTTGCCTAACTTTACAAAGTACAAGTATGAGACCTAAAAAAAAAACTCGCCAGTAAAATGTGGAGCTCGATAACACATAGTCAAACAAGGTGTGAGAGCTAAAAAAAAATGCAAAAAAACAAGCCCTAAAAACAATAATAGACCTAAAAACAAAGGTCATTGCCAAAATTCGATAGTGAAATTACTAAATACCTTGACATCTTATACCGGTTTCCCTAAATATTACCGGCTTCCCTAAATATATTTACCGGCTTCCCTAAATATATTTACCGGCTTCCCTAAATATACATCAGCTTTCCTTAATTTACCGGCTTGCCTAACTGAAATTTTCACCCCTCGCCACTCATGTGTACATATATATTTTAGTGAGAAATAAATATAATAAGATATATATTAAACTGAATCATATGATTCAGTTGAATCATATGTAAAAAAATTATCAAATATAAATATTTGAATATACCAGATTACATGAGATTGGTTACAATTGTCGGTAATCAAATCGACATATTGATATATTGTCGTGAAAATGACAGAGTGACAGGTACGAGACATATCATGTAGAACGTGAGACTAAATTCTTATCATATTATCAATAAGAAAGGCGAGACGCTTGCAGTTTAAATTAACTTTAGAAATAATCAACGATACCGCCCCGTTTATATAGAGCTATAAACAAAGTATATCAGTTTAATAACAGTGGCTTACTTTTATTTAAAGAATTTCTTATTATATAGATGTTACCTTTACTAACTTTTACCTGTTAACCTACTATAAAAACTCATAAGATCATATTTTTTTAATCTATTATACATGTACGATTGTCGTTGGTACCGAAGTAGAAGCTATTTTTTATAAATAAATGTAAGTGACATTTATGATGCTTCATTTAAAAAAAATGTAACAATTAACTTATACTAAACAATAACTTTTTTGCATTATTATTACTTCTTTAGCAATTATATAATATAGTATAACTGTATGGATTCTTATATATTTAGCAATTATATAAGAATCCATAAAGTTATATTGATATGTATTTGCGTGTGGTTTTTTCAACTGTGTGAAAATTATTATCACAAATTTATAGCGCCATAAAATTATGTGGATGATTTGTAATAATTCCCACGATTGCCAGATCACGTGAAAGCATGTGATCGACTGAAACGATTTAGTATTACATTATCGATATTTCTTGTGTGATACTTATATCGTCTCAATTTTTATTCAATTATATATGTAAAAGAAGCTGAAAAAAGAAAAGACTTGTATAAACGAACCCAATTTAGATAAACGGTTAAAGTAGCAATGTTTTTGTCCTTCTTTTAAAGCTTTTCATATAACATTAACAGAGATAATTCAGTATATAAAAGGCCTTTTTCCAAGCAATTAAGAAAGCATGTGCCATGCCGCTGGTTGTTGTGAAGGCTCTCTAATTACGTATTTTTCATAATTGTGCGTAACTCGACCGCCGGCCACTCTATGGCTGTTTATTTATAATAGTTTACATTTTTAGAATAATTTTATGATAAAACAAGTGGACAGTGGAGACAACAATTTTTTTGCATTCGTAAGAGATTACCTACGGTAAAATTAATTTTTTAGTGATTGGTGCTAATATATTTTATGTAGTTATGTACGTCGCTTCGTTGATTTTAATATTATTATTTGTATGATTTAACAACAATTAAAATATTCTTTTTATATGATTTAACAACGCATACATGGTCCGTAAATTTTGTGATAACATTATTATTATTACTGTTTACTTATAACTAAACGTATATGTAACGAGATAGATGTAATCTCTTGTATTTTTTAATGTATATTTACAAGTTTTGTCTATTAATATTAAAGCCTGTCGTGGCGCAGAGGTACAAGCGTGCGACTGTAAATACGACAGGTTGTGGGTTCGATTCCCACTCCAGTAAATGAAGTTTTTCATATCCTGGGTTTGGTAACAAGGCTAAGCGCGGCGTAGAGTTCCGCCACTCAGCACGCAATGCCTCAATTCGGCGGAAAGTGGGGAGCGGGGTTTCCTAGCACTAGGTTCCTTCTGCCTACCTTGCTATATGCGGGATACAGCGTGAAGCTATATATGTATGTATGTATGTTGGTCTATTAATATGAATGTAATGTTCGTGTTGTAAGTGCTGTCAGGTCAACGTTGTAAGTACCTTAGCGTGTTTTTAATGATTATTTACAGCGTCTGTCAACCGCTCGCTACATGTGCTACGCCGGCGCCGTCGGTCACGTCAGCGTCGCACATGCGCAGTCCTCCAAATTTACGTTAGCTTCAAATAATGAATAAAAAAACACTAAGAATGTTTGCGCAATAAAAACTCGATTTATGACTAAGCTGCTATGAAAAATGACATTTTAAATTGAACGATGTTAAGTGGCCGCAATTTAACGCTCAGTTTTTGTGTCTTATAATAAAATATTATTATATGCAAGAAATTCTCTTGCTTGCTGTGAAAACTAGAAGTAATTATTTTAACATTAGATTAATAGTGATTGTTTATAATTTTAACAATGAATGTCATCATATAGGTATCTTATGTTAGTCATGTCCGTGATGTATCATATCCAGATGTTCAAGTTCTTGTTTCCTTATACATACTTCATTTTAAACATGCCAATCATTACGGTTGTATGATATCCATGACGTGCAAAAATTAAACGTAATTACTTATTCCGTTGTAAATTGACTATTCTCCATAAACACCAGCGAATAACTTTCTAGATAGTAAGTATTCATAATTTTATCACCGTGATTTGTGAGGTGCAGAAAATAATGATCGAGTATTTCTTGACCGAAGATGGAGGGTCGCCCACACGTCGCCCGCGCCGCAGTCGCCGCCCCGCACGAGTTGCTCCCATTATACAATCAGGTCGAATCATCACTACCATTTTATACTATTACAGAGCTATCAACATCTAATATACCTGCACATGTATGTATGTAGCTTGTTCAGTGCAGTGTCGCCTCAGGGAATATAATCTAGTAATTTAAATTACGAAAAGTTTTTATAATTTTAAATGTATGCGTATACCTACTTATAATTCTTTAATTATTTTCACAACAAGTAACAGTATATGCTTGCTAGAATTTTGTATAAGTTTTCAATTGTAAAATTTTATCAGGCATAGATATAAAGTAGTATATTCGTTTTGTACTTATTATAAAATAATTTACTATCGTATCAGAGTAAAGCTCTGCTATCGATATAGAAACACAATACAATCGGAGCGCACGTGCGCCGTACGGCCGCGACCATTGTCTGAATACTTTCGAGATGTCTATACTATACATATAACATTACCATTGTTTTACGGAAATCCGTACATGCTTAGACACTTAGTACTTAGAATACCATGTTACCTTACTACTTAAAGACTTTTTAGAATATTAGCTGTGTTAAGGTTACAAATCTCTTTTTTTAGCGCACTACACAGCAGTAGTAGTGTGTATATATATATATATATATAATCTCACAGTGGGGAACGGAGTGTCTTAACACTAGGTTCTCATGTTCCCTCTGCCTACCCTGCTATATGCGGGATACAGCGTGAAGCTAAAAAAAAATCACATCCACGTTTCACGGTCAAACTTGAGTTCATTCATTTCGGATTAACATAAGTTTTAATAGTTGTATTCAATAAATGTCAGCTTTTAAGTAACTTAATTTTTACTAAGCAAAAACCCTAATTTTGAAAGTACAATAAAACGTATCAACCGACCATGTTTTTACAACACTGACGCTGACCTAAAAATGTCGTTGAATACTATACCTTTGTGTGGGTGAATTTGAAAGCCTATAAATCTTGCCGCAAGGCTCGTGGCGGGGACAAGAGACTTGAAATTGTATCGGCCACAATATGTATAACCATATCCGCCTCTACTAAGCAGATTTTATCTCGCTCTGGTTTATACTGGAGTTGTGCTGTGCTAGAATTTATTTAGTGCAAAGAAATATGGTCCTACTGTAATATTCGTTATAAATTAATAGTTATCTGTGTTAAGGTTACCGAATATATCGTTCATTCCTGTAATTTTCTAAGATCTTTTTCTTATTAGACTAGATATCTGTTGGCTAGTAACACGACATATTCAAGTCGTTGTAATAGTACGGCATGATGATATCGAGTATGGTAATACGCTACCGGCATGGCGCGTGGGCAGAGCGCGGGCGCAACTCGCGTGTTTAATTTAGGGTTGCTGAACTGGTTGAAAATCTTTTACTATTACGAAAAAATATGTTTGTTCAGTATATAAAAAAAGTGTACATTGGGTTTTGTTATTAATAATGTTTCGCTATAATAAGTTAAAACAATTGTAATGAAACATAATAGCAAAGAGTTAAGACTGTTTTATAATTAAATGTTGATTTAATTTAAAAAATAACATTTATTTGTAAATTTTTAGACATTTTATGATATATATATTTATAAAATACATACGTACAACCCTGCGCTAGATGAAGGTTGAACGTACGACTCATTGTTATCTCGCGTCAGGTTTGGGCAGAATAAATAAAAGTCTTCGAAGAAAAGATATACATTTATTTTATTATTATAACGCGACTGTTGTAACTATGATAAAGCTGTATGGGACTCATTTTTATGCCACACTAATGATTGCTTCGGAACTCCTTTGTTTATCCTGGACTAAATAAAAGTTCGTTACGTAAGTTCTCAAATGCCAAATGCCTGTAGGTATAGGATAAATGTTTTTTAATCAAAATACTCACTGCTATCCACCTGTTGATCAATTAAACTTAAAAAACAGCAATCAATTATAAAATGAATTTAAATGTTCTTAATTGACTTGATTGTAAATTGTAATCTTTGTATGATCATTATATTAAAATTTAAAGTTACAAAAAATAAAAATTGTCTTGTATAAGTATTAAAATATGCTATAAATAATTGGTCGGGTTTCCTTAAAATATTTATGACTATAGAAAACTCTTTGTATCAGTCTAATCACTCCTATATATCGTATTTTATCACCAATACGTTAAAAGTTCGAATTTATAGATTGTAATAACGCCTCCAGCCTCGCTCGTCGTAAAGCTACAAAAGCAAAGGCAGCTTTGAATAATATAAAATCTTACAATTAGTTGTAAAATTAAATGTTATTTCTCTTCTTCTTAAAAAACATTATGGTATAGTGTTAGCTTTTTTTTTTTAACTTCACACTGTATCCCGCATATAGCGGGGTAGGCAGAGGAAACCAGAGAACCTAGTGTTAAGACACTCCATTTTCTTTCAACATTTCCGTTCCCCACTTTCCACCAAATGAGCTTATCTTTAAATAAAAAAAAAGTACGTCTATTACTTTACCTTTATTTTAAACATAAACTAATGTATATTTTTAAAGCTAAACAAGTCATAGTTTTTCTCTAATAGATACACGACTTCGTGAGACATTAAAGTGCGTATATTAGAAGCTCTCAGGCCGTTATCGGCGCCACGCCATTTGTCAGTAATGGCTGATGATTATATTATAAACTCTTCTTTTTCCGTGTTGATTTATAAAAGTTATTAAGTCGTATATCAAGTTATTTATAAATATCTTTATCATTCGCTTTCTAACGCCTTTATTTTCTCTTAGAACAATAATTCTAGCTAGTTCTATTTTATTAACATATTTCCATATAGAACATCGCTCATATTGTACAACGACCTCATCATACCAGTTTTAGCATCTTGATTTTTTAAGCAAAAGCACAAAAATGTTATCGCGAAAACACATTAATTTAAAATATGGAATGAATATATTTTGTTTAGGCGGTGGATTTAAAATTCCATGCATGTTTGTAGAAGAATACAAAAAATGTGACCACGAGATGCGGAACAACCCGAGGCAGTTAACACCCCTCCATGAATTTTTTGTTTCTATGTTTGAAAACAAAAAGTTTATGCGGTTTTTATTTAGGATAGTTTTTATTTGTGTTGTTTTAACGTGTTGATAAAGTAATGTTCAAGCCAGGGGTGAATAACAAGTATAGGGATTTGATTGATTGGGTACATTTAGGGCAATAGAATAATATAAAAAGTTAGTTATTTCAACTTTTATTAGATTATTGTAAAAACCACTAATATAGAAATTGTGTCAATTTAAAAGCTTACTTGTCTCTTAAAGATTCATTTTAAATAAACCCCATTCCAACTAAACAAGTTTAATCGATTTATTATTACTATATTCAATATTAAAGGTAAACCACAGGTTTTTAACCCCTGACTACCCTTAAAGACTGCATATGTGTCGTTACAACTAAAGTCTATGGTGTACACTGATATTACTTGGAAATTAAATATTTAGCTTAGTTTATTTTTGACAGATAAATAATTACCATAAAGGTTTTATAAACGTGCTTAATATATAAAAACAGAGTCTTACGTAATGCAATAACTAAAGGATAAAAATATTTCGGAGTTCACTAGTCACATACAATAGTCATTATACTATATTTTTATGTATATACTCATCCATATTTGAACATCTCTTAAGCAGTAACGTATGCGAAGCTCTATCTTACGAGGGACCAGTTTTTATGTCTGTCCATAATACACGCACATATTTCAAGATTCAGCCCATTAGGGAGGATTAAGGAAGCCCTGTGATGACGTGAAAGTATTAAGGATGTGACTTGTATGTTAGGCGAAGAGCATTTTATAAATAGCTTTACTCAAACAAAAAACCTGCCGCATATTAATCTATGATAGAGCAAAACGCATATTATATTGTGATATGTAACCAGTATTTTTAGGTAGTATTTGTATAAAACTATATATTTAAAGAAAAATATATAGTAACTATATATTTTCATAACGTATAAAAAATATTTTTTATTCTGTGATCTCGATGAACACTTTCTATAGCTTGAATATACAATGGCGTATAAATCTTAAGCTTCTTTCTGAGGAACTTTAATACGGCTAATAAAGAAGCGTCAGACGGGCCACACATACAATACATTATACATAAAAGCCTTGTTGTTATTTTTATTACTGTCGCATCGAGGCATGTACTGTCGTTCGTGTTATCTTTTACGGCGTACCCTTAGTCATATATTTCAGTTTTATGTTAAGTTAGCCCGTGGGCAGGACGTGGGCGCTACTCCAGAATTTCTACGAAACTACATCTGTACCACATAAGCTGTGGTACAGATGTAGTTTCATAGGTAGGCTCTAAGCTATCTTGTAAAGTACTTTTGAGATACACAAAAATGACATCATGGTCTCGGACCGTTATCTTCTCTTTGTGGTGCACTTTCTAGTTTCTATCTAGTGGGCTATAATTTTTGCTCAAATTGAATTTTTTTATATAAACTTCAAAAACAATTAAAAATAGAATTAATTTCAGTATGAACTTTCTCAAGTTACTTTAACAAATATTAATTTAGCACGCTTTCAAGTCTTTCCAAATTACTTTGCAACTAACTAAACCGGAATTCCGTAATAATAGAATATTTAAAATCCTTTTTTATTTTTATAGATATTAGTTATACCATATTGTTTAACCGCTTATAAGTCACCGTTATATCACGAAACGTCGAAGCTTATTTATTATACGTTCTTACCTTTAGGTATATTACTTATAGCGTATATTTAATGATACAGTCGAATTGTGAAGAAACATTACTTTCATTAATATATGAAAGATATTCAGCCTTGTTCCATAAAACATTGTGTGTTTTATACGTATGTATTTAAATTATTTAGTCTAAGAAACAGATATATTTTTTACAATAATCTAAATCACGATGAATTTTGTAACATGATCAAAATTATTACACCTACACTGTTTCTTATTAGAAGAAAAGTTCATTTTAGATATAAATTCAACTGTAAGTTACTTAAATATAGATGAAACATCTACATTAATTAAATATAATTGTAGTGGGTTGACATCGACGGCGGAGCGTGGCGTGACGCCGGTGTACCTGCGTTGCCGGGAGGGCAGCGTGTCGTGGGTGTACCCGCGGGGCGCACTGCGACTACTCTTCAAGCCGCCGCTGCCCGCTGACGAGCGCGACTTCAGAGTGTGTGTCCGGGTCATACGTCGACCCGACCCACCTGACCTCTTCCATACATTGCAGCTGAATGAGACAGGTAAACGCACTTTTGTTTGGAGCTGTAATTGTCCAAGTTTTTTTGTTAACAAAAGGGATTGTTTTTTATAATTTTACTAGAAGCATACAAGAAACAAAGAAACTCATTAGTCATTCTTTTTCATTTTCATTACATTCTTTGTATTGCTGAAGAAAAAAACTTATAATGGCTGCAAAACATTACATATAGCAACATTTACAATCAATAAGACTAAAAACAATTATAAATATTTGTTATATATTTTTCAGAAGCTGTAGAACGCTTTCCAGCGCGTATCTTTGTAGAAGGTGCTCGTAGGTTAGTGCCTCTTTACGCACCCGACGACGGTGATGTCCGCGAACTACGATGTTTCCGCAGTCGCCACGGACAAGCCGCTCTCTATGTAGAGGCTGAACCAGAAGAAGGACCTAAGAGGAGAGTCGCCTCCTTCAAATATGAGGCCAAACCATTGATCAGGCGACACTACGATCCTGCGACCGCTGACTGTCGACCTTGTTCCGAATCAGAATTAGAGTTAGCATTCTGCACTAGCGATCTAGGTAAGTTTATCTCCGTACTAAAAATACAAAGCTACTTAATGAATAAATACCTTCTTAGACATGATGTATCATGTATGTTAACATAAAAAGCGCAGAACATAAAAATATGCATCTCTAATGTGTGCAAAGTAAAGTTCTTGTCCATGTACTATGATTAATTTTCCTATAAAATTAACTGGTTATTATACTGGCTATTATTACCGCGGTAATGAGCAAGCTCGGAACCAGAAGTGTTGGTGCGCCCCACTGAATGTTAATAAACCCCTCTACGCCGACCGCACTGCAATTTGTCGCCATAATCGTCATTTCTTGCATCTCGAATTAACTTTTATGAAATTAAAATAATAATTATCTGTCGTGCAATCCTTTGTTCATTATGGCTTACGTACTTTCGTTATGTTGTGGAATTTCAACATTGTCCAAAAAAAATGTTCAGAATCCAACTTTGTTTTGCAAAGTGGCCGCGAAGCTTCTCAGAACGGACGCACTTTAAAATGCGACTCCATACCGGGTTTGGTACGGAAGCTGTTACATATGCAGTAGTAAGGGAATACTTAGATTCAATTTACGTCCATAATAAGCAAGTACAGGATAAACAAGTCTGTAGGCAGTAGGCACGCGACGCCACTACGCGACGGGGAGTAAGTGTCGTTATTTTTCCTTTCCTACGAGCTACAGGTTTGATAGATTATAATGGTTAAGTTATGTCATAGCTCGATGCGGTGGGCGGCGGTTATTAGTCGTCTAGTACCTACCCATCAACGAGATTTTGTGCGTCATCCTACATAGTAATTATTGTTATTTAACGAAGACATGACATTCAATAAATAAGTATCTTAAACTTATCTTTAAAACTTATCTTTAAAAAATGTTATATTTTCTAAATTATATATAACGGGCGCTTCTATATTAGGTATTTAAAACAATGTTTCTTAATAAGAATTAGATACTGTATTCTAAAAGCTCACGTTTATATTTAAGAAGAATAGTAGATACTCGTTAGTTAAAAGCCTCCACTATAATTATTGTTGGAGTGGGGTTGATGACCGTTTACTTTTACAACTGTTCACTTATCTTTTTCAAACAAAGAAGGAAAAAAGCAAGTTATCTATCCACGTTCATCACGGATAAGCAAAAAGCTCGGACAATAGTGACAGTTATTACTTAAGATAACGAAACTAAGGTCAGGAGCTGGGTTTTTGCGACAAGCGTGATGTCAGCGTCTATTGTGTAGCAGTTTTTGAAGCTCGGAACCATATTTTGATTGCAATTAGTGTTAGATCAATCTAACAGCCACGTACGACTTAAATTATATGTAATTTACTCGTACGCAAAATTGCTTAACATCGATGTATATTTTTATTTATTTATACTTATAATGATTTTATCAACAATATACCTAAGAATGCAGTCAACCATATCGTTTTTTGTGAATCTATGTGAGAGAATCTATTGTTTATTACGACTTGTTGTTAGGTAATTTGAATCATACAAGGAAGAACTTATGTAAAGAGTTATGTATTAATATGATAAATGATTGTTAGATAACTCATAGGTACAGTACATACGTACTTATATTTGAATCCAAAGTAGCCAACACTGACACTAATACTCATCATACAAAAATGTTTCTTGCGACAAATAAACCACACTACTTCTAGTGCTCTGGGTCAATACAAATAGGGCGTTCTGTTTACATTATACTAAATACGAATCGTAGTTTAGTCAGTGATAAAGCTCAGAAAAATCCCATCACGTTTGCACGTACCTACATTTTGCGGCTTATGTAGTGAACTAAAATAAATGTGTTGTAATTGGCACTTAAATCCATGTTTTCTAGCGAAATAGTCAGACGAAAGAGGGACTATACGAAAAAGTCTGTATAAAATATATACTTTGATCGTTGTTTTAGTTTAAAAAATAAATAGTGTTACTCATTTCCAGTGTCCCGCGCAATCATCGTGGGCAGTGAGCAGCGTGACGACTTAGATACTACGCAACTTACGTGGCGCCTTACTAAACTGTTACGTGCAACTGCGTCGGGAGACTCAAGTGAACCAGATGATGATTACTACAGGTAAAATGATTGTAGGATTTTACATTATAGTACTGATATATTTTTATTTTTGTTGTAATTAAATATTGTAATAAAAGAAAAAATACGCCACTGTGGCGTAGTTTTAAGGTGTTTGACAATACACGCGATGTGTGTTCGAATTTTTACTAGAGAAAATGTTTAAATTTAAATCAATCATATTTACTGTCTGGAACAGTTTTTCTTATTATTTTTTATATAGGCTGAGCAGTAGACTATTTAGTAGGTTCTATTTGTTCATACCGTTTTATGAGAGAAACGTATGAATTTAAAAACACATTACGAAACAAAATAATTAAAAATCTAAATTTCCCCAGATACGACATAGACAACTCCATAGACGAGCCCGCACCCGCGCGCGCACAGTCGCGCAGCACGCGCGGGTCGCGGCGCCCGCGCGGCGCGCAGCTGCACGCGCACGTGCAGGTGTCGCAGGCGTGCGGCGCGGCGGCGGGCGCGGGCGAGTTCCTGCTGATGGCGCGGCGCCGCCTCGGCCGCCTCGCGCTCGCGTGCGCGCCGCGCCTGCACGACTGGGCCGCCTTGGTGCGGCGCCGCCGGGACGACGGCACCGCGCATTGCCTACTGCAATATTGAACAATACGCATCATGAGTCATTTGTTTCCTATAAGTTTTAGGTGCCGTGATAGAAACACTGAAAATTTGAAAAGTACACACTATCAGCCCTCAGTGCACGAATGTGAGACGAAAGCAATTCAGGTTCTGTTTTCTTCATTTGTTCGTTGTATATTGCGTAATTGTATATGGTACTAAAATGACGTATTGTGAGTGTAAAATATTTCTAGTGATATAGTTAAAGTATTTACCAACTCTAGATAGATTAAGAAAATCATATTTCCTGATATTTGATTAATATATTATTTACTTTATTAATTATAAAACAATATGTTGTATAGAGCGCTGCACAATTATGCATTCCCATATTTTTGTCAGATTTTCAAAAATATCTTAGTGAAATTTCTTTCCGTTTTTAATTTCTGTCTATTAGATTGTGACATATTCTATGAGATAAAGATAGTATTTTAAAAATATAAAATATATTTTCTCAATAAATAAGATGTTTAAGAAACATCTTGGATATTAAACAACATAAAAATATAGTATATTCTAAATATTTAATTATTTTGTTCTAGAATAATTGATTTTTGTAAAATAATATGTAAGAGAAAATCGCCTCATAAAGCAAGTCAATATAAGCTACATTGTAAATATTATATATTAGTTCATTTATTTTTATATATTAAAAAAAAGTGATTTTAATTAGCGAAATCTTATAAAAATATGGTAAAAATATAGCAGCAAAGGTGTTGTAAATGTAAAAAGAAAAAAAAACATTTTTTATGAATAAAATATTACTCTTGTTTTTGCAAACATTTTAGGAAATAGCAAGTAATGTATCAATAGTTGTATAATTTTAATACTTTTTGTAACAACACCTCGTAGCTGCTTGTATTAGTCGTAACATAAAGCTTGCCATATTTTGTATAGAAATCATGTACAGGTTACATAATAGTGTCTATTTGTAATATAAAATCTCATATTAAGCTGTTATTGCAATTATTAAATCTATCGTAAATAGATAAATATAAAATTATCCCTTTAGTTATAGACAGAAAACCCAAAGCCAAAACTACTGAACGTAGAGAGCTGTTATTTCACGTCGTACCTTTAGAATTATAGGGACCTTATCATGATCATCAAAAAAAAATCATGGTTTTGATTTTTGCCACGAAACGACTAAAACCAATGATCTTTATCGTCTTTGATTAAAACAAGAATATAAATTAACATATAATTAAAAAAAATCTTTTCTTTTCAAAAAATTGAAATGTACAAATCTATATTGACGTTTCTCAAAAATTGATATTTTGAAATAGGTCATAATTCTAAAAGTGCGACATGTAGTTTCCTTGGGGAGTCTAGGGAAGCACTAAGTGAGATTTTCTGTAATAAATATGGAGATAGAAAAAAATAGATTTTACATTTAACATTCGAAACTGCGGTAGATATAAAAAGAAATAGCATTACATACATGGGAGTAGAAAATATATGCTACAAACCTTTTTAGGTATCAAAATTTTAAAGAAGCTATCTAAGTTTGCACTAACAGCTTCATATTATGTAAATTATTAAATGCAATATATATTATTAGTTTATAACAATGTAAATGTGGTCCAGAGTGCCAAAATCTGAAAGATCTTTAAATATAGAGCGTAAGGTTGATCTCAACTGTGTACATATTTAATATAAGTTATTGTAATAATTGACAAAGAATCAACCCTATTTTATATTAAATTAAGATATAAAGAAATCTATCTTAAAGCAATAAGTCTTCCTTTTAAAATCTATTCACGTATCAATGAAAAAAATAATATTTTTCTCCCATATAATATAATTTCACTATTTAAAATATAATATATTAATAAATTTTAATATAATATGTATATAATTTAAATATGCTTTGTGCTCTTCCAGTGTCTTTGTAAGTGCTTCCAACGCAGAGCAAACATATTTTCTATTGAACAAGTATTAATAAACTTTGTAATTTCATAGATATTTATAAATAATATATTAGTTATACAAATGTTTTGTATGTGATATAGATATACAGCAAATAGTAAGTGCCTTTTAAGTGTAAATAAGAATATTTGATGAGACGATAAAAGCTGTTGATTCAATAAAATGCTGTAAACAGACTTATTATATTGTTATTTTATTTCATTGACTCCTCTTGAGTTAAATAATGGAAAATCCCTACACTCTTTTTTTAATAAGAAGTACCAAGTGTGAATAATGTAGCAAGTCGAAAATGCATATGTTCCAGGGCAAATATTTTAAAGTTTCATCAGAAAATTCTATTTTCATGTTGTTTAAATACTTACTTATACCTGAAAATGTTTAATTGCTTATTTTCTTTTGTTTAATCGGTTATTCATTCTATAAATAAAATAAATTTTTAAAAATCGTAATTGAAAGTCGGCCTATCAACCTTTTCACTAATATTATGTAAAAAAAACTGTTTCCATTATCTGTACATTTTCAATGATGATTTAAATGAATTTAAACTTTTTCAATATAATTTTAATAATTTAACTAAATTTTAGATTATTAGGACTATAAAAGAAAACACAATTAAATATAGCAATTTATTTATTGACAAAATCACAACTGATACCACATAGAAAAACTACTCGGCACGGTTTAACTCTTAACTATATATAGTATCACATAAACACTTTATAATTTTATAACAAACTATATACATACCACAAATATATTTATTATTTTTGGTAAAAAAAGAAATGTTATTATATAATCATTGTTTAATACAAATAAATAGGAAAACCAAATTAGTATAATAAATTTTGTAAATTGTATTTATTGCCTTATCTATAGAAGTAAAAAATATATATAAAATATTAAGTAATACTTTTTTTAGGGTAACTGCCATTTCAGATTGGCTTTGGCCCTCTCGAATAGACTTTACATATTTTTTTAAAGTTGTTTAATAATTTGTTTCATAAAATTCTTTATTTAATTTTTTATTACAAGCCATAGAAAAGGCTTGTGGTAACACCAATAGCAATTACATAGTGAAATTTTTAATTGTGACTTTTTATAAGAAAATATCTTAACATTTTTTAGTATACAATATTTTAATAGAGTATCGCTTACAATATTATAAGTGTGATGACAAATAAGATTACATATATTCAATCTCTAGAGTAAAAATAAAACAATCTATACGATGACTACTTCTAAAGGTCTATCATAAAATACACAAAAAATATTATATAAACTAAAAATAAATAAGGAACATAAATATCCTTACGATATCATTAGAAATAAACTAAAATAAATATACCCTCTCTCTATCTCCCTGCCATATTACAACGATAGGATCAAAATGTATTAAATAATTTTGATCGAAAATAAGCCTTAGCTTATAATATACCCCAGACGACATTACAAATGTTTAGTAAAAAAACTGAAAGCAAAAAGTATAAAGCCACAGAATGTTTATCGTTAGTGTGTGTAATTATTTCAAAATCGATTATTATCATACGATAAATATTAAATTTGGTGTGATATGTAGAATATACATATATTCAATATATTTTAAATATTTCTTTCAAAACATTTTTTTCCAAAATACAAATTTATTACCTTTAATATTGTTATAATTATAAAGTTACACGTACAAAAACCAATTTATAAAACAATAGTATCCAACACAAAAACCACTACAATATAAAAAAAATACCGCAATTTACACCAAAAACACGTAGAAAACATATCTATTACGAATACAAAATGACGACGTAACAGATTTTTATTCCTAATGGAATAAAAAGTACATTTAGACTAAGAAGAAATATTTCTTTATAAGTTCATATATAAAATAAAAAGCGCGTGAACTTTGCTTACGCTTTTTTTAAAATTTTAATTCAATTTCATACAAACATATGAGCAAGATCATTCAGCCTTTAATTTATAGCGACGACCTTCATTGCAATTTTAAAACAAGCAGACGTTATAAAAAATATTAGGCAAACGTTAGTAAAGCGGAACAACGAGTTTATTAATCCTTACATATGTATACCTTAAAAATTTCACAGACAGACTAAAAAAGTGACAAATTTTTTATTCTATTGTGCGAAGTCTTTTAATGGGAAGGTTTTGAAAAAATACTTTATAAACAAAGTTTCAAGTGCAACAATTCAATCATAGACACAAATCAAAATAAAAAAGAGGAAACAATGAGTTATATCAGAATCAGGAGTGATAACTGCAAGTTAGATTTATTAAAAATTATTTTCTGTATTTTTACTCCACTTTAATCGAACCTCGATTTGACGCTTTTATAACTTTTTTATTCATCTTTCAAGATATTTTTTTTAAAATGCCACGGATTCATATGATCTATTAAATAATCATTCCATTTCTATTTGAGTAGCATGTTCTTTTGTTTCATTTCGCTTATTAGAACGTCGAAGATAGTAATAACATATTCATAAAAACTAATTCTCAGAATAAGGGCAAGTAATATGTGAATTATAGTAAAGATTTGAACATTTAGAAGCTGAAAATTTGGCAGTGAAAGACAAAAGAAACAACAAGATGTCAGAAACATTAGACGTTACAGGCAGTGAAGCTTTAAATATTTATACTTTTATAGGATTCACTACATTTTACAACAGTAGGTATAATTTCAAAATTAAATAAATTCTACTTTTTGTAACATCATATATAGTTTAGTTTTTGTTATTTTATTTGGAATTATTGTCAAACTTTTATTTCTAGGAAGCTCTGAGAAAGAGTTTTGTACGGATTTTAAAGAATATTTTATCTTATTTGTAAGAAATGGGAAAAATTTTACAATCTACTATAAAACAAAGAGCAACGCAAAGGTTCAACATCATTAAAATAAGGCATTTTAACAAAATCATACTTTTTATAATAGTATGAATATATTATACACAAACATTTTGTCATGATGTTACCACCTACATATACAACAAACATTTTCAATGTAATAAATAAATAAATAAATATTTAATACAGTACAAAAAAACTACACACGCAAAATAATACTTATTCCAATATCAAAAAATAAAAATATTGCATAACATCCTCACAGCAATCGTAAAGGAAATACTAGTTGAAATTAATAAAAATCACTTAAACCAGAGCTTCTTAAACTTTTGTCATTCACGACCCCATTTATGATTGCGAGTTTCTTGACGACCCCATACAAATATAAAAGAAAAATAAATTAATATTTTTTGATGTAACAATATACATATGAAAATATATAGTTTTAGAATTAATTTTGTCTAAATTTTTTAAATCTAATAAAAATAATAGCGATCATCAATCGTTTACTGCTGTCGAAGGAGATAGCTAAAAACCTTCAACAAATGCGCGTATCTAGACGCTGCAAGACTAATGTATTTCGCCAACTCTAGTGATGTTATAAAATGGTATATATAAATATTTGACTTTAATCCACTCGACCCCAGAATTTTGCTACGCGACCCCATTTGGGGTCGCGACCCATAGTTTAAGAAGCCCTGGTTTAAACCATACTATTTCTATATTATTTTTTTGTAAATAACTTTTCTACACGTATTGCAATGAAAAGAAATCATTTATTTTACATGGTATATAATAATTTATTTAACATACACATGTATATAAATTTATATTTCATTTACAAATATTTACATTTTTCTCAATAAGTCTTTTGAGCTTCGTGATTATTTTATACATGACAGGTTTGTTTTTTTTTGTATTTAGGAGTGTTTAAGCTATTTTACAGTTCTAACAATTTCTCTAAGTATATCTCACTATATTATTTATAATAATAAATAAAAAATATATCGATCAAATAGTAACTCTAAATAAATGCTAACCGCCAGTAAACTTGAATGTAATACTTACGTTTGTAAACTGTCTACTTCATAACTCTTATATCAAAAATGTCTTTATTTTCAAATTTATAATGCATACACAAAAATTCTTTAAAACATTTTGTTTTTTTCTACAGTATGTGAGTTTCCTAAACTTCCATATACATACAAAAAACATATTATTATAAACTTATCATTCATATATAAATTATAAACATCACTTCCTAAGTTATCAAACGAAAATCATCCATCTCACTCTAATTCCTTAAGTAAGAGAGAGACAAATATATCCATAGATTTTCACAATATTAGTGTTGCCTCGCGTCTCCTAATTTTTGTAGCCTTGGTTCTCTACTTTCCACCGATTTAACGGACACTGGGTATTAATTGTCAAAATCCAGTTCCTGTTCTTGTTGGCTACCACACAATTAAAAATTATGAAATAGACAATACTTTATAGCGTATCAAAAAAAAAAAATCTATCTCACTTCAATCTATTACCAATTACCAAGTAAGAGTGAGACAAATATATTCAATACTAATTTTGACAACACTATATTGTAACGAGTATTTTATTCAAATTCGACGGGAGTAGGTGTAAGGACATCAATAATAATGTCTTCCATGTTAGGTAAAACGAGAACTTTCTCAAATTCTTTTGTAAGTTTTTGTTCTATCCAGTTGGAAATATGGGCGAAGCGAAGCGTGCGAGCGCCGACCGCCGGTCGCGCTTTGAGGACTAGCTGCGGGTTGGTGGAAAACCTGAAATTGAATTAAGAATAATAAAATCACTCAATTACAATGGAAATGGAATAATTATGTTTTCCCAAGAAACATTCCATACAATAAATTTAAAATCAAGACTTGTATCAGATACTGTTTACAAAGATATAATTTAAATTTTGACTTTTTTTGTAAATAAACCAAATCCCATATAGTAAATCATATCAATCATAAATTAGCGTTGCTAAATAATTTTCGAAAAAAAAAAAAACACTTGTTAATGTGTTATTACTTACTTATCTGCAGTTTGAGAATAAAAAATAAATAAAAGTATTTAAAAATGTAGTATTTTTTTAATAATTTTATATAAAATTTAAAAAATCTTTTACACCTTTGCGTCTCACACATTCGACTCCTGACTTTGGTAGATGAGGTAAGTAATAAAAAAAAAACAAGGACAACAATAGAAGAAAATCTACTTACCCGATCCACAATCTATCATGTGGTGGAGGCGGCAAGTTAATGGCCAGCTGTCCTTCTAAACCGTGCACTTCTAGCTGCAGCTTTATATCAGTATTGGAGAGACCTTCCATTGCACGTTTCACATATTTATAATCCGTTACCTGTAAAAAAAAGTTAAGATAAATTGTTAAATTTTAAAATGAAATAGAAGTGTTTTTACATAGTAAAGCACCGAATGGGGATAGAGTATCTAAAAATCCATTATTTTTTTCAATTTTAAATCTTTTTGTGTCTAGTGTTTTAATCGGAACAACGAAAATATTTTAAAATAAATATATTATATCTTCGCTCACGTGGAAATCGAAGCCACAATTGAATCGGTGAGTGCAGAAACAACATAAGTCCGGATTTTCAAATTTTGCAGGAGGGAGAAAAAAGTGTATAAGTTAGCTTTCTAAGCTAATTTAAATCGATTACGAGTTTTTGCATTTTTTGTGACTTACGTTGTTTCTGCACTCACCGATTCAATTATTATGTGTACATATACATAATGAATAAAACTATTTTAAGGGAATTATAATTATAGTTTGTAGCTCGTTACCTTACCGTTTGAAAATATTTGTTGGTTGCTATTTTGTCGACCATCCTCAAAAATTTCTTCTTAGAGGACACTTCGCCTGTAGATGTCCTGTGAAGTAAAAATAAAATTTATTAATTTACATAAAACGATATTATTTAAACCTAATATTTATTTTCACAAATGTCATGATAGTTAAATGTCGATGTTATTGTCCTTGTGTGTTACAGCCTGTCTAGTCCAGAAAATAAAGAACCAACCAACAATAGACTAAATGTTTTTTTCAATATTTTAATAACATTTTCGTTGACAGCATCTTACGAAAAAATTCGATAGCAATAAAGGATGAATAACTAATAATAAAAATAATTTAATATTTTTTTAAAAGTTATACACAACAAGTATAAGAAAAATTTATACGTTTTTTAAATATTTTTCTAAAAAAAGTTTTGTTTTTTATTTCTTTACTCATTTCCTTGTGTTCAAGCACCAAATAAGAATTATAAAAATATACTTACGTGGATTCATTAAGGGGCAAGTTCTCAGCGCTGTCAACAGGCTGCACGGGCGGACTTTCATCATCGCTGCTTGATTCCGCAGAATCTTCTACGTCTGAATCGTAGATGGCTGGTTTCTTTTTCTATTCGAAATAAAAATATAATCTATTACTATTATCATAACGGAATTGTTGAAAGAGAATGGAATGTCTTAACACTAGGTTCTCTGGTTCCCTCTGCCTACCCCGCTACATGCGGGATACAGCATGAAGTTGAAAGAAAAAAAAAAATGTTTTTAACACTTTTATTTTTATTCTTGCAATATATAAATAGACAGGATTCTTTATTGCATACATACATATATATACAAAGCAAAAAGGAAAAAGTAACATATAAAAAAAAGATCAGAATTCATTGTAGCATGCAACGGTTACCTTATCACTATTATGATCTCTAAAGGGTAATAAAGCATGAATATTTAAATTTATCTTCTAGCATAAAAAAGTGAAGGAAATAAAACTAATTATCTATTTGTTTTTAAAATTTCTGTTCGTGTCATATTTGGAGCTCTATTCTAATAAGATTGTTTAATTTAGTGTGTGTGTTATATGATTTTATATATTAGATTATTTTTTGCACAATGGATTTATTATAATTTTGTTTTTAACTTCACGCTGAATCCCGCATATAGCGAGGTAGGCAGAGGAAACCAGAGAACCTTGTGTTAAGTCACTCCATTCTCTTTCAACATTTCCGTTCCCCACTTTCCGCCAAATTGAGTCATTGCGTGTTGAGTGGCGGAACTCAACGCCGCGCTTTGCCTTGTTACCAAACACAAGAAATGAAAATACTAAATTTTACATTTCCTGGAGTGATATATTATAATAGAATTAAAAAAAAATCACAAATTAAATAAAAATGTTCGAAAAGGCTAAATATTCTTCTAAAATAGTAATTGAAGAGCGCAAATCGTGACTACGTTTTATTTTGATAATAAATTTTGAAAGTTTTAACTTACTTTAAGTTCTGGAGACACACAGCCTTGTTGAGTTTGAACACTGATTTCACTCTCTACTACGTTTTCAGCGCCTACAAGCATTTGATCTTCTAACGTGACATCTGCAAAACAAAAAATATCACTAAACTTAACAAAATTGTATTTATGTATGAAATAATATTGATTTTTTATTTATGTTAAATTAAGAAAATAATTAAAATTATATTTAATGGTATTTTTTCCATAAAACTTTTAAAATATGGAATTTTATAATTATTTAATGAATATAAAATACTAAGGGTTACGCATTCTATCTACTTTTTTAAATATATTAATATGTAAAGTAAAAAATGATAAACAAATAAAAACAATACACCCAGTAGCGTAAAGACGTCACTAACTCTTCAGCCAAATACAATAAAAAGATTAATAATACTAAAAAAAAAAATAATAATTTGGCATAGTAACTCTTCTCCTTGAGCTTCATGAGGTTGATCTGCGTGAGTATGGTGATGGTGGCGCCGCCGTCGTAGCGCAGGCGCGCGTGCAGCCACGCCCCGCGCGCGTCCGCCGCGCCCGCCTCCAGCGCCGACAGCAGCGGACACGCGCCCGCCAGCCGCAGCGACGTGATCACCAGCGGCGACATGAACGACGGCAGCTGCGGGCCGTACAGCTTTTGTTATCAGCACGTCTTCAAAATTTGTTACTCCAGTAAAAGAACTTTACTTAGTACAAACATTTCAAATTTCATGAATGTAATATAACTTAGACAACCGACTCATATCGTGACGTAATCGGGACGTATGCTAATAAAAGCATAGCTAAAAAGCGATGAAACATTGTGTTTTTAATGAAACAAAAACTATTACTTTTATTATTTGCACAAGTAAACGCAGTAAATACAGTAATAGTCAATTACGAGGAATAGAAACAGAGAAATATTGGTTTAAATAATCATATTTAAACAAATATTTCTCCGGTCTAGTAAAACAAAACACGATAAGTTCCACCACTCACTACGTTGTTTCGATTTCAGACGAAAATTGTAGAATAATAGATTTTCTCCAACTACCTTACTATGTAGCTAAAAACATAACATTCAAAGAAAAAAAATATACACATACACACACACTAAACAAGCATCAACAGCGGTAGCACAAACCTTGAGCGTATTAAGTTTGCGCTGTATGCGGTTCTGCACGCGCGCCACCATGTGCGGGTCGCGCATGACGTCGTACATGAGGCGCGCCAGCAGCGTGTTGGCCCACGCCACCTCGGCCGGCAGCGCGCGGCACTCGCACGGACTGCCGCCGCCCGCACTGCTCTGAGACTGACCACCACCACCCTTACTTATACTACTGACTATACTATGTTATATAATAAATAAATGTATACTATTTTTGTCGTAAATATTATAATAAAATTATTTTGGCATTTTTCAATGTCCAAACTATCCGATTTTTTTTTTTTTTTATGGATACCGGATAGCAAACGAGCAGAAGGACCGCCTGATGGTAAGTGGTTACCTTCGCCCATGAACATCTACAACACAAGAGATGTACTAGATGCGTTGCCAACCTAGAGGATACAGATGGAAAGGGAAGATAATGTAGTAGTCCGCTATCGGAACCACCACATTTTGGGGAAAGGATGGGTGGGAAAGGGGAAAACCTGGCTTACATGCCATCGAACCGGAACACATCATAAGATATTTGGCGGTTCGTCTTTGACATGATAGTGGTCGCGAGCCAGACGGAGGACGAACCTCCTACCACCAATAAAAAATTTAAAGATGTTAATTTATTTCTAGTTAAGCACAACAATCCTACCACTACTAACAAGAAAATCATTCTTGTATTTCTCAACATGTAAATTTTAAGTAATATTTATATAGCAGAAAAAATAATGCATAAAGAATTAGGGAAGTTTTGATATTATTTTTGATACATACTACATCTACAAAAAAATAAATGTTAATAGATGATATTGACATTAAATTAAAATAATACAGTTTTTAAAACTTGATACTGTTAATATTTAATATATTGTCATTTCCGCGGTCCAAATGCAGAGTGGGTTGCCACTATTCAACAAATTCAAAATATTAATTATTCTATTAAAAAGAATTAAAAATTCGTGTCAATATCACTAGTAAAATAAAATATGTAACATATCGAACATCTCCTTTCTTCTTCTTTTTGTTCTTGACGCGTTCGCGCGGCGACGGCTCTATCTGACACATGAGGCCGACATCCATTTTATGTTTCGATACCATTTGGTGACTCTGTTATTTATATTTGATTAAAGAAAGATTTTGCTATACGAATATTGATCATAGAAATTATTTTATTATATTTTTTTTTGTTTTCAAATCACACAAAGCGGCCAACTAAAAATTTAATTATTTTCTTTTATACGTATATCTGTGGTTGAAGCGTATAGAGTGATAAGTCCAAATTAGAGTTTTAAGTTTCACTATAAAAAAAATGGGTTAAATGTAGACCTAAAATACACACAAAAATAATGAAGGCCTGTCGTGTCAGAGGCACAAGCGTGCTACTGTAAACGTGACAGGTTGTGGGTTCGATTCCCATTTCGAAAAATGGACATTTCATTTCCTGGGTTTGGTAACAAGGCAAAGCGCGGCGTTGAGTTTGGCCACTCAGCACGCAATGCCTCAATTCGGCAGAAAATGGGGAACGGAGTGTCTTAACACTAGGTTTCCTCTGCCTACCCTGCTATATGCGAGATATAGCGTGAAGCTAAAAATACGACATATACACATTGATAGATGTTGACAGAATCATAGCAGTCACAGGTGCATTTATTAAGATAAAATATGTTGACAAGGACTTATATTTAATATTTAACAAAAAATACCTGTATAATTTTATTTATATACGGCCAGAAGGATTTTTCATATGACTCAAAGCTAAGTGGCATCGGGTGTGAAGGAGACGGCATTGTCGCACTCTCCACTGTTGTATCGCTTGATTTGCTCTGGAATATAAAATTTTATATGTGATATTCGAATAATAAAAGAAAGTTATGTCAATTATAAAATTGTAAATGGGACCGAGATTTAGTAACTATCAATTAAAATAAGTAACTTAGGGTGTTATTCTATTGCCTGAGCCATAGTAGCCCATTTTGTTTTACGTTATGAAAATGGGTAGGTATATATAAACACATTTGGGCAGATTCTAGGAGGCAGAGGTTTAAGTCTGTTATTAATATTTTTTTATAGGTAATATGTTAAGAGTGAATAATGCTTTTAAATATTAAAATTCTTATAGCCCGACAAAATCTTTATGAATTATCAGAAGTTCGCGCAGATGCTTGCGCAGAAGGCGTATTGTCATAGGGATCACCGCTTAGACTGCACCCCTAACCCCGATTACAAACATTTGAGAAGCTATGATTCAGGAATACCAGACTTAATTTTTTTTGTACCCCAAGTTTAATTAAAATAATTTACCCAACATTTTTAAATTGTAACACGTTTAAAAATTGTAATATTTTCACATAATCCAAAAATTTTACAAATATAACCATGAATAGATGTATACTATTCATGGTACATTAGTAATATTTGTAGAATTTTCGGATTGAACTCTATTCGTTATTAAAAGAAAATTAACTTTTCATAGAAACTCATATTTACTTGATGAAAATGTATGGAACAGTTGATTATTTTCCAACATTTCGAGGTCCTAATAAAACTGGTTTGTGTAATTTACTGCAACAAATTACTAATCAGACATTAGGTTACGATTTAAATTGTGATTTAGTAACGTGGGGTAAAAAACCATTAACGGTAACATCGAGCGCGCAGCTGCGCGTACGTCTTCTGCGCAGGTTTTCGCACGTACTTCAGATAATTCATAAGGTTCTTGCCGAGTTATATATTGTTTTCCATAAAATAACTTTAGCCATTTCCCATAAAATGTTTATAAATGTTCTCTAGGCAAGCAGATAGAAAAATCATTGATTCATGTAAAGTAATGTGTATCGAAGTCAAATATTTTACCACCGGTTTACTAAATTTAATGCTTCGGACTTGAGAAGAGCCGGAGCAAGGAACTCTCCAGGACCTTTTTTTTGTCAATACTTTACAATTATTTATTATTAATAATGAAACCTTTGAAATAGACTGGAGCGAGTATTTCGAGTGTCTAATAAAATATGTACATCAATATATTGACACGCACACCGAATATATATATATGCCGTCCAAATATTCTAACCATGCCAAAACGGCCTCACGGATGTAAATAATCCGTCCTATATAACAGAAAAAATATAATTATAAACGATACCTTGCCAAAAGCAACGGTTTCCTTTTCCGATAACTTGTAAACGGCCATTTCAATGCCATCTTTGCCTTCTTGCGCGTTATCACTAGTTGACTTCTCTTCTGCATTAGAATTATCCACTGACCTTGCTTCAGAAATAGCTACCATGAAACGACGATACCTGTGAAATTTAAAATAAATTAATTTATTTATATATCAACTACATATTTCAAAAAATATACTTTTTTTATAATTAAAAAAAAAAGTTAATAAATGTTTTTAATTAAATTAGAAAAGATCTGATTTTTTATTGAGGTAAAATCCCCCTTTTTTTTTATTAAAATATTACAAATACACAGCGATAGTTGAATTCCACTTTCAATACGGGAATATTTCACAGTTCAACTGGTTAAAATCTTTTATATATTAAAATTTAAACTCAAAATTGTCACAATAAAGGCCTTCAAAGTTATAATACAAACCATTCATGTTTATCCCTGCCAGTACGCGCGAACAGGAACAGATAGGAATGTTTGTCCCGCGACTGCTTCACGTGCACGCTCCACTCACTCTCCGCGGCGCCGTCTGTACCCGCCTCCAACTCCTAAGGAAAACGTATTTGTTAATAAATTGTTTAACTAAAATTTATTATTTTTGAACATATCCTGTGAATGGGTAAGACAGTGATAAGTTACAGCATCACGCATAATGTAAAGATTTTTGGAGTTTTAAAGTGTTATTAGGCTGAGGCTTGAATCTCTGTAGAGAGATTTTTACAAATTTCTTCTACCCGAAGATTATTTCAAAGAATAATCTTTTGACAATAGAAAATAAGTTGTAACAAGCGTATACAAATTTCGACGCAGCTGGATATAGAACGCATGGCTTAGTGGTCAGAGCGATTGGACGATTTCCAAAAGGCTCGGATTCGAGTCCCGCTACGTTCAATTTTTTATACCTTTTCTAAATTCGAAACATTCGAAACATTGCGTATTCAGTGGTGGAACTCAACACTGCGCTTTGTCTTATATAGTTTGCCAATTTCCATTATATAATTTTAATATAATTTTTCCATATTAATCACAATGTGCTCACGCTTTCTCATGCCAGGACGTTGGTACGACAGCTGGCAAGCAGCTTTTTTGTTTTTATTCATCAGAATCACTTTGCTCATACTTAGATTTAGGTACACATAATAATTGTAGTGTCTTAATCTAGCAAAATTACATGTATCTAAGTACAGTTTTTTTATTTAAGTAATTAGCGCGGTATAAGGGCAGTCTGGTTTTCCGACCAAGTAAGAACAGGTCCTAATTAGTCAACTTTAGAGGTATTGCTTTTTTGACGCTATTGCCTAACCATGTTGAAGAAATAGTATCACGATAAAGAAAGTAGAATTCGTGGCGCAGAGGCACAAGCGTGCGACTGCAAGCGCGACAGGTTGTGGGTTCGATTTCCACTCCATGAAATGAAAATATTATTACTAATAAAGAGAACGGAGTGTTTTGACTGCTATGTACGGGATACAGCACGAAACTAAAAAAAAAGTAACTTCTTGCTTTACTATGAAACCGTTGAAATATTGTTAACTATATCTTAAATAAATTCCACAGATTATCTGTTTGACTAAGTCTCTATGTAGATATATTACGATAAGTGTGGATGAGTAATGTTTGTCATTTAACATCACTTATTATCTACCAATCTAGCACAATTTAGAAATAAAATTGCTAACGAAAAACCGCGCAGTGAATATTAATGAGATATTTTGTAACCTATGCTAAATATTATTAAAAACAAATTAAAAACCACACTAGTACGACGTTCGCATCTTATATCAAGCGATGGCGCTAATATAAGCAATCGTGTCATAGTTTGTTTGTATAAAAATCTAAATGTTTTCATAGGTCTGACCTCGATCAGACAAAGAAATGTTAAATTTTGTCATTTAAAATGATACTTATAAAACAGCTTATAATGCACAACAGAGTGTCTTCTCACTATTTATACGAAACAAAGTAAATCAGATACAGGAAAGAAATAAAATTATAATTATGAAGAATATATGAAGCGGAAGAAATACGAGGTTAAATAACAGAAATGGTTTTTCTATGTTAATAAAAAAAATATTTTTAACAATAATGAACATAATTTAGACAGACAAAAAACGTATAAAAACGTAGCTAGAGAGAACCTAGTTTTAAAACAGTCAATATCTACTTTTCACCTGAAATCGTTCCGCAGACTAGCGGAAACTCAACGCTGCACTTTGCTTTACTAGCGTAGAGAAATGAAAATAACTTAAATATAATAAATATATTAAATTAATTAAATAAAGACAAAAATAATATATATATATATATATTAAAATGTTATACGTATTTACTTACAGTTTCCTCTAAAAACTCCTTTATCCTAGACAACTCGCTTTCGTCGAACTCGTCCTCGTCTTCCTTAGCGCTGGTCGCTTTAGATAAATCAGTGTCTGCATCGAACGAATCTTCTAATTGTGTATTTTTGTCGGCCTGGCCTTGACTTTCTGGTTCCGTACATGTCGATGCGCTGTCTGCTTTCTTATCTACACAATATAAATACATACATACATACATAGCTTCACGCTGTATCCCGCATATAGCAGAATAGGCAGAGGTAACCTAGTGTTAAGACTCTATGTTCCCCACTTTCCGCCGAATTGAGACATTGCGTGCTGAGTGGCGGAACTCAACGCCGCGCTTTGCCTTGTTACCAAACCCAGGAAATGAAAAATTCCATTTCCTGGAGTGGGAATCGAACCCACAACCTGTCGCGTTTACAGTTGCACGCTTGTACCTCTGCGCCACGACAGGCGTATCTGTACAATATTTACACCATATAATCGATACTAACGAAGAAGTAAAGTTTTTATTGAAAAATAGTAACAATTAAGAAGTATATTATACCATATTTTTGAATTTAATATTTATAGCGAAATAGTGGATTATACAATTACTGTTTTAATCTCATTATACTTTATATAAAGAAACTTAAAACAAAGCGTAATCTTTGAGAACATGTAAAAAAATATTCTATAGGTACGAATAATGCAAACTCCTTATTTGAAAGACTATATTCGTTTTAAGTAAGTAATATAAACGAAAACATTTATTCAGTTGGTTCTAGTGTCTGTAGTACAAACATCGTATGACATTTCATTATCGCAGATGGCTGCTATTAAAGATAATAATCTACCGTAAGGAATCTAATGATAAGAAAATTATTAGAAATAATTATGAAAATTGAAATACAGTAGCATAACAAGTGAAATAATATGTTTATAACATAAACATGTTTCTATTGTTATTGAAAACTTTAAGTAAAATTAAAAAAAAAGATGAAATTACTACTTCCTGCATTTTCCTCTAATACCGGAAACTGCATGTATATTTAATGCTTCCGGAATTGGGCTATAAAAAATAATTATTTTAAATAAAAAACTAGACAAAGACGTGTTAGTTATATAAGAATTATTTACATTTATGAATATTAAAATTTATTCTATTTATAAAAATTGCGTAAGAATTATAAATACCTTTATGGATTTTTCTAACAATTCTATGACGCAATCCTTCTTTTGCTGTTTCTGTTTCACTGTGCGAAATGCTGAAATCAAATATTAAGTATGTTTGAATCATTAAAAACTTCGTATATTTTGCGTTATTATAAAATACATCTCTACAGAGATGGTAACCTAAAATAATAATAATTTTGGCATCGTCATAAAATTGTATAGTTCAATTGGTTAGAGCACTAGGTTTAAATACAACATTTTGATTCCATTTTAAATATCTTTTAACTGTAAGTATTCGAATAACACTTATAGATATTAATAATTATAATAAATAAATATAGTAGTAACATGTTTATATCGACCGATATCTAAACCGCTACTAAGATAGAAAGTTAAGTAAAGGATTAACGATCTTTAGTTTTCTTAAGCTTTGCTAATTATATTAAGCTTTAAAGCAATATTAAAAATAGAATCTATTACAACTGCCACATATTCTACTATTACAGCTCCAACTTCTTTTTATAAAAACGAATAACAAGCCACAAACTCTCTGCAATACCAAAACTCACCTCTTTTCTCGTTTCCTCCAAACAAATTTCTTTTTCTTCTCTGGACTGGTATTGGTTTCTGTACTCTCAGTTTCAATTGGCAGCTCTTTGCTTTTCCTCTCTAAAGACTCAGACAGTTTTCTCTCATTCGCGACATTTTCCTTTTCTAACACTTGAATCTTTTCCTTTTCATTTAACACTATGCAGATGGGATATTTCTTGCTCCATTGCCTTTATGTCAAATAAATTATATTAGGTCACGTATCTAGGTCGAATTGTCTAGACACCTTATTTAGCCTTTGCTAATATAATATTTAAAAATAGGTATACTAAAATTTGATGTGCTTTTAAAATTTTATCTACTATTAACAGGAAAATATTAGATTATACAGATTTAAATTATAATCCTTTTGATAAATTTCATTAATGGTTCTGAGAATCGTCATTAGATAAACAAATAAATTATAGTGATTTTTGCTAGTATTGGAAATCGAAAATGTGAATGAATTTTAAGAGATTTTTAGCATAATTTGGCAGGAACACTAAATATTCAATTAGTATTTGGAGTAAAATAGCATATTTCTATAATATCATAAAAAATTAAAATGAATCGCAGTCACCCAAGCTAACCATTTTCGCTTGTATTAGAAGAGTAGATCTAGCGTTCGACCATTCGACATTTCGTTCGATAGGCATAGTGCGTGTAAATAAGTAACTAAGTAACTAAACTAAGTATATTGTAACTTATGAAAAAAGGTTCGAAATATCAGAATCTGATGACATTTTCTTATCATTGCTGATAATCTTAAAAATTGAACAAACACCAACCCGATACCCGATAGTGTCATAATATTTGTTATGATGACACCAAGTAGACTTCATAGTTAGAAATCATATTATTGACCAGTATTAAGCATGTTACTCTATACATATTTGTGTAGTAATCAAAATTGCGAATTCAGAGCGTATTTTTAGACAAAAAATGCTATATTTATGTTTTTTCTCTTATCAGTTCAGATATGTGCTTTAGATTAACTTCACATAAAAAGCGAGCCCTTTATCATCCAATAAGGATTAGTAATAAATTGCAAGAACTTAGCGATCAAAAATGTTACGCTGATAATGATATTGATAGCAAGTCTATTTTGGGTTGTTAGACATATATACATAGTTATATAAATCTAAATAAAGTATAGTATATACAGTCGACTCTCGTTAATTCGAAACTCGAGGGACTCTTAAAATATTATGAATTATCGAGTGTTTGAAATATCACATGTTTCGAAATCTGTGAGAGAAAATAAATAAAAATTCGAATTATTGAGTATTGATCAATTATTATTATTTATTAACCTATTCTTTAACATACAAGTACGTGTACATATTCATAATTAATTTTCATCTTTCGAAAGAACTCTGTTATAATGGTTTGCTTAAAACCACATTGCTGCTGCTGAGACTGCTCAATAACTTTTTTGCTACTCTGCTAATTCGGCAATCTGTTGGTCTCTTTGAGTGAATCAACTTTGAATTGTCGAGTGTCTGGCACCGAGGAGTTCGACTATTAATGTCAATGTTGGTGGTCAAATTTAAAATATTTGAAAAAAGAAGACATTGAAATGTAATAAATAAACATTTATAAGTATTTTTTAGGGATCAGAATCATTATGATAAGATCTCATTAACCCTAGCACCTTAAATTAACTATTTTATAAATGATGATGGAATCGTAATCAGTATTAGATTGCGTGTCATTAACCTTATTGCTCGATTGATTACGGAACTAAACAAAGTTCGCTGACCTTTTGTCAAAGATATCACACCTGTTCTTAAAAAAAGTATTTACTTTTTAAAAAATCTACTTTTTTTTTAATTGTTGACAATTATATTCGGACTTATTCGCTAGAACCTAATCAAATTCAAACAATCAGTTTGTTTTCTTTTTATTAAAACACAAAATGTTCGAAACGCCTTTTAATATACTTAATATTAATTAATTAAATATCAATCGTTTATAAATAGCGAACAGAACTGGTTCTAAACACGTTCATTTCCAAGGTCAACAATTTTCACGTGAGAAATAGACAAACTTAGCAGATACGAGGTGTGTTCAAAAAGTAAGGTGACTGTGAAATTTGGCGGGCAACGTACTTTCGATTATCGATTTTTTTATTTTGTTATGTTGGTACACTCTTCCCGAACATCTGTACCAAGTTTCAAGTGTATAGCATTTTTTGTTTGTTTACAAGTGGTACAAACTCTTCCAAGATGGCCGGGAAGATGCCAATGACGAGCCTCGCTCTGGACGCCCAAGCACGTCAACAACTGATGAAAACGTTCAAGCAGTGAAGAAAATTGTTCTGGAAAATCGTCGAATCACTATCAGAGAAATTGCTGAGGATGTTGGTATATCGCTTGGCTCGTGCCATGAAA
>JAKGSA010000457.1:162734-212682 GCA_033558755.1 Philaethria dido
TTAAAAATACAAAGTCACCTTACTTTTTGAATACACCTCGTATATTTATTCATTATTATATAATAAACTAATTCATATAATAATAATAATTGATAATTTTCTTTTAATTGGTATTAAAAGTACTTGAATATTATACTTAGAACTTCATTTTTTATAGAAGCAACAGGATATATAACAATGATGCTTCGAATATAGAAATACACAATACTACATTACTTAGCTAATTTCAATATAACTACATAAATAATCACTTCTTACAATCATAGGTTGACTTCTTACCTATTAGATAACTATAAAGAATATTATACAAAAAAAGAGGCTATAGAACGTATTTATTTGTTTCAGTCATTTGTTGTTTAATTCTACCTATGTTATATATAATAAAGATTAACAAAGTGATGAGACTATCATGGCAGAATAGGACAGCGTCTGACTTTTCAAACTATTGGTCGTGGGATCGATTTCCACTTAGAGGAATTCATTGGAGGAATAATCCTCCAATTTAAAAAAGCACGCAGAAATCGGCGAATGAAGTGTCTTGAAACTAGGTTCTTTGACAACCTTAGCGGTATAAAGCTGCTTCTTTTATTTTTTTATCAACAAATAAATGCAAAAAAAAAAACAAATTTAGAAAACGTATAAATATTTCTTTACGTTTTAAGTGAGTGATTAACATTTTAAAACTTCAAAAATAAATAAATGCAAATTAAACAACCGTAAAATATAACATCAAACATGTATGAATTCATTCATTACTTACTAACAAACGAAATAGACATAATCGTAGAATATAAAAGAAATTATTTAGCAAATTTGTTTACAAACAATTTGTTTGTTTTGCCCATGTAAAACAAATATGGTGGACGGCGATGAAATCTTGTAAATCTTATTGTAATTTTCACGTATACCTAATTCTTATAAAGGTTAGGCAGACAGAGGAGTGTGGACAGTGGAGGTGAACGTTAATGCGCATTTTAAAGGGGCCCCTTAAGCCTACACGTTGGGTTGTAAGTCCCACAGGCACTCTCCAAACTCCTCTCTCTGCAACGTAATAGGCCCGGCACCTCCACGGTGAATCCATAGATTGCTAAGGAGTTTCTTCTCATATACTATTTTTTTAAAATACATCAGTTTATTTAAAATTTTTACATCGAACACAGCTTTGTAAACCACTCTACTTATGTTAACCACTCGACTATAGTACTTAATTTTAATATGGATATTTTTTCTCTCTACGAATCAAGAGTGTTAAAGAGCCCTTAACCGCCGACCTCGTTTGACGTTGTAACTAACGTTCATAATTATTGACGCCTATTAATTATGCCGTTTTCACAACCATTTTATATATTTTAATTACAAACATTCTATTTTATGTGGAAAATAAGTCTTTTTAAATTATAATTTCATATATAAATATAATAATTGTTTTAGTTTACGTACTGTATAAGTCAAATATTTCGTCAATGTCGCGGGTACATATCCTTACTAATATTATAAATGCGAAAGTAACTCTGTCTGTCTGTCTGTCTGTTACGCTTTCACGCCTAAACCACTGAACCGATTTTGATGAAATTCGGTATGAAGATAGAACTAAACTTGGGAAAGGATATAGAATACTTTTTATCGCGAAAAAAATGATATAGGCGGTTGAAATAGGAGATGAAAATTTGTATGGAAGTTCCTTATTGTCAAACATAAAATCATGTAAGATTGTTTAACTGTTTATAACTTTGACACATAAACCACTTAACCTATTTTGACAAATAGTCTAGACCTTGGGAAAGACTATAGGACATCGCGCGATATAACCGAATTTCACGCGGGCGAAGCCGCGGGCGGAAAGCTAGTCTCAAATAAAATAAATATATTACCGCACCGGTGCATAGCAGGGTATTCATAGGGAACCAGAGAACCTAGTGTTAAGACACTCCGTTCTCTTTTAACACTTCTAATCCCCACTTTCCGGCGAATTGAGGCATTGCGTGTTGAGTGGCGGAACTCAACGCCACACTTTGTCTTGTTGCCAGAGCGAGAATATGAACATACTAAATATGAGTTAATATTTTCATTTCCTAAAGTAGAAATTGAACCCGCAACCTATCGCGTTAAAATCGCACGCTTGTGCCTCAACAGTCAATATTCTTTATGGTTCAAAGTGAATATTGTGAACAATGTCTAATTAACAAAAAAGAAGAAATGGAGGGTCTTTGTTTTTTGTTAACAATTTTAATCGCGTACTATCTTGAGTTCTGTAACAGATTTCGTGAGTTCTGTATAGCTCAAACTATATTTAGATAATATTATCATAATATAAGTTATAACCTATCTTCATTATCTATGTTTTAAAAATAAAAAATAAAGTCGTAATAGTATGAATCACACATAAACATCGTTATTGCATAATAAATACGAATTGATCCGAACGTATATTTAGTAACCGACTTCAAAAAAGGAGGGGGTTCTCAAATCATCTGTATTTTTTTATCCCACATATCTTTTTACTGGGTTAACCAATTTTGATGATTACAAGTATATTAAAGTTACTGCTTTTTAAGTGGTCCTATTTAAAATTAGACAAGATCTGACAAATAATTTTCGAGTTATTCGTCATAACTAAAGTCGTTTTCTTTTTTTAGAAAAAAATTAAAGTAGAAAAAAAATAAACACATAATTGTAACTTACCGCCTCCTTACTAATCCTTTAGGTAACAAAATAATCCTAGCTCCAGTGAGGTTGTATAATCGGTGTTGATAGAAAGTACATTTTTCAATTTTCTCATCCCAAAGTGCGCGTTTTGCCACTTTCGTTCTTGTATATGATATGCGTAAATTGCAACCTAAAATTGCATCATCGTTTTTAATTATTACGATAATTATACTATAAAAGAACATATATTGTTTACATAATAAAACGCCTGTCGTGGCGCAGAGGCACAAACGCGACAGGTTGTGGGTTCGATTCCCACTCCAGGAAATGTTAGTATTTTCATTTCTTGGGTTTGGTAAGGCAAAGCGCGGCGTTGAGTTCCGCCACTCAACACGCAATGCCTTAAATTGGCGGAAAGTGGGGAACGGAATTTTTGTAAGAGACCGTAGTATCTTAACACAAGGTTCTCTAGTTTCCTCTGTCTACACTGCAAAAAAAATATTTACAGTACATCAACTACATTTTGTCTAATATGTTTCTGACTTTCCTCTTATATAGAGGACACGTCTGTATTTAAAATTATTATATTCCCCGGAGTCAACACATATCCATAAATACGCTATAGTGAAAACAACCACACCGCCTCGACGGACTTATCAACATTTTCACCTTGAATTACATTAGCTTTTATTTTCATTTTCTTTGTTTTATTTTTTTTTAGCTTCACGTTAGTGCTAAGACACTCCGTTCCCCATTTTCCGTGCTGAGTGGCGAAACTCAACGCTGCGCTTTACCTTGTTACCAAACCCAAGAAATGAAAATACTAAATTTTTATATTTCTTTGAGTGGGAATCGAACCCACAATCTGTCGCGTTTAGAGTCACACGCTTGTGCATCTGCGCCGGTGTTAAATGACATTAGTTAAGTAACATTATTACATTCACTATATTGTTTTACTAAATGCAAAAATGTATAAATTTTCTTTATGATATGTAATATGCATATGAAGAAAATCCTTCGTATTTATGAAAGTTACATAAAACGACTCATAAGCCTTCCTTTCAGCGATCATCTTAAGTGAGCTTATTGGAATTTAAATTAAATTTCCACTTTGAGAAAGAGGATTGTGCTAAGCGTTAGAAATTCAATTTACTTTCTATTATTTTTTATACGGTATACTATTACTAAGAAAAAAAATAACTTAAAGAAAGAAAGTATTGAGACACCCCGTTCTTTATTTTTTGCTCCAATTTGAGTGGCGCAACTCAACGCCGCTTTTTACATTACTTGAATGAATTAAAATAGGAAATGAAAATACTTAATTTAATTATATTCAATTCTATTCTTTGATGATCATCGACTTTAAAATCGACTAAAGTATATTAAAATCGACTTTAATTCTTGAATGAGCATCGACTCTACGACCAGTTACAGCCACATGCTATCCTACTGTGCCACGATGGACTTAAGAATTACTAAAAAACTTATATACATGATTTATAAGTAGATACATATGTGCAATAGTCTTAATTTTCTCTTTGCTTTCTCTTTTTCATTAATATATTATTTATATTTATGTAATTTTGTTTTAAATATTTTAATTATTCTAAGTCAAAAATATTACAATAAATAATATTAAAAGACCCCGTACAGTATTTTTAATTTATAACACGTACGCACGTACAAAAGTAGAGCTCACGCAACGTTTACCCTAAAAATGTTTTATTTGTTTACGTTTTAACTTTTATGAATATTTTTAATAAATATTAGTGTAACAAAAATATTTCACGGTGGTTGTGAACAAGATGGTTGTGGGGGGTGTGGGTTCGGTTCCAACTCGGGGCGTGCAAATTTATAAAATCACTTTCACTTATCCCTTTCCAACAAAGTGCGTAGTAGGAACGTGTCCAATATGGACGGAAATTGAAAACCTAGGATCTGGATCTAGGAGTGTCTTGAATACTTTTTCGTCTTTCTACCTACGTCATGTTAAAAGCGCTCCCGCTTCGTGAATATATATATTAAGCAAATGATATCATATATTATATAAAGGTTAAAGATCATAACTTGTTTTAAGGGAAACCCCCGCACTCATTTTAATGGAATTAGAACATTAAACAAAAATATGGTAAAAAATTAGATAGTATTTAAATAAAAAACGTTACAAGTTTATTCTATATATAAAGTTCCATATAATATTCTACGATACACTTTGGTATATGAAATGTAAAATTATGTAAATTGGTTATATATTAAAAATTGGTTAAAATATATCAGTAGATTTAAAAGCAGATAAAAAATGTCGCTTTTTCCTATTACGATTTTTTTTAACAGAATTCAGAATTTATGAATAACTTGTATTTTACAATAATTCTTTTCTTTATAAAGCGTTAAAAATATTTCAATAATTAGCCAAAAAATTCACTTACCCTCTAATTTCATGAAAGCTGTTGTAGTTTTATTTATGTGATACGTGTAAGGATCGTAGTCTGGAGACCTATAATGATTAATCCACCCCTAAAGGATACAAAATAATTAATAATTTATATAATATTACTGTGAAAATAATATTATTTTTTTAAGTCTAACAAATGACGCATCGTAGTACGTCATTTTCTATTATATTATGTAAGTTTTTTTAACGGAATTGTTGTAAGAGAACGGAGTGTCTTAGCACTAGGTTCTCATGTTCCCTCTGCCTACCCTGCTATATGCGGGATACAGCGTGAAGTTAACAAGTTAACAAGTTTTTTTTTTTAGATTTTTTTTTTTTTTTTTTACACAATTAAGCTAAGTAAATTATTTTTAGAAAAATATAAAAAAATATTGTAAGGGCTAGTTTTAATTCGTATACGTTTAGTCCTTGGGTAGCTGAAACTTATAAAAATCAGATATACTAACAACAAAAATAAGTTGTAACTAACAAGCATATAATAATTTCTATAGAACGCGATAGTAGCGCATAGTTTATTGTTATTATTTTTGGAGCGTTTGGTCGATTTTAAAGATTTGCGGTTTCGAGTTATGTTAAAATTTTTATCTTTTAAACATATTTTTTTTTATTATTAATTTCAAGCTATTTAGGTTCGCAGTTAATTTTTTTTTCAAAACGAAACAATACAATTTCAAAACCAAATGAAAAAAGATATATACTGTTACGTATGGTTTATGTGATCATACATCATTTAAATATGCAATAACTTTGCCTACATATGTGACTAAGGCACAGAACATAATATTCTATTACTGTATGTATTTTACAACAATTACAATTTATAAAACGGAGCTGCGAGATAATTATTCTGCCGGTCGTTCTATAAAATTAAACATGGAAAATGTAGGCCAAAGTATGTTTAAGTGGTAAACTGCTTTTGTTGCTTATTAACAAACTAAAGCATATTTTTTTAAAGCACAAAAAATTATTTTTATGCAATAGTTTTTCATTTTTATATATTTGAGTGAATGAGTGAAAGAAAATATTTATTATTAGGTCAAACATAAAATTGTTTGTTGTTGGACCAGACTAGTTTAAGTAAATAATTAAAATAACCATTACAATTTTGCTTATAATAGAGTAAAATTAAAAAAAATAAAAAAAATATATATGAAATTAGATAGTAACATAAATCATAATAATAAGAAAAATAAATAATTCACACATACCTCATATTTTTTAAGTGGTCTGTGTTCTTTAACAGATGGTATAGTGTATGTTAAAGGTACAGCATTGCTGCGTTTCAATTGGAAGAACCCTCTCCTGGGTTCATCAGTGAAATATGTATCTAGCACCCATTCTTTGAAGCTGCTCACCAAATAGAAAACCCATATGCCCATTAAAAAACCATTCCAAGCATTTGAATTTGGAAATAATAAATAATTTATAAGTAAAAAAATTGTTAGGAAATACATTGAAAACTTAAAGAAGTAAGCTTTCGGTTTCTTTGAGGATTCTTCTTTATGTAAATTACTTTTGCTTGGGGGTAAGCCAAAGTTTGAGGGATCTATTTGTAGTACTGGCTCATTGGCACTAGATTCTATGGGATTTTTTGTTTCATTCACATTTGCCTGATTGAGATCTCCAAAAGCATCTATAGTGTCTTCTAGTGCTTCAACCCCAGATTCAACTTCTAGACTGTCTTGCAATAACTCTTTTGTTAAATCAGATTCACTGTGTGCTAAAATTTAATTTAATATACTGTAAACTACATAACATATGTAACAAATAAAAAAGTTTGTTTTAAGTGAGAAAAAGTAATTTCTATACATGGAATATTTAAAAGTATAATATATATATATATATTTTTTAACTTCACGCTGTATCCCGCATATAGCGGGGTAGGCAGAGGGAACCAGAGAACCTAGTGTTAAGACACTCCATTCTTTTTCAACATTTCCGTTCCCCACTTTCCGCCAAATTGAGGCATTGCGTGTTGAGTGGCGGCACTCAATGCCGCGCTTTGCCTTGTTACCAAACCCAAGAAATAAAAATACTAAATTTTACATTTCCTGGAGTGGGAATCAAACGTACAACCTGAAGCGTTTATAGTCGCACGCTTGTGCCTCTGCGCCACGACAGGCGTTAAAAAGGCGTTGAAAGTATAATATTTTTACTGTTATTTTCTTCTTAAGTCAAGCAACAACATATTTACAACAACATGTTAAGCAACATATTCACAACAACATATCCAAGAAATATACAAAAAGTTGTATATAAATATGAACATCATTTATGTTGTACATTACTTACATTTACAATATATTACTACACACATATACTGTTCAATGACACTCATTCATGCATGTATGAAATGAATCCCCTCACCTACTATCTATAGTAAATTTGTTAACATATGAAGATTAAATAAATACAAGTTATTTTCAAACCTATTATGTTATATTTTATTTTTTTAAACTGTCATACATAAAATATTATAATTAAATAAATTGTCAAACATTAGATTATTTACTAAAGAAGAGAAATAAAGTGAAATAGAATAATATATGACAAATTTAGTTTGTCGAGCTACATCGCTAATACAATAATTATGAACTCCAGTGTTTTATTTACCTAATATGTTAGGAAAGAACAGAGAAAATATAAAGGCACTTACCTAAATTTTTATGTGTATCATCACTAGTATCAGAATTATTTTTACCATTTTGTTCTTTATTTAATTCCAAATCAGTGGCTTTAGCTGTTAACGGTTGTGTCACATCTGATAAATTCTGGATACTACTATCCAGTGATGACACCTACACAGTGTATGTGGTGGTATTACATTACATTCATTTATTGAAATGTTGGTAACAGTCGCTATATTGTAATTGTTATGAAATATGAATTATTGTAAAATTATATAGTTTGAACATGGAATATTATTTTCCCAATAATATTGAAAACAAATGGATAAAACTTCAATAATGCATATGAACCTTATATTTTAAGAACCCAAAAATATAAAAAAACAAGAAGAGGGATGCATTTATTGTTCAGAAATTATTCTGGTGGTGCATTTTAAGATAAAATAATTTAGGAAATTTAAATTTCAATAAAGGTCTTTTATTTATATTAAATAAAAATTAAAATAAATTGATGGCTACCCTGCTAGGAATTAAGCATGAATTAAAAAAAATAATAATACATATAAACATAGGTTCACACTGTATCCCACAAATAGAAGGGTAGGCAGAGTTAACCTAGTGTTAAGGCACTCTGTTCCCCACTTTCCACCAAACTCAATGCCATGCTTTGCCTTGTTACTAAACCCAGGAAATGAAAAATTTTATTTCCTGGAGTGGGAATCGAACCCTCAACATGAAGCATTTACAGTTGCATGCTTGTGCCTCTGTGTCTTGACAGGCATTAAAAATAATAATAATATATTTAAATGAATAGTACTCAAAGATTTTAAATTTACATCCTCACTTACCTGATTGTCAGTGTCACCCATACTTTGCTGATCTGAATCTTTAATTGCAGAGTTCTCTTCTGAATCTGATGTAGAATTTTCCCGTGGCAATGTCTTTTCTTTTGTTTCTAATAATAACACCAAATACTTTATGAAAAATGTTTTATAAAAACAACAAAACTACTTTACAAACACAAATAATAACAAAAGTATAAACCTTCAACTGAACGAGTTTTCATGTCTTCCACAGCCTGTGCAATTTTAAACTTGAAATCATGAAATATTTTCCATGTTTCATTGGATTCTTTACCTTCAGGCAACACTTCAGATGTACTTCTTTTTCCCAGACGATTTAAATAATCCTTCATGGGGGAAGATGTTACCTCTTTGGGTACACTGGGAGCACGATTTTCTTCAGACTTAACATCATGTTTCATATCCTCAACTTTTTCTATGGGTTTTTCATTTCTAATAGATTTAAAGTATTTATCAATTATAGAGGAAGTCTTTTTTGGACTAGCACTTTCACTTCTGACTGGTGGTTCTGATTGAGGAGTTGGAGGATCATCATCACACTCTTGAAATAATTCCTCTAGCTCTTCATTATTTGCATTATATCTAAATGAAAGTGATGTATTTGGAGATTTACCTAAAATTTTTTTCAAATTATATGCTGATAGTCGAACAATGAAAATTTGAAACAAAGAATCCTATTAGATAGGAATTCGGCGAAGAATGACTTTACAATGAAATTGTTTGTGTTATTATCTTTTGTTGTCAAAGAAACAAAAAATAAAGACTCAAGTTTATTTCCTTTACACCTAAAATTTACAGTACTTTAGTAATAAGCATAATGCTATAAATATTTTTTAAAAGTAACAGCTTTACTTTTATTTTATAAATGTTTTAAAAATGTTATTTTTTACCTGCACCTGAAACCTCCATTATTATAAGAATATAAAATTTACATTACATTTCCGTTCAAATATATTATATTAAACCACAATAACTAAAGACAAATATATTTTAGCACACATATATTCTCCTTATGTTTTCCAAGATTGTGTACGCGAGAAACAGTTCGTATGATTAAACGAATCATTAATCGTATTGCAAATTGCAAATTTTGACACTGACTTGACTCGTGTCATTGTCAATATTATATGGAGACCTACACTCTCGAAAGTTTCCAGGGCCGAAGTGGCATAGTTATTTTTAATTTAATTTGAAGACTGTGACAGTCATTTTAATATATTAATAATAAAAAATAATAATAAAAAAATTAAGGTTAATTTATGAATTTCGGACAACGTAATGTCTCATACATTAAATAAATCATATTAATATTTTTTTTACTTCACGCTGTAACCCGCACATACCAGGGTAGAGAGAAAGAACCTTGTGTTAAGACATTCCGTTCTCTTAAGATTTTCATTCTCCACTTTCCGCCGAGTTGAGGCATGGCCTGCTGAGTGGTGGACCTCAACGCCACACTTTGTCCAATTACCAAAGCAAGGAAATGAAAATACTAAATATACTATAAATATTTTATATTTTCATTTCTTAAAGTGGGAATCGAACCCACAACCAGTCGTTTTTACAGTCGCACACTGGTGCTTCTGCGCTACGACTGGCCTCTTATATATTGTCGACCAATTAATATTCACCCCTTGATTGCTCTTTCATTGCTCTCATACTCATTTTAAAATTTCAGTTATTGTAATTATCGTTTATTGTATTAATATGTTTGCGGTGGTTTATATACTATTTCGTGCTCGTCTATTTGTTTTGTGTTTTTTGTTACATGTACATTTATTTTTATCATCCATCAATACCACAGACTTAAATTATCATCATGAAAATTCAGTGATATTGAGGAATTAAAATTTTATAATTTTTCTTTGTATAGGAAAATAAGCATATTGGAATATTTTAAAGATCAAATCAATTTTTGCTGTCTCGAGAAAAGAAAAAGGTAATTATTTAGGTTACATACATCTTTATTTTCTTTATATCACATTTGTTAATTATTTGTTTCAGAGTAATGCACCGAGAGTGTGTGAAAACTAAGCTTTAAATGTGTTTCAAACGCGATATATATAGTTTTATGAAACTACAATTTTTATAACAATATGAATAGTCACTATTGACCTAATCAAGATGAGCATCAAATTTAAGGCTTGCTTTATTTTATAATTTATTGCGACAATACTGAGAGAAGCATTATCAAAACGTCAATGGATATATAATCTACAATTATGTATTCAATCATCAATGTCATTTAATTCACGTTTGACATTTGGAATGGTGCAATTGTGCTTTTGTGATTATTTTTATGCGATATTTTCTCAAGAATTATTACAAATGTTAGAGATGTTTCGATAAAAACTTAAAACATTACGATGATTTTTATAATAAACATTAAATTATAAATCTTTAAACAAAATGAAGTATTTATTTATAATATTATTTCTAGTAGAGTCCTTCGGACTTGAATCTGTTGTGGATAAAGAAAGAAAGGTGAAGTTGCTTGGTCTGCCCACATTAAATATTTAAGTGCATAGTGAAAAAAGTGTCGCTTGAATATTATGTGTTTTACAGATAAATACAGAATTATCGAGAGCATTGGATGACCGGCCTCTACTTTTCGCCACGTTAGGAGGTGGCATGGTAGCTGTGGAGCCCTTATCAGGAAATATTATATGGAAATTAAAAGATGGCAAGTAAAATTTTATGCATGTATTAGTTATATTTAAACACAGTTCTTAGATTTACTTCATTTTTATTTAGCAAATAGTCAGAATAAATGATTGATACCCTTATGATGCAATTTTGAAAAAAGTAAATGAAATAGATGTTAATATAATTTATTAAAAATTTACTTAAAAAGTTATTATTATCCAATTATATTTACATATAATAAAAACTTATTAGGAATATGTACTATTATATTAACGTAAATATAATAAATTATAAAATCATAAATTATGTACATAAAAAATAATTATAAAATGTAATTTATGTATAATTTCCATTAGAGTAGATTGTTAAAACTTTTAATTACTAAATTATTTCTATTTTTTACAAAATTAGAAATTATTGTATATACATACTGCTCATGTAATATAGGTATTATATTTAATATAATAAAATATCTTAATATACAAAGCCTAAACAAAATTTATATTTCATTTTTATGCACTTATAATATTGTAAAATAGAATGATATGACCATTACCTAGTGATAATGCTTGTCAATAGAACTCAATATTTATTGCTTGAAATATGTAGATGTATATATGAAGAATAAATTATTACAGAGGCAGTCCTAAAAATAGGTGGAAGGAGTTATCTACTTGAGTAAATTTGGGTTAATTACTTTTATCAGCTAACTTAAAATGCTTATTTTCCTTCAACAAAATCCTGCATTTCATGTGAATTAAACCACTGGCATATTTTCTTATATTTAACGAAATGTGAAATCTTTATATTGTAAAATAAATAATCATATTTAACCCCTTTAGTTCTAAAAGGTTAATTTAAATAATATTTTAAAAAACAAGCTTTTGTGAAAAAATGAAAAAAATATTTTGCTTAAGAAAACTAAAAACTGGTGTCAATAAATTACTTGAAAAACACTGAACGCTTTAAAAAATATATGTATTTTTTATGTCAATTTTTTACAAAAGTGTAACGTTTATTTTTTTTTGAAACATTTATTCATTTCTTATTTTAAGTAGGATTTTTTATAAAAGATTTTTTTTTACCATTATTTTTGTTATTTTTAATTATTATATAAATATTAAGTGGGATTTTTTAAACTAACATATTTTTTATATTGTTGCGTTTTAACGTCGTCGACCAAAATCATGTTATACATACGATACATACATACCAAGCTAAAATGTATTGAAAAAAAAAACAATTTTATCTAAACATTAATTTTTCAATGAAAATATGCCCAACTATGATATTTCAAGGATTAAAATATTAATTAGGTGTTAATCATTTGATTACTCTATCTTTTGAGTTTAACCTGGCATAATTGTGTTATCAATACAAATACTTTTTTTTATTTATACTTATCACGTACGCAGCTTACGCCGCGCCGGCCATGTGGAACTATCTAGATGTATACATATTTTGTCATATCCCATATTTGTATAACAACAACCGGTTTCTATTCAATATCATAACACTAAATGTAATTATAATTATATAACGTTTATTTTTGATATTCATATGAGATTATTGATAAAACTATTATATTAAATACAAAACATGGAAAATACGAAAATGCCAATGTTAACGAATTGTTCGTTATAATTTATCTTTTTGGGAATTATCATCATTAGAATAATTATTAAATGGTCTTGGTATCAATATATATTTCTCTTTTATTCTAGAACCCGTAGTAAAAGTTCCGAATCAACATGCCAATCTCATGCCTCAATTTTTGCCCGATCCACGGCATGGATTTCTATACATGTATGGGCCTAGAGGGGATAAACAGATGCTTAAAAAATTACCGTTCACTATACCAGAGTTGGTAGCGAATGCTCCATGTCGCTCTTCAGAGGGTATATTGTATACAGGGAAGAAAAGCGATACGTGGTTCATATTGGACCCTTTGACTGGCACTAGGGAGCACATATCAGGTAATTAATATACTATGATAAGAAATATGTTGCCACGTAAATAACGTGATTTTACAGTTAAATCTTTTTTTGCTCCACTCCTATGACACTCATATCTGAATTAATTTATGTATGTATTGAATATTTTCATACATTTGATTTGAACCTGCTATATTCTTATTAATAAGCGTTCCGTAACTTTTCATCGTCATTGTGACGTTATTTCAACTTTTACTCAACATGAGTAATTCTATGCTATAATTGAAATAAGCAAGAAGTTATTTGCATTACTCAATTTTTACTATTTTTATATATGTATACGGTGTTTTGTAGAATCCGTACATAATTAAGTAGTTGTATCGATTGGATGCATTTATTCTTATCGCACATATACCGTACGTTTGTGGTGACCTCCATAAACTTTTAATGATTCTAGTTAAATATAAATAAAAATGAATTATAATATATTTTTGGTATGGCATTAAAACACACACACATGCAACGTATCACATAAACTGTTTCGTTTTTAGAGAATTTTACTTGTATGCATATACCACATGTGTGGGACAGTCCAGCAACGTACTGCTACTACGTTCTCCACTCCCTATAATCTATGTATATTTTTTAATATATATTCACATAAATATTTAATTCTCTAGTGCGGGATTTGAACCTATAATTATAACAATTAATGGCTTAAAATAAAAATATAAATTTTAACTGAAATTAACTAGAATATTATATAGTTATCAATTTCGTTTGCATGGACTCTAAAACGAAAATCTCGGAAATGACAAATTTCAGCTTTCTACACCCATTAGTTTCGGCTGTGCGTTGTCTGTCATTCAGTTAATAACAGAAATTTCTACGCTATCGCTTCTTCAATTCAATAGTACCATAATTAAAAAAATATATAAAAATCTTTTAAATCCCTTATATTTTTTATATTTAAAAAAGACATCTATTGATTTCGAATTTTAAGGTATATAACTAACCCGACTGTTTTTTTGTATTGAATTCAAGCCATACCTTTTTATTATTTTAAGTTCTGTTGTAAAAAACTGTAGTTTTGGCTTGTTGTACTTTTGGATTGAAGCAGCGATATATTGATAAATTTCTTAATTACATACTTTAAAAAAAGTTAGGTTAAATTATTTTCCATTATCTAAGGTTTTGATACATCGAAGATATTCAAGAGCGACGATGAGACATGTCCGCCGGATAAGAAGCGCGGTGTTTACGTTGCGCGTACTGAGTACAACATCTTAATGCACGATGCGAACAATGATAATCAGAAGTGGAATGTTACATTTTTTGATTACACTTCACATGCCATGGGAAAAGAAATGCTCAACGATTATGGTAAGTTAGAATGATAATTAAATTGATTTTTACAGATAATTAATTAATTATGAGGAACTTTTGTTCTGTACGCAAGGTTCCATTGTTTTTTGATACAGTCGCTCGTACTTAAAATATGTTTATTAATATAAAATAGGAACACAATGGGATGGGGAACTTTTGATGTTAAACGCCTGTCGTGGCGCAGAGGCACAAGCGTGCGACTGTAAATGCGACAGGTTGTGGGTTCGATCCCCACTCCAGGAAAGGTAAAATTTTGTATTTTTGTTTCTTGGGTTTGGTAACAAGGCGAAGCGCGGTGTTGAGTTCCGCCACTCAACACGCAATGCCTCAATTCGGCGGAAAGTGGGGAACGGAATTGTTGAAAGAGAATGGAGTGTCTTAACACTAGGTTCTCTGGTTCCCTCTGCCTACCCTGCTATATGCGGGATACAGCGTGAAGTTAAAAAAAAAATAATTTTTATATTTATTGAATAAAATGTTTATATTACATAAACAATACACCATATTTGATAGACATATTTCTAGTTAATATTATGAAAATTTTAAAGTGGAAGCGCTGTTACCGTTTATAAAATTTAAGCACTTTTTTTTTATATTGTAACTATCACTATTATTTGCTATGGTTATCAAAACTTCCTCTACAGTTTTATATTCATTTTGTGAGAGATGATTTCACAATCACTTCTGTGACTTGCCTACTACTGCCTGAACAAGTGACATAGTACAATGATCTTATAAAATATTGACATTTTTATTTAGTAACTATTAGATATACTTTATTTGTAGGTTTATTAGTTTCAATGAACTTTGTAAATATGTGAGCTATTAAGTTATCTGTGTGATTTTTGACTGACACTCTAGCGGAATGTTTATATTTTATAACATATTCGCTGATCGGAATATGTCCAGGATATACAAATTACAGGAAGTAGTAGAAGTGTAATGCGATAGTCGTTTTTGTATATAATATTAAATCGTTAATTAACTTCATTATGATATAAATTGTTTATTTATTGTTTACTTTTTGTATATTTTTTAAAAGTGATATTCATCGCGGCGCAGTGAGACAACGTCTTGCTGTAACAGGTATTGGTTGTAGATTCGATTCCCACTCGGAGAAATGATTATATTTATACTCTTTTTTATTTCTACGCTCTGGTCAAAGACAAGGCGCAGTGTTGATTTCCGCCACTTAACACGATACGTCACTACACTCTGACCACTCTGACTACCCTGCGATGCAAGATAAAGCGTGAAGCTGCATTCAAAAAACTGAATTTAATTCAGAATGTCGTAAATTAAAATATTTTAAATCGTTTAAATTTAGTATCAAAATGTTGAAAATGTTCAGATTGAGGATAAAATAACCATTATCTCTAGCCAATTAGGTTTTATGTACGTTCACATCTCTAGCACGTTTATTCTAATGTAATGTCCATAGTGACGCTACGATGAATAATTTGCTTATGGAACGAACGAACTCCTTTGTTACACGAAAAAAGCTCAAAATTATTATAATTATTGTAGGCAGAAAGAATGTTAGGACACTTCGATTTCCATTTTTTGTTTATTTTAGTGACACCGTCACCGTGGAGCATCTCAGCGCTTTATCTTATTCGTCTGGGGAATTTAAAATAGTTCTTAATACACGTATTAATATTTATCGTGACGCAGAGGCACAAGCGTGCGACGGTAAATGCGAAAGGTCGTGGGTTCGATTCCCACTTCAGGAAATGAAAATATCGCTCTGGAAACAAGGCAAAGCGCGACGTTAAGTTCCGCCACTCAGCTCTCACTAGGTTCTCACTGCCCCTACCCTACTATGTGCGGGATACAGCGTGAAATTAAAAAAAAGTGAATATTCCTTTGAGTAGGCATTGAATTCATGCCAAAATATAGTTAGTAGCGTGAAGCGAGCTCATCTGTTACACGGCGCGAATTTCACATTACGATAATGACTATAGTCGATGTAACCGTTACGCTGTGATACGATAACAATAATTCTTTGTATATATATATATATATATCGCACATGTGCGTTCAGTATCACAAAAATATGAAATTTGATATATTGATGACATGAAATGGGTTATTATTTTATCTGCTAAATACCGATAAATAGTTTTACTATGATTTTATGCTTTAAATTTAAATGTAATACTTTTTACTAATTTGTAAATGATAAATATTAATATTTAGCATGTATAGTTGTATACTGTCTCTGATTTTAATATGTAAGTAGTGATTACATCTACGTTTTATAGGGATATTTTTTATCTTTTTTTATTTATTTTTTACGCATTACGGACACATGGTTCTTACTTTTTGTTATAATGAGATTTTTATTGTATAAATATTTTTTTAAATCCTATTTTATATTTCAATTTACTTAAAGCTAGGCCTAAAAGGACTTGTAGAGCGTCTCTAGGTGATTCTAAGATTTTTTAATTAGTTGTTATTATTAATTGCTCTTTACGTAGAGGTCATAATCACTGTAATAGCGGTCGGTCGGAAAGTATTGAGATAAAAGAAGTAAAAAACCAATTAAGTGTTTTGCTTTAAAAGTATGCTCCTTATCTCTTGTAATAGTATCGTTTATAAATTTCCTCTTGTTATAGGTATAATACATTTTACATCAACATCGAATGGGCGGATTATGTCATTTGACCGTAAAACTGGGGATCTGGTATGGTCACATAATTTAGAAACGCCCGTCGTTGCCGCCTACTTGTTAGATCGTGAAGGTCTTATCTCAGTACCTTTTAATTCTATCGGCGATGACACATTAGATCATATAATGGAAGATGCGACGACCCTGAGAAATGGTCAGGGAATTAAAAATTCTAATATTGAGTTACAGTAAGTATCGATATGTAAGACAATATCGTCTTTTCCTTTACTGTGTTAAATGCGATCCAAAGAGTACATTATAAATTATAAATACTGGTACGCGTAAACTTGCGTTATTTTAGAAACGTATATGTAAAACACATGGTAGTGTGTGTAATATTTATTATATTAATTTGATGTCTTTATAATGCAATCAAATAAAAATATGGATTGTGGTAATTGTGGGTTCGAAATTCACTTGAATGAATTTTTATTTTTAATATATAATTGCAGCTTTGCTTCATATCCTCCCACCCCACATTGACATTAAATGAGTGAAAACCGGAGTTCGAACATATTACGAGTTCTTCTTTGCCTACTTAAAAATGTATGTACAAATATATTATAAAAATGTTTTATTACAGTCCAACACTATACATTGGAGAACACAATCATGGCTTGTACGCTTTATCATCGCTCGTTGACAAAAACACAGTAACAATATCAACGGGACATACAAATCCTTTGCTTTTAGAAGGACCTGTTGCAGAAAACCAAGCGAACGCAGAGAAAGTGACATATGAACCGTTTAAAAATATTTACTATCAATTAAACGATATAAATTTACACGTCACTCCGCCATATTTACTACTAGGCCATTATAAAGTGCCAGAATTGACGACAACCTGGATGCCGCAGTTACCCAACTCTAAATTTATAAATGCTCAAGCGTCGAAAGAAAGTAATGCCGTGAAATTAATAAATGGGCAAGTTCATACTGATTCAGAAAAAGATGGGGAAAATGAGACCAATTTAAAGTCTAGTTCGGTATCAGTATCTGTGCAAACGGAGGAGTTTGAAGAGTTCCACTTCAGACCAGACTTGTGGTACAAGAAAGCCTATATATGGTTGCATCAGCAAGAGAATAAAGCATTGAAAGTTTTATTAATTATTTTGATGGGCCTCGTTGTTACAATGTTTTGGTATCTCCGTTATCAGGTATGTTTCTTTTTATTGATAAACTGCCTATAGCCTTGGTTATCAACAAATGAAAGTTATTTTTTTATATCTTACAAAGTATTGAACTACAGAATATTCTGGATTTAGGATAAGTATAAAATACGCAATAATTAAGTTTCCTCAAACCATCTGTTTATTACTATTTAGATGACTCATACATCTATGTTGTATATATATTTAAAAATGATTTGATTAAAACAAAACTAGATTTTTCCTTAGTGGAGTATATTACGACAAAAAGCACAAATACAGATGATAACGATTAGCATTCGTTAATACTTTGTTTCTCTTTTTCCACGTATCAGGGTTGTGAGAGAGAACCACTAGGTTCTCTCAACTTACAAACACTTACACAAGTCAAAACACTCTGTTCTTCGCTTTTCGCCCGAAATTGAGACATTCGGTTGGAACGCCCTTTGCATTACTAAACGGGAGAATGATAAAAAAATATAATCATTCCCCCGAGTGGTGGAAGAACCCTAAACTATCATGTACAATTATACGCTATACCACTGTGCTATGACGGCTTCTATATATTTTTAATTTGATTGAGACAAAGCTAGATATTTCCATAGTCTGTTATATTCGGGAAATTCAATAAATACTTGTATACGTGATTACAATAAGCATTTTTTAATAATTATTATCTTTTCAAAAAAAGAAAACCGACTTTAAATAAAATACACTATGAATTATTACGAATAACTCAAAAACTACTCGTTAGACTGTTAATGAATCTTAAATGAGACCACATCAGAAGCGCTATCTATCATATAGCAAATAATCATCAAAGTTCACCCAGTAAAACGTTAAAGGGTAACACATAAAAAAATTATATCGTAAAATTGTGAACCTCCATTTTTGAAGTCGGTAAAACACAAAGCATATCTATAAAATAACATACTTTTTTAGGCCCGTGAATTCCAGCAACTTTCTCAAGGCGGCTCTAGAAGTTCTAACACGTCGACGTCCTCTACCGGTGAAGTGACCGGTCAACTCATGGATATAGGTGAAGGCGAAGTGCGTATTGGCCGGATAAGCTTTTACACTGACCAGGTGCTAGGAAAGGGTTGTGAGGGCACATTTGTTTATAGGTAAGACGTTTGAGAATTATATTTTAGATGCTTTTTTTTTACTGATTTCAAAAAAAGGATTTTTAATTAGACTGTTTTCTTGTTTGTCTTACTGAGTAACTTCTTAATGATTTTTTTTTATATGACTGCTAATGCTTTTGATAACTAAGTATTTGTGACTAAATTTAAATAATTTTGAGACCACTCATTTAAATTTAGATCTGTTTTTGAGTTATTCGTAATAATTTTAGTTGTTTTTAGTGCGTTTTTTTATAGTTAGTTGGTTTCCTTTTTTTGTTAAAATTTTACTTTTTATTTATTATTTGAGAAAGAGAACTTAGTAATAAGTGTTAGATTTTATTTTTTGATTCATATACATTGCTCATTCATATATACTGTACTGGATGGCGTAACTTAACGCTGCGTTTTTTTTTATCCAGGTTAAGGTACATTAACATATAAAAAAAATTACGAGTGGAATTTGAACTTCCAACCATCATGGCCATTTAAACATTGTATCATTGCGCCATAATGTAGTTATCTCCTTACTTATATATTACAGTATTTGATAAAGATAATCGTATGGTAAGTTTGATTTAGTCTATTAGCGTTTCTTACAAAACGATGACTCATTCACCTTATGTATAGAAAATAAACAAGTATGCGTCAGAGTTGAGTAAGAATAGATAAGATTGTTGACCTTAAGTAAAAATTTCATACATATAATTCTTATTACGTCTTTATTCTTAAAGATGGATGCCCCTATGGCCCAATGTAAATAACTAAAATTTAGCATGTTATAATTTGATGCAAATGACTAATTAGCAGGCGTCCATACAACTCGATTCCCATCGGCTTGCCTAAATTTTCACAATACAAATATGAGACCTAAAAGGTCACCAGGTAAATATTGGGCATAAAATTGCAAAAAAACAACCTCTGACTTCTTTTAGACCTAAAAAAAAGGTCATCGCCAAAATTCGATAGTGAAATTACTAAATGCCTTGACATCCTATACCACTTTCCCTAAATATATCGGTTTCCCTAAAAATTACCTGCTTCCGCAAATATATGTACCGGCTTCCCTAAATATACATCGGCTTCCCTAAATATACATCGGCTTCCCTAAATATATATACCGGCTTCCCTAAATATACATCGGCTTCCCTTATTTTACCGGCTTGCCTAACTAAAATTTTCACCCCACGCCACTGCTAACTAGGATATAAGTTCACCCATATGGGCCCACATAATACTAAAAAAGATTACAAATATATTTAAACCCTATTAAATATGTTTAGCTTAGGAAGGATAGTATTATGAACGTCATAACTACATACTTTTACTACACTTTTGTTTGTGTGTCTGAGGAAATTTGTACAGATCTAGACCTGATCCAGAATTTACAATTTACATCTTCCGTATCAATTATAATTTTAATAAAAGAATATTATTAAAAGTATTTATTTATTTATTTAATACTTTATTACACCAACAAAAATATAAATACACAATGAAATTAAACAAAGACAAGAAGAGAAAACAGTTTAGTGTAAAGGCGGCCTTATCACCACAGGTGATCTCTTCCAGGCAACCCCACTAAAGTTAGAACACAATACAAAAAGATATGGGTTGGTGTACAAATGATTAATATATTTACTTAGAATAATAAACTTACTTAAACTTTACAACCTAAAAATTAAATGCAAGCTTACATAAATAACTATATGAATATATAATTATAAATATATAATTATAAATATATAATTATAATAAATAATTATGAAAATAACAATAAACTTAGACAATATATTTAAAAAATGTATACATATAACTCTTATAGGGAAAGAAAGTAGTCTTTGAGACGACGCTTAAAAATAAGTACTGAGCGAGAATAAGTACTGAGTAATAAAATTTAAATAAATATATAGGGTATTACTAACATTTTTGCTAGAAATATACTCTATGTATGTAATTAAAAGATATTTAATTCAAATTTTCGAGACGAATAAAAGTAAAGACTAGGTTTTTAGGTTTTATTTTGCAAGAAACCTCATTAAAGTGTATCAATTAGGTTTTACGAGGAGTCATAACGACTCCTCGTAAAATGCATGTTTGGTGACCATGGTAAAAGTGAAAGGATGTATATGAGTAATTGGTTGTGTGTTTATTCAAGTACTTTACAAAATTAGTTCACGATTGTATTATCGTGTTACTTTTTTTGGATTCTGGATGTTATATCCATCCAATATTTTAAATATTCATAAGTTTTTATATAGAAAGAGCCTATTGTAGCACAGTGTTTGACGGTAAACATGGTTGGCTGTGGATTCGATTCCCCCTGAATATGATTAAATCATGATGACGTTATAATTAAATTAATTTAATTTCCCCGTTCTGGTACAATAAAGCGTGGCATTAAGTTCCGTGATTCCACACGCAATGTATCAAATTTGTGCGGTAACCAGAGAACAGAGTGATTAGACACTAGGTTATTTCTGCCTATCGTGTTATGCGGCAAAAATCGTGAAGCAGAAAATAAAATCTTAAATTCTTCAACATAACATGTTATTTGCTTTTTATTACATAATATATTCAATTATGATCAGTTTCATGGATACTTTTTTGTTCTCATATTATTGTTTCAGGTGAAATTTGTAGACATATAAAAAATAAGCCTAATAAAATTTGGCCCACTTTATTATTCAATACTTCTTATTGATGTAATTTGTATTATGTAAATTACGTTGACAATATTGATACATGTGTTTTTATATAATGGTTAATCTTGAGTTACGAAATTCTGCTCTTCCGTAAATGTAGTAAATATATTTTACTATATGTATTTTAAATTTTTGTTGAGAAAAGCCATATATAAAAATATTTTTGTATATTATAATTACCATTTTTGTTTCTTGATATATAAATTGATCTCTATAAATTAATATTTAATTACGGAATTTAGCTTGAAATTTTGCTGGAAAAAAAATCTATAATAACTATTGCTAAAAATTTCAACAACCTTTTCCCATGCCTATCATTTAATTTTACACATTAATGCTGTAGTACAGTATTTTTAGCAGATTAAGGTACTTTATAGTATGTTAAATGCCGCTATGGTATATAATTCTCTACAAACATACATTTCAAGCCTTTTTACATAAATATATGTTTAAATTATTGTTATTTTTTTTGCTGCTAAAAGCGTAATGTTGGGTTCATCCATTTTTTTGCTGCTAAAAGCACAATGTTGGGTTCATCCATTAAACATGCAATATCAATATCAATATCTTAACACTAGATTTCTCCCCTCGTAGGCCTCCCAGGGGGAGATTCGTGCAGCTAAAAATTACTTACTTTTATCAACCACAGTCATTAACCTCATCATACAAGTCTTCCGGACTCTTCATACTTTTTATTTGACCTTCTTCCAGTATCAACAATACTGTGTTCTCGAAGATCAACTGAGGTCTCTCCTACATCTCTTGTCGCTCAACGTTGCTTAATATATATATCTATATATATATATATATATATATATATATATATCTATCTTACCATTGTTTCATCAATCATCTTCTTGATATGCCAAACCACCTGAGTTTGTTGTTTACCACTTGTTTTACAAAATTAACATATATTCTCAGAGGAACATTCGACAAGAGAGCAGTGGCAGTAAAGCGTTTACTTCCCGAATGCTTCACGTTCGCTGATCGGGAGGTGGCGTTGCTTCGCGAGTCGGACGACCACGCGCACGTCGTTCGGTACTACTGTACTGAGAGGGATAAGCAATTTAGGTATGTAGAGTTTACGCTTAAATAATATCTTAAATATATATATTAAATTAATACAATTAATTATACTAAATGCAAGAAAATTTGGAGGTGGCAGAAGTAGAGCAAAAGATTCAACAGATAATCGCGGAATATGGATAACGGAATGCCTTAACACCAGCTTCTCATTGCGAATGTCGCTAATTGCGTGGCCATAATAGTATTATTTATGCCTCTTTGTGAGGTACACAGAGATAATATAGTGATTTTAACAAGTACGAGTTGTAGTTCGCAATTTGTTTGCGTGGATGTATAAGTACAATCTGTTCAATCTGAAATTTTGAGGAATCATTTCTCATTGCCCGATGATAAATTCTTTAAGCAGTGAGGGTGCACTAAGAAGGGAGCTCACATGCTAAATTTTAGCTTTCTATTCCCCAATAGTTTCGGCTGAGTGTTGTCTGTCAGTCGCTAAGTGAAAAAAGAACATTTTTAATTATATAGATATAGACTTACCTCCAAATGTCATGCGATTTAAAGATATTTCAATATTAATAATTATATTTCAGGTACATAGCACTAGAACTATGTTCGGCAACACTACAAGATTATGTAGAAAAGAAATTAGGCTTCGAGTGTAGGATTGACGCAGTTGAAGTCCTACGTCAGGCTACTATGGGCTTATCTCACTTACATTCCATGGATATAGGTTAGTTGTATTTTTATTGTTATTTCTACTTTTTGTATAATTTAATATATATTATATTGTATTTATAATTGTTTTGAAAGATTTAATTCAAACATATTTTCTTTATGAGGTCGAGCATAAAGTAAAAATAGCATTCGTTGCTAATTGTAAACGAAAAGTTAATTAAGTATAATATTTTAAATCATAATTTTTATATAAAATTATAATTTTAATTTAATATTTAAATATTAAAGAGAGAATTTAAACTCTCTCTCTTTTTTTTGTTTTTTCTCTTTTAAAATAACAATATGTTAAGATGATGATTTGAATTAAAACAATATTCAGAAGGTCTTTGTGCCAAAACAGAATAGTGCATGACTGAAGGAACAATTAGTTGGTGCATTTAAGTTATTTTTATTTTCTCGTTCTGGTAAGGTGAAAAAAAGCGCGGCGTTGAGTTCCGCCAGTTCAATTTCTTGATGTTAAACAGAAATTAGAGAACTTAATAAAAGGTAACGCCTGTCGTGGCGTAGAGGCACAAGCGTGCGACTGTAAACGCGACAGGTTGTGGGTTCGATTCCCACTCCAGGTAATGTTAAATTTAGTATTTTCTTTTCTTGGATTTGGTAACAAGGCAAAGCGCGGCGTTGAGTTCCGCCACTCAACACGCAATGCCTCAATTCGGCGGAAAGTGGGGAACGGAATTGTGGACAGAGAATGGAGTGTCTTAACACTAGGTTCTCTGGTTCCCTCTGCCTACCCCGCTATATGCGGGATACAGTGTGAAGTTGAAAAAAAAAGAAACAAAAGGTTTTTCCTGACTTTCCTGCCAACTAGGAAAATGCGTGGAGACCAGTAAATTTAACTTGTGTATTTTCAGTTCACAGAGACATAAAACCGCACAATGTACTGCTCTCAATGCCAACCGGTTCAGGGGAAGTTCGTGCTATGATATCAGACTTCGGCCTATCTAAAAAACTGAATATAGGTCGAGTTAGCTTCTCCAGGCGATCTGGTGTGACTGGCACCGATGGCTGGATTGCACCCGAAATGATTAATGGGGAAAGAACTGTAAGTTATATAATTTTATTTTTTTGTAAAATTAATATTTTTTAAAAATTTTAAAATGGACACTTACGACAAAAAGTGTTTTGTTCTTTTTTTATATGAGTATTTTGGTAGAATTTAATATATTCTGACGCGTATTAGTGTGTGTGATTGTGAAAGTTTAATGCAAAAAAAAATATAAAACATGCGACATGCGACAGGTTGTGGGTTCGATTTCCACTCCAGGAAATGTAAAATTTAGTATTTTCATTTCTTGGGTTTGGTAACAAGGCAAAGCGCGGCGTTGAGTTCCGCCACTCAACATGCAATACCTCAATTCGGCGGAAAGTGGGGAACGGAATTGTTGAAAGAGAATGGAGTGTCTTAACACTAGGTTCTCTGGTTCCCTCTGCCTACCCTGCTAGATGCGGGTTACAGCGTGAAGTTAAAGTAATTATTAATTTTCAGACGACCGCAGTGGACATGTTCTCGCTAGGCTGCGTGTTCTACTACGTGATGTCTAGAGGATACCATCCCTTTGGCGACGTGTTGAGGCGACAAGCGAATATTATTAGCGGGGACTATAATTTAGATCAGCTAGAGTAATTATTATTTGTATATATTTTTGCTTTAATTATAAAATTCAGTCTGTGTCTAAAGCTATTTGATTATCTTTATGAAAGTGATTTATTAGAATAATTTTAAAATATAAATCTTTCAATATAATTTGTGTGGATTCGATCTTCATTCGAAGATATGTTTGAATTGGGATATATATAAAATTGAATTCCTTCATTTGGATTTCATGAAAGATGAAGATCGGAGTGTCCTTAACATTAGGCTCTCTCTCCTTACCTTCTCATAGACATTTACTTTCTCACAAACAAGTTTTTTTTTTTCATTTTGCTTTAATATAATAATTATTTATTGGAATCTTATTAAAAGTCATTTCTAGTGTAGTTAGTTCATACTACACTTTACTTTCAATGTAATAAAAATGTCTAAACAATTAGTTAGAATTGAAATTAAAACTGTTTATGATTTTATTATAAAGTTTATTTTAAAATGTATATTAAATATTTATTATTTGTTTCAGTAAAGTGTTGTCAGAAGAAGAGTTAGTGATAGCAAAAATGCTAATAAGAGCTATGATATCTTCACGGGCGCAGTCCCGCCCGCCTTGCGATACCGTACTTAAGTATCCGATGTTTTGGGGGAAGCAAAGTATATTGAATTTCTTACAGGTGTGTAATATTTTTTAATTATTCTATGTAACTTGGATTTTCATAAACAAATGGCATTTTTGTAGCTTTACGCTGTATCTCACATATATCAGGGTTAGGCAGAGGAAATCTAAAAATCTAGTGTTAAGACACTCCATTCCCTTAGATTTCCGGTCCCCACTTTCTGCCAAATTAAGGCATTGCATAAGGCAGTAGCGAAACTCAACGCCGCGCATTGTTTTGTTACCAAAGCGAAAACACTAAATATTATTTAATATTTTCATTTTCTAGAGTAGGAATCGAATCCACAATCTGTCGCTTTTACAGTAGCACAATTGTGCCTCTACGCGTCGATCTCATCTTTTTAGTAGTAAAAATATTTTTTTATTATAATTACTAGGACGTCAGCGACCACGTGGAGAGCGTAACATTCAACGATAACGCAGTACACCCGCTGGAGCGGCACTCGCGCGGTGTGCTGCGCGGCGACTGGCGCCTGCGGGTGTGCGCGCCCGTGGCGGCCGACCTGCGAGCGAGACGCACGTATAGGGGTGACCTTGTCGCACATCTGTTGAGAGCTATTAGGAATAAAGTAAGATTTATATTTTGTATTGATTATTTTAATCAAATGTTGGTAGTATTTTTGTTTTCCAATTAAGTGATATATTTTTACGTACATTATCATATTGACGGGTCCTACGTTTATCGGTACAAGAGTAACAGCACAGGAGAGCTATTTCTAGCTTTCTAGCTATTTGAAAAGGTTCCCAAGGTTGTAATTATGTCAATATTCAAGTGATTTTTTATTTAAAGGATTTAATAACTTTGAATAAGCATTTTATTTATAACCCTTGTACATCACCATGCATTCATGGTAAATGACGTATTGTGATGCAGATGGAAGTGACTACATCGAGATTGAACTCGATTACCACTCAATGGACTATTTTATTATAAATAATTTTTATATTTTCTGTCTTATAAGACAATGCGCTGCAATACGGAATGTCCATCAAATGAATATAGGACCATTTTAATATTAGTTTCTCTCTGCTCATCTATGCTTAATGCTGGTGATATGTATGTATACTTGAAAAAGATTTGATTACACATATCAATTAAAAATATACACTATGTAATCATATTTTATTCTAGAAACATCACTATCGGGAACTAGACTTAGAAGTTCGAGAAAGCCTCGGCAAGTTACCAGACGGGTTTGTCACTTACTGGCTCAGGCGTTTCCCTCTCCTCTTACCTCACGTGTGGCTACAAATGCAGCAATACCGCTACGAAGACATCTTACAAGCCTACTACCCATATTCCTTCACATTTAACAGAGATGACGTCATAGAGCTACAAAACATTGCCTATGACGAAGACATACCAAGTGTTGAGCCAGAAAATGATTTAATAAATAATTTAAATGATGAAAATACGAAATTTAAAAGTTTTTATAAAAATACATGGCCTCGTAAGCAGATAGAGGACTGGCGGACTGCAGGCCGCAGTGATTTAAGACGTGATGACGTCAGAATGCGAGATAAACATTATTATAAGAAAAAAGATAAAAAAAGGGAAGACATGCCTGTATGGAGTTTACCTCCGCAGTAGGTTATTTTAGTTTATTTAAGTAAATGTATGAATGGTCTCAAATTAATTTTGTATATACTTTTAATTATTTAATAAGTGATGATTTTGAGTGTAAAATGTGATATACTTGACTTTTTCTCTTCGACAAAAGTACTGGACTGTTAAATAAAGTCGGTGTGACACAGTGGTGGCTAGTAACTCGAGTAGATTATTAACCTAGTAGGTAGTGAGTTCAAATCTTTTTGACAATTATATTTATTTGTCTAGGGTAATGTTTAATATCTTTTATTAGATGAAATTTTAGTTTTCAATAAGTTTTTTTCGTAAAATACGGTTTGCACAAAGATGGGATTGTATACTATAACTTATGTACAGTAACTAGTAGTTAGCTAAAATTAAATTAAATTTATACTATTTTATATTACATATAATCTATAGTTATACACTTCAGTTATACAGTTATACACTTCTTATCAGTAGGTATCCAGTGATCATTGTATATTTAGTTTTTTTGCATAAAACTTTGGATGTAAGATTTTCGAAATTTGGGACCAAGTTTGTGTAAAAAAAATATAATATTTATTTTTTATAGATTTTTTAAATGTTTAAAATATCTTTTGTAATGATAAATTACTATATTCTTAATTCTTAATTTATAATTGGTTATAAATTGTACATAGTGTTCGTAAAATTATTTAAGTCATTTATCACAGAGAGATATATTTTTTAAATTTAAATGAATAAAAAATTATGTATATTATAATTTATATTTAGTTTCATCAAAATGTTTATATCTGTAAATGTATGAAAATTATTGCTTTAAGTAATATAATATATATTAGGAATAGATTTACTAATTTTTCATAATCAAAATGAATTTTAATCATAACTTTTAACTAACTAATAAGTGAAAGTATACTTGTATAAATGAAGGCTGTAAAATGTGTAAAAAAAATCATATAATAATCATGTTTCATTATCTATATAATAAAAAAAAAAACATTTTCTTTCTTCGAAATTATATTAAAATCCGTCCAATAACTTAAATAATACATTATTATGATTATCATCTGTAGTATATATATATATATATATATATATTTATTGGAGCATCTTTGCCTTACATTTAAAAAAAAAAATTGTAAGGCGATATTGTAGTTACGACCTAATTTTATTTGTAAAATATTGACTGTGTGTGTTTATATAAAAAAAAATTGTACATAGAAATTCAAGATAATCTATTCTTGTATGAAGAAATTAATATATAATTATCAGTCTTTTGTAAGAAATTTCTAGAATAATAGAATTATGAAGAGATGTCTATTAGTATATGATGCATTTAAGGAAAATTTAAATGAAATATACATTTTTATAAGCAATTGTTATGTATTTATTTATCAGGCGTTATAAAATCACAAACATTGTTAGCGTAGAAAATAAAATTAACAATTTAGTCAGTCTTATCAAAAGTTGTTGGTGCAAAAGTAAACTAAATATTCAAAGTTTGAAAGTTTATTCTTAATATATTTAAAGCTGAGGATTATTTAAGCATTTTTGCACTAACAAGCTTGTTTATTGTAGTGTTTTATAAACATGTATGGCACAAAATGACGCACAGAATAATAATAAAATAAAAATATTTGTGCAAGAAATTAAAGGTAGCAAAAAGCTTTTGTCAGATAAACAAAAAGTTTTGGAAAAAGTCGACATAAAGTTACCTTGTTTGGTATACATTCACATTACCAGTACTTTCTTTTTTATTGAGGTCAAACTTTCAGTTTTTTGGTTTTTAATTTTTGTGATAAATTATTGTTATTAATATTAATATATTAATTTTTGTACAATTTGGAATGTTGTGTTATTTTTAAATGGCTTATTACAAATTAATTCGTTAATTAATAAAATCATGATTGTTACAAAGATTTTTTGTTTGAACATTTTCTTACTTTATTTTGTTTGCATATTTTTCAATTAAATCTATAATTGTTAAATGGAGTTTTTCTTTAGCTACATCTATAGCAGTTTTTTCAGATCCATTCATTAGAGTTATGTTTGGATCATAATTTAACAATACCTTAGCAGCTCCTATGTTACCCATTTCACTTGCATTGTGTAATGCTGTATTTCCAGATAAATCAATTGCATTTATATTTGCTCCATTATCAAGCAAGAAGCTAATAACAACTGTCTTATTATTTATAGCAGCTACATGCAAAGGGGTCTTGCCTTTTTTGTCACAAAAATTCACATTTGCTTTATGTACTAGTAAAATCTTACACAACTCAACTAGTCCATATCTAGCTGCATAGTGCAAAGCTGTCAGTCCATTAGAGTCGGGAAAGTTTACATCATAGTCAGAAACTGACATATGGTTTTTTTTACACATTTGACATTCACAAAGAGGGTGACAAGATACTCCACTAGATACAGGATTTGCATTCACATAGTTCTCGTAATTTATATTCATATAAAAACAAGCAAGTTTTACATCACCATAAGATATTGCCTGTAGAATCCTTTCAATTCTTTTCAAGTTTTCTACTGTTTTGTTTGTGTTACTAGAATCGCTTTTTATTTTTATATTTTGTAGTTTCATTGATATTTCATTATCAGATTTGCAATTTAAACTTTTTACATCTTTGCTTGTTATATGAATATATTCATACAAGTTAGGCATACTTGATTTAAGTACTTGCAAAATTTTTAAATTATGGGCATAGTCAAATGCAGTTTTTGCATTACGATTTTGCAAGGATGGCTCAGCACCATTTTCTATCAGTATCTTTGCTATACCTTCATAACCCCATTTAGATGCCAAATGTAGTGGTGTATTTCCTAGTTCATTGACACAATTTATCCTGAGCTTTTTTCTGCCATGTTCTGCAAAGTATATTAATGCTTTAACACAATTCATGTGTCCATTATTGACTGCCAAATGTAACGGAGTGTTTTTGTCAATATTAGTTTGATTAATGTAAGATCCTGAATGTAATAATAATAGAAGAGCATTTTGATGTCCTCTTGAGGCAGCATAATGTAGTGGTGTGCACTCATTTAGGTCAGTTGCATTAACTCTTGCCCCCATCTCAATAATAATTTCCACAATATTTGCTTTTCCATGTATAGACGCAACATGTAGAGGAGTTAGGCCATGACTATCTCTTGATGCTACAGTAGGTGAAGTTTTAAGAAGATTTTTTGATATTTTGGAACAACATTTTTTACAATTGCATAAGGGGTGGCATAACCTTTGATAAATTTCTGTATCATAGTCTTCAGTGTCATCTTCATCTTCGTCATCTTGATTTTCAGTTATTGTTATTGCACTTTTTTCATTTTGTTGTATACTATCCATATGTTTTTGATTTTTTTCCAACAATTTTTGAACTTGCTCTGTATTATTAGCTTTAATTAAATCAAATATATATTCTAATGTTTCTTCTCTGCCGGTTGTATCATTTGTTGATATTGATTCTGTTAAGCTACTTTTTCTCTGAGTGTTATCATTCAAGTTATCCTCAGTGAGATTGCTTTCGTAATAGTAAGATTCTGGATTTGGTGGTCCTGCTAGGGCACCAGATTGAATATGTTCTATAACAGCTTCTAAAGTTGTTATAAGAAAAGCACTTTCATCGCTTTCCCCTTTACCAATGCCAGTAAATCGAAACTCTTTCATATACATCAACTGACTATACCAATTTGGTAAACCAGACTTAATAAGTAAGAAGACAAAAACTGGTAACAAATCATCAGCAGTTAATAGAATAACATTGTTGCTGTTGTCAATTTTATTAATGGCATTTAAGGCTTGTTTTAAACACAATACCTTTTCAAGTACAGTATTATATGTATCTATTTTTGACAATATTTGCTTTGCTTTAGGTACTGCATGATATAAGTCCTTTTTTATGTCAAGATCCCTTAGTTGGATGTCACACATATTTCTAATTTTTTTATTTAAATGGGAGTCTTCATAAGCACAAATTGTACAAATAGGTTTAAAAAGGGAGTTAAATAGTAAATATTGCATATAACTTTCAACAGATAATTTCATGTTTTCAAGTAAATGTTTGGACGCTTTACATTTTTCTCTAAGTCTGCGATTTTGTAAAGTGCTTTGAAGGCACTCAGTATACAATTCACTTACTGCTTCTTTTAAAGGAGCAATAGCTATTGGTAAAGAGGAGTACTTCTTTAGAAATACCTGCACATTGTTTTCTATCTGATCTAATACTTGGCGACCTGCTGCTTGTGTCCATAGTAAATCAATACAATCATTAATAGATAGTAGACATTCTTTGGTCATTGCACTGTCCACAATGTTAGAATTAGGTTCTAAAGGGCTTTCAACACACCATACTTTATATTTTATAAAATCTTCTGTATAAAATGTTTCTTCAAATAATATGTGACTTTGAAGAGGCAGTCCTTTTGTTACTTCTAGTGTTATCACTTTATTAGCTACAGTTACCTGCTTCTCCGTAAGAGTGCTGTAGTGTGTTTCTGGTAATTCATCACTAGGCACTAGAACATGGGCACAGAAATCTTCGACAGCAAACACACGCGTATTTAAACTCCCGATGCGAGGTACACATATGACCCAAGATTGTGAAATACAGTGTTGAAACAAATTAGAAAATTCATTTTTAAACTGTATGAAGAATGGATTATCTGATATAATTTCGTCGTATGCTCCTTCCATAATGACCACCGCACTTAATAGTAAAATTTGAAATAGCTAATGCAGCTAATGTAATTGAAAGTATGATTACAATAATGCTAATTTGTTTCCTTGAACTTATGCTTATTTGCTATAATTAATGCAAAAACTCCATCAGTAGTACACTTCTATAAAACTAGTTCTAGATTCCATTTTATGAATATTTAATATAATCAAAGATTAGTATAATCGCTTCGGACATCGTGTTGGGTCGAGTGAACTGTGAAGTATAAACTTTTAATCTTCATAAAGTCCTTCAACTTAGTTGTCAATAACAATATTAAAACACACTGACAGAAGAAACTTTGTACGTCACTGTCAATATTACATGACAGCATACTATCAGCTGTGATATAATTTATGAATTAGGATTTGTAATACAATATTTTAATTACATACGGTATTTGTATACGTAAATTTTCCGTATATATTTTTATTTTTAAAAACATATAGAAAGTAGGTGAGTTAAAGCTTAACGTTCTACTATACGTAGACGATGTATTGCTTATTGTATCATAGGAATGGGAGGTACAAGCATTGGTCACTTTTCTGGAATAGGGATGTGAAAATAATGGTCAAAGCCTGAACGTAGTAAAATTTAGATTTGTGTTTAAAAATAATAAAGAAAGAACGAAACGGATGATTAGGGCTTATAGAAAGATATTAGAACAAATTAAAGGTAGAAAAATTGTGTATTTAAAAAGTACACGTAGCAGAGATGAAATAAATTATATGAATGTGGAAAGGCATATTGCTGTTAGTAAAAGGATTACCAGTGCTTTTCTGCATTGATGAGACGGCGGAACGTCAGCGAGTCTGTGTAGATGGTTGTAATGGTAACTGTTATACGGCAGTGGATAGTTGAGTATCATGGATATGTCGAAAAAAGAATGAAAGGAAGATAAAAGAGAATAAAGAGATGCGGTTTCCTTGCAGGATATGCAGAGTCAGTTTAGCTGAATCCGCAACGAAGTGATATCTAAGTAAATAATGACGAATGATAATCAAATAAAAATCAACGTTAAAAAATAATTGCTTTTTAATAAACATGAAACTTCTATAGCTTATAAGTAGGAAATCGTTTTATATACCGTATAATGAACCGTGGTATTGAATAAAAGATAGATTTGTTAAAAAAAATGCCTTTTTTAGTAAACTTTATTGAAGTTACGTACTAAAATATATAATAATACACATTACTACGATATAAATAAATATATTATGACATAGAAGGAATATCTACCTACTCATTATTTTTAGTTGCTTTATCATAATCATCATTAATATATTATGTAATTGTAATATTTATTTAAAAAAGTAAAATGACATGAGGTAAACAGAATTAAAAAAAAGTGTTGGAATAACAAGTCAGCTTTAAAAAGTCAGTTAAAATTTCGCCCAAGAAAATGGTTACACAATTAATTGCACTATGATTCAGTCTCTATATAAACTTGCAGTGTTAGGCTTCGCTATTTTACATGCAAATATTTTTTTTAAAAAGCCAACAACTGGTTAATGTTGTGACTACACTGCCACACATATACGTAATACATCCTACAATAACTATACAATATTTTTAAATATCACTTTATGTTTCATATCACGGTTCTTTTAATTATATTTTGAATGTAATACTAAATTAATTTATCCACGTCCGCCTCGTCCACCACCGAACCCGCGGCCGCCGAAGCCGCCAAAGCCTCTTCCACCAAATCCTCCGAATCCTCTGCCACCAAATCCTCCGAATCCTCTGCCTCCAAATCCTCCGAATCCTCTCCCCCCAAACCCTCCAAAGCCTCTTCCCCCAAACCCTCTTCCACCGAAGCCTGGTCTACCGAATCCAAAACCTGGACCGCCAATACCTATACCAATGCCTCCTACTATTATAGGGATTGGCCTGTGTCGATAGTAACCACCTATAAAAAAATAAAAAAAATATTGGAATTATTTTATTCTGGAAATAAGGATTTTATTATTATTATAAAGAGCGATTTATTTCGTTTTTAGGGTAGCCTAATTTTTAATTTCAAAATAAAATGCGTATATGATTTAATTTCCTTTTGCTCGTGGTGTCTAATAAACTACGTACAAATCATAACGTCATTTTTGTTTTTATAGATACGAAAGAAAACTTGCGAAGTGCTAAACAAATATTGATGAAATTTATATCAGTCTACCTATGAAATACAAAATAACATGAATCAAAAAAATATCATGAATCATCAAAATATATTCATAAATGACAAAATAATAGTCCTCAAACATAAAAAAAACAAAAAAAAAATTAGAATCTCATAATTTTTAAAATTTAAAAATGGTAAACTGCATGAGATCAAAATCCTCCCGACTTTGGTTGATCTCCGAGAACGCAGTATCAATGATACAGAAGGAAAGTCCCATAAAGAGTATAAGGACCCGTCTGAGGGCATGTGTGAGGAGGTTAATGACGTAATATGGATGAGGCGAAAGAAGTATATAGGGACCGTAGCGCTTAGCCTTTTCGGACTCTCTAACTACCCATTTGGGATAAACTGTGAGAAGCTAAGTTAAGTTAAAAATGGGACACATAGTGACTTTTGATATGGAAAAAAAATGCTTTTACTTACCAAAGGAATATGGATAGTAACCAAGCTGCCGTTTCTGCCTTATAGTTCCATCAGACGAAGAATTCTTTTTAATTACATCTAATGATTTATGATTAATTATATCCTCACATGTTGTGTAAGTCACTTCTTCAAAAATTAAGACAAAAAAGAATAGCAGTGCAACGATCCGTATGCGCTGAAATAAAAAAAAAAAACTTAATTATAGATTATATAACAACAGAACATATAGTTATAAGTTGCAGTATTTTCATTGTTTTTTTTAAATATCGATAAGATAAAACAAAAGAAAAATATGCACTTACTTCCATATTGGATTGATTTTCCGAGTAACTAAATGATTTCATGTACTTGTGTGCTCTATTTATAGATACGTTTGTGACAAGTCCCTCGATGTGCTAATTGATATGAATTCTAAATATTTTTCCCAACTTAACTCGGTACTGGTGGATATTTTTGTGTAAATAAGCTACGTAGTATTGTTTTTAAATTAATAACTAGCCCTTATTTCTTTGTTTTCGTCTTTTATTATTACTACGAATTACATTAGTGGCTATTTTAGAAAATCATGACATCAGGGATCTATGTATAAATTCGTTAAGCAAAAACTTTTGATCCCTTTTTACAAAATTACGCGGATGGAGGAGCATGAAACTTGGCACACTTATAGTTTATATAGAGAAGGAGTGCAAAATGCTAATATTTGTTTTAATTACGCATAAAAAGTATATTAAATTAATAAAATAAATGTTACACACACTACCATAGTTTGACGTCCATGTTTATACAAAGTAACATATACATTACTAAAGACAACGCGTTGTTAACGCGTCAACAGGGACACTAGTTTTAATAATTGTATATCAAAACAAAGAAAACAATTAGACAGGGTTTGAAAATGGAAATTCAAATAAGACGAGGAAGATGTATCATCGATATAAATAAACTTAAGGGTTTTTTCCTTATTTACCAGAAAGAATGTAAGTGAAGTTATTGGAATGATATCTATCATTTATTCTACATTAATTCGTCACAACTCACAAGACTAATTTCTCGAACTTAATATTATAAACATATGATTGAGAAATGTTTTATAGAGAATTCAGTATAGCATCTATCTAAGCATATTTTTGAATAATGGGATTGTCCGGTTGTAAATCCGATTGGTTGCGGGTTCCATTCTCACTCCAGGAAATGATTGTATTTTATTTATTGTCATTTCCCCACTTAGGTAAGACAAAGCGCGGCGTTGAGTTCCGCTACTTAGCAGGCGGTTAGAGTGTGGAGAATGGAGTGTCTTAACACTAGATTTTCTCTTGCCATATGGCAAAGTATGAAGCTGCATAATCCAGTATTTATTAAACAAAATTATATTATGGAAATTGATGTATACACGGTTTTAAAGACTAAAATCTTTCGGTGAGTCCATACATAATAATATAATAAAGCACTTAAATATTTTATCTTCTGAGGGCTAATGATTTCGTTCATTAACAATTTCCAAAGAGAATTATTTACTCTCTACCGCAGCAAAGTAGAATTAATGCAACTTTAATGGAAATTGGTCTTATTTAATACGCATTTAGAGTGCATTTTAGTGCAAAGCAGGTCACATGAAGAAAAGAGCAGTCGCTTTAAAGGCACCTTTTGTTCGACGTTCCTTACTACCTTGCAGTTGCAGTGCTCTATTTCTATGACGTGCATAAGCGCTATTTAAGGTTATGACTTTAGACTGAAAGGTGGAACTGTTTGGAGTCTTCACGCGTTTATTAACTGCGCAGCTTTTATACAGCAAATATTTAAATGTTTGTTTTCAACATTTGCACATCTATTTTTCCATGAGCAAGTGGATTTACTGTGAAACAATATTTCATTTTTCAGCAATTGCCGTCTATTTCGATGAGAGCCTTTGAAAAATATTGTATTGTTATAACTGTTGTGTATTTTCTATTTAACGTTTATACATTGTATTTTAGTACTGCATTGTAATTTATGTTTTAGAGAGCATTTTATCGTTCGTTAATCCTTTATACAATTGCCCAACACATAGGTACTGGTATTTCTATCTTTTTATAACAGATATGTGTATAATGAATATTTAGATCTATAAAACCCTTAGAACAGAGTGTCTTTACACTGGGTTCTCTCTCTGCTTACCCTTTTACATGCGGGAGACGCATGATGGTACGTTATTGTTAAAACTTTTATATTGTGAAATTAGCTAAAGTTAAGAAGTACAAGTACAGTATCATATATACAAATATAGATAGACAACGAATCGATCCTATCGGTCCTTCTATCGGTCTTTGCGTGATTGTCGGACATAGAGTGCAACCATGTGCACACACCTATTGTACTGTAACAGTTCCTGTGTATTTGACTAAGGTGAAATCGGCTGGCCTGTATAATTTGCATTTGCGTCGTATACGCAAAATATTATTTATTTCGTTAATAAATTATTTATTACTTAATCATTTTATTACGACATAAAAGTTATTATATAGTTAAGCGCTAATTTCAAATTAAAACAAATGTAATTTTCCAGTAATTTATAATTCTAAAGAAAATATAATCAATTAATAGTATTGATAAAAGTATATTTTTATAACTACATAAGTTTTGAAAAGTTTATTAAATTGATTTATAAAGGAGGAAGAATGTAAACATAATACACGAGTAGATGGGGCTTAATTTACGCTTGAGTAAATCTATATTGCCCGATAGAAACAATTAACGGACGTACGACGTGATATTACTTAGGTGATCACGTTACGCTGAGCTTAGATATAATCTATTAATACAATTATCTAATCTCTCTATCTATATATTTAAAATTTCCGTTACTGAGCGACAGACAACGGTGTAGAGAGCTAACATTAGACACGTTGAGATTGGGATATATAAAAAGCACAAGAGAAGATTTTTCAAATTACCATCACGATTGGGAAAAAACGAGTTACGTTTCACTCTCGAAATAGTATGGCGAGGGTCATGAAGTACACGCAAACGAAATTGTGAGCGATAAACAGTGTTACATTGTAATAATTAAAACAAATTTAATGTATCTCCTGCTCTTGCACTGTGGACAATGAAGGCCATCGTTCTCAACTTTCCTCCCATTCCGCTACACTTTATGAGCGATGAAACACAACGCCATAGACTATAAATACTTCTTCGGCCAGGACTAACTTCATTAATAATACTTTGGATTAGGGGAATCTAACATTCTCTTTGTCTAAACTAAAGATGGTCTGCTATTTATTTATTAATAAACTACTTATTTACAAATAAGAAAGTTTATGTATTTAAATGACGCTTGTCGTGGCGCAGAGGCACAAGCGTGCGACTATATACGCGACAGGTTGTGGATTCGATTCCCACTCCAGGAAATGTAAAAGTTTAGTATTTTCATTTCTTGGGTTTGGTAACAAGGCAAAGCGCGGCGTTGAGTTCCGCCACTCAGCATGCAATGCCTCAATTCGGCGGAAAGTGGGGAACGGAGTGTCTTGACATTGGGTTCTCAGGTTCCCTCTGCCTACCCTGTTATATGCGGGATACAGCGTGATACAAAAAAAGAAAAAAAAATGTATTTAAATGTATATATGAATTATAAGGATATTATATTCTATCATTTATTTCTAGAGTCAATTCTACAGTGGGGACTGCAAACAACAGGCAAAAGCTAAGCTGCAATTTCAGATATTTCTGTTTTAACATTTCCAGTGTAAATATTTATAGAAGGCTTCATAGCGTTTGAATAAATATAATATAATAAAAAACCATTTAAAATGACCAAAGCAATAGATTTTCTCGCATAGATAGCTTAGTCACATGTACTACGTAATAATGATTTTATGCAACGCAACAGTAATCCTCCACCATACAAGTTGAACAAGCCATGGCCTAAGAGTTCTTCTAGCTGGGTTTCCCTCAAGATCCCGTAACACTGTAAGCGCCACTAGATTCAACTACATTCAAATAACACTTGCTCAAGTGTATAACTATCGCATGAAGTCATGTCCCAGCATCTCTATACCAACAATTGTTAAGTCTTTCGTGTTACCAATTTATTTTACTTTATATGCTTATATAGAAACATAACAGCGAACCGACGTCGTTAGGTTGTTACAGTACGGCCCCTGTGGTCCGCATAAATGTTTCAGTGTGCACGAGCCGGAATATGAAGTGGTTAATTTGAATTCCGACTCGAACGCCTGCCCGGACCGGCCCGCCTCGGATGTACTTTTTATATTCACTTTTTGCTCACTTCCTCTCAGAATGCATAAGTGGACTGTTTTATACAGGTGAAGTCTGAATGCCAGCGAAATGGGGGTAATTTTTATTAACGAACGACGCTTTCCTGTATGAAATTCAATGACGTTGTACTGGTTCGAGGATAACTATTGAACTCGTTTCTTTTAGAGTTTGAGGTAGATTTTTTTTTGTGACTTGGTAAGTGTAATTATAAAATGTTAAAGTTTTAGGCTTTGATCATTTCTTTAGATATAAAAATCTAGTGCTAGGACGAATAATATTTTAATGGAAATAATCGAATTATTTGTTTTTCATATATTTATTTCATTGAACATATGCAGACTTTAAAAGGCTGTTGGAGCCAACGTGGTGCAGTGGCACAGGCGCTTGACTGGAATCGCGATTGGCTAAGTAATTGTATTTGCTTATCATTTTAATTTCTCCGCTTTGGTAAAAAAGAGCAAAGTTGTGTTCCTCCACTCAACATGTTTTGATTTAGAACGAAAAGCGTAGAACGAAGTATCTTGACACTAGTTACACACTACTATACGTCAATTTGAAGATGTAGACAGTGTGGTTTTCCAGCATACATTCAAGTGCTAGTAGTCATTGTTAGTAAAGCAATATTTATTTATATCAAAGGTAAATAACAAACAATTTCTTAGCTCTAACTAGTGATTTCACAATATTCTTTAGTATTTCAGGTGAAAAATCATTCTAGCCATTAACTCTGATACTATTGATACTGATAGTATACGTAAAATGATTATTCCCATTCTCCATATTGTATTAACAGTGATTAAGTATACACTCAATAACATCTAAACAATTTCCTTCAACTTGGACATATGCCCATTTACGCATCTTTCCAAGTAAGGTAGGAATTATTTAATTCCTTAATCCTGTTGATTATACTGGCATCTGTCTTATTTCTATTTTTGTTTTTCTGTCAAATTCCTTTATCACCACCACCTTTTTTCTACAATTCGACTTTCGATTTTTCTACAATTCGACTTTCATCCTGGCCCTAACATGTCAATTGTATTACTCAAAATAGGGAAGATGCAAAATATTTTTACGAACAATAAGTGTTTAAAATTATAACAAAGTGTACTGTAGTGTTTTTTATTCAGATTATTTCGATTTGAATTTGGATAAAACTGATTTTGTTGTTGTTATAATATGTTTTTATTTATTTAAAACAATGATTTTTTAACAATAATCAGCGTCATTGACTTTATGATTATTTGAACTTGTCACTCGGACATGAGTATAACGTACAGAGACATTGTCTCTCGACTTTCAATGTGACACTTACAGGCTTGTGTGATGTCCGTCATTGGAACTATTGGCCTGATCTCGCGCACTTGTGTCAAGTGTCACTATCAAATTGCGTTTTTTGTAGTAAAGTATTTTATATTTTACTATACTTTTTGTATATTATCCACGAATTCTTCAGTTTGAATACTAAAATAAAAAAAAAAACTGCATCTTTGCTATTACTGACGATATTCATAAAGGTATAGTCGTACAACAAGTCATAGTATTAGCGCAGCTGAACTTCAGCCATGTCTTTGGCTCTGTTAATTTTGATATCTACTTTAAGGTTACTTAACATATTTTCTAATGTAATTAATTAGTTTCGTGAATCTACGAAACCTACAAGGCCAGCGACAATCGTGATTATAATATTTGAATCTGATATTGATGTGTGTGGTATATACTGATTACAAAAATACTATACCGATTACAAAAATTCAGTTCCTTATGTTCCTTCAGTCTCTTATGTCTATGAAATTTACTTACTACTCTTAGTAAGAATTCGTTTACAAATACTCACTTTTTTCTTGCATTACACATTTTGCTCCTTCTATCTAGTATGTATGTATGGCGTCATTTGTGCATGTATTTGATATAATATAAAGAAATACTACCTTAGTAACAAGTGTATAGTTACGTTGAATATATAGTCATTTATAACTTAACATTTACATAAGGTTGCCTTGCCGAGATCACTGTTTAAGCGATAAGGCTGCCCTCTTGTACGTATAATTTTATTATTGTATTTTTCTGTCTTTTCTTCGGATGTACAATAAAGAGTAATTATTATTATTATTATTCCCTTGTTATTTATACAATTATGTATTCACGATGCTAGCACCCTCTTGACCTCCCCTATTTTTGATTACAAACGAACTTGAAAACACCAACACCGTTGAAGTGTTCTCGCGACATTACCGCCATTGTTTGTAAAGATTTGCTTGTCGTGTCATCACGCGGGGCAACAATGTGCCATTTCCTCGAGTGTCACTCGGCTGTGAATAGAACCCATTACAAGAGCGAGCCGCGGCCCCCGTGTCACGATAGGCACGGGGAAAATGGACTCGAATATTTGAACAGAAATATTTATTTTATACAAAATTGCATTTATGAGAGACAGGAAATATATTTTAAAAACATGAGCTGAATTCCAATGAAAAAATGTTTATATTGGAATTTTTTTACCTTTATTAAACGAGTATTAAAACAAACAGAGTTAGTAATATTTTATATAGCATATACAATTAACGAAGATAGTTTTCGCTCAGTGGAGAACTTGGTTGATGAGGTTATGAGCACGTATGAGTGGATGTTTGTTCATCATTCAATGTTTGTTTTGATTTCGAAATGTTATGGTTTTGGTTTATAATACTGTTTTTATGTTATGCAATTTTCATCTGCTTGGAAAAAAAATATTCCTATAGAATTTAGTTTTGATATAAAATATCATATTATTGATTCACTATTTATTTACCTTGATTTCATTATATCGTCATGCTTGTATAAACAGCGTTTAAAAGTGAATTTAATTTAATATTTGTATTTTTGCAGACAACTTGTAATTTTCCGTCCTCCTTCTTGTTTTCTATTCATAGTGCGTTCTTTTGCGACAAAGCAACATCTTTGGTCTGTCTGCGGCAGACGTTAAAGAGTAAGTGGAAAACATACCGCCTTTTTACTCGAGTTTAAGCCACAGCGATCAAAGCCTCGGACCTTTTATATGTATGTCTTTTTATTGTATAATATAATCTCGCTTTGAATTTTGCTTTATTTCATTGTACATTCTGTTTCGTTAAAAAAATGTATTCTTATTTTCTTGAATGTTTTGGCTACATAAAAACGTGAACAAAATAGCTGCGAGCAATAAATACATTCGCTTCAACCAGATTTATTTTTAAATATGTTACGATATAGATACTCTTATATATGTTTAGAAAAGAAACCGTAACTACTGTTTAACAGTGATTTGTTTATGGATCTGGCTGCAGGCTATACCAGTTAAGTTAGTTCTTCCAGCCGAACTCTGAAGTATATAATTACTGGCGCGGGGCTCGTAAAATGCATTTGCGGATAAGTGAGCTCCGTATTGTTTAAGCTTTAAAGTAAATAGTTAGTTTCAGATCTTTATTTCGTGCTTGCTTCTAGCATACAAAGCACCACGTCGTTGACTCCTTAAAAGCATATTCGTGTCCCTCTAAAGTTTTTCACACCACTCTCTCTATAGTACTGCGGTGTCTACACTCCGGGGACGCGAGATGCGATTCATCTTACGCTTTAACACACAAGTAACGATATAATGCAGAGTTATAAACCCCTTCCGCCTTGGAATTTTGGTTTAGTATTATGTAAGGTATATTTTGTTTATAGTAAGTTTCCATTATGATTAACTAGCTTTCCGCCCGCGGCTTCGCCCGCGTGGAATTCGGCTATATCGCGCACGTATAAGGAGTAGCCTATAGACTTTCCCAATGTCTAGATTATTTGTCAAAAAAAATATATACAAAAAATTATATTTTTTTATAAAAAATTTTTCGCGATAAAAAATATCCTATGACCTTTCCCAAGTTCAGTTCTACCTTCATACTGAATTTCATCAAAATCGGTTCAGTGGCTTAGGCGCGAAAGCGTAACAGACAGACAGACAGAGTTACTTTCGCATTTATAATATAAGTAAGGATTTCAAATAGGATTTATAAATATTTCTATGATTACGTACACTTTTGTGTCTTAAATTTACATTAACCATTTGTCCATTGTGTTATAGATAAAAGATGGGAGCACGTGATATCAGGACTGGCTGGAAGCGGCGTTGGTGCCGTGTCCCTTCCGTTTCCTTATCTTCGTCCTGTCCACTGCCAACTGACCTCGATGCGTTGCGCCTAGCTCATTAGATAATATTGTTACGAAGTTTCTATAATTAACTTAATTAAGATACATTACGTATATAAATATATATAGTGTATACATATTATGTACAAATTTATGTTATACATACAATAGAAAAACTATAAATACCTATTCATTGTTCATTACGTAAAGAGAATATGTATTTTAAATATAACCTATAATTTAGGTTTCATTGTACAGTGTACAGCTTACGGTTCTACAACTTGACACACAAAGTCCCTGTATGGGGAAAAATAAAAACAAAACGTCAAAGGAGCTATTGTAGCAAAGCGAAAAAACCTCTGATAGTCCGATATATATATAATATAAGGTGATAGTTGTGGATTGATATTTAATTTAGAGAATTTAATTATACTTAAATTATTTACATTATCACATTCTGGTTAGGTAAAGTGTGGCGTTGAATTTTGCAATGTCTTGAATTCGAGTAGAAAATTGATAAAGAATTATTTTGACATTCATTTCTTCCTGCCTACTTAGTTATGCGGGTAAAGTCGTGAAACTACTGAGTAACTGTTCTATAACATTAAAGTAAAACAAACAAGTCCTGTAGTTGTTAGTATAAACAGAAAATACAATTATTATATGGATATAACTTGTTGTGAATTACACTCAGCGTTTGGGGTGCCCAGTGCGGCGCGTCCTGCCATGAAGCGCTATCCCTGAATCTAGGGCGTTACAGAGAATGAATTTTAATTCACGCCTATAAAATAGACACAGTAGGTACTCGGTTTAAGTACTAAGCTTTGATTTATTGTGTTATTGCTTTTTTCTGTTTTAAATTTACTTTAAAAGACATACATATAATGATGTCTGTCATGGCGTAGTGTCGTGTGACTGTAAGCGTGACAGTTTATGGGTTCCATTCCCACTCCAGGGAATAATTAAGGTTTATTATTTTCATTTCCTTGCTCAGTAACAAGGCAAAAGCGCGGCGTTGAGTTCCGCCACGTGCTCAGCACATAATGTCTCAAATTCGACGCTACCTGCCTGATTACCTGCTATGTGCGGAGTACAGCGTGAAGCTAAAAAAAAACAAAAATAGCTAATATATAGTAATTATATTGAAGTGAATGAATTTCGATAATCCTTTTGTATTGAATACAATACTGAGATTTTGTTTCTTCTAAAATTCAATCATATTATAAGCTTTACATGCCTTTGTGGGGGCAGGGAACGTATTTATTTCACAAGATGGTTAGGGATCGTATTCCACTTATGGAAATGTTGATATTTTAAATATAGCAGTTTTTCAGTGCTAAGTGATTTTTCACTAAGATTTTCTTATTGTAAAATGTGTGGAATGGGTGAGACGAAACAAAATATACAAATTTCACTCATTTTACGCGAGTGTAAATAGTAACTGTGACAAGGAAGCGGAAAAGCGAATATAACGGCACGGAACCGGTGAGATCCGCAATGCATTCCAACTTCCGCTGTATTCGCAACAGCGCGGCTACAATAAGCGATCCGCATGAAAACATAGAAACAATGTATTGTTCCCAAAATATTGTCATGTTGATATGTGATTCTATCGTCATATTTGATTGTGTATATAAAAGTTTATTTAAGATCTATGACACGTTTTAATAAATAAATAAACGGATTTTTTTAATCACAATCTCTGTTGGCTATAATTTCAATAAAAAAAATATATTTTTATCTTCTTCTCCCTTTTACCATCCAATATTAAGTCTTCAAATTAAAAAAAAAAAACAACAATGAGTTTTATGCTGTTTTTACTTGTTTAATCGATTATTGGCAAAAAATAAACTATAACTACAAGTTTAATTAAAGAGAAGGAAGCTTTTATATTAAATTATATGTCGTTATTATTAAAGGACAGTTTAAGCATATTCAAATTAAATAAATACTGTAGCAAAAAGTCATTCTCAGTCAGCTTTCTGTGCTGATTCTGCTCGGTTAAAATATAAAAGAATTATAATTATGTTACTATAGTTCAAAATTGATGTGTGTGTGTGTGTTGATTTTACACAAAGTCAAGTTTATTTTGTGCGTTTCTCCAAGAGTTGAGGTTAAAATAATACAATATTGTCGCTCGGACCGGAACACATCCGATCAGTTCGCGCTGCGCCTCTCATCCGGGCGATGCGCATCGCGTACCAAACTGTTTACAGGACTTGGAACCGCGCCAGTGCCAAGGAACATAATAATGTCAACATTGACTTATTGTTATTGTGTTTCGCTTCATATTTTATTTTTAAGAAACGTTTTCCTTTTCATTAATACAAATTAAAGTTAAATAAATCCTTTATTGTGAAAATAATATTTTTGTATGTACGAACATAAACTGAGAAGGTATACTCATTTAGTATAGAAAATATATTTTTACTGTTATAAAACGGAAATATTTGTCTGTTGTATAGATTTAAGTATATACAAAACTACATTCATCGTCGTAGTTCCGGACCGGAAGCTGTGCGATCAGTTCTCGCTGCACCTCTGTATCCGGAAGTACCGTGTCTCTAACTGTTTACGCGATTTGGATCCATTCCAGCATAGACCGAGTACAACGATATCAACTTTAAAGTTATTATATGATAACGGTTTAGATATATGTTTATTCATAAGAGATACAGAATATTATAACATTTTTAACAGAATAAGTTAAACTTTTAACCTATATGTTTTTATAAAGTAATCGATTATTAAAAAACATTGTTTATTTATAGTTATTTCTTAGCTTCGTCTGTATGCACCTAACAATGTAAAAAATCTTGCATCGCTATTTTTATCCACTTAAGCCATCCGATTTGCTTGAAAATTTGCATTTCGAGACGTGCCTTGATCCAATGTTAATATAAATAAAATTAAAATATTCAACTTTTCTAAGTCGACTACGTAAGTATGTATAGATTTTTACTTTTCTGGTGCCCAATTAAAGTTTTATGAAGTTTTAAAATAGTATTTTGATACAATACAATACAAATATTCTTTATTGCACACAAATAAACAAATAACATAGAAGTAGTAATAGCGTACAATAAGGCGGCCTTATCGCTTAAAGCGATCTCTTCCAGGCAACCTTTGGATATTTGATACTTTATAATTCTATAATTTTCATATTACTTAAACAAATTTGACACACTAATTATACGAGCATATACAAAGGATAGACAATCTACACAAACATAACGTGGTTAGATGCAGAAGTAGGATTGTAGCGTAATATTTACAAAGGCATAGGTGAAGCGGAAGTGCTCGTGCGGATAACGCTCCGGAACGTTTCCGGTTTGGTTACACTACAAAGTGTCCTGAAGCGTTCACACTGCTTCCGGTCCCATTGAGTTAGAATTTAAAATTTGACAATAGATCGTTCATCGCATTGGTCATTGCAACAGTAGTTTTCATTTCACTTTACTTAATTTCTTTGTTGAGTTACCAATCGAGAATTACTTGGATATTTCTTGCACGTGTTAATTAATTAGTATATTAATTCTCCTCTGAAATGAAGCTAAAATATAATCAAAAAAGTAAATGAGATAAAAACTTGTTTTGAAGGAAGTTATGGAATTGGAATATGATCACTACGAATCCAACCGTGATCGTGGCTCAGAGACAGTTTGTGATTTTAAAACATGATGGTTCACGGTTCAATCCCCAGTAATTTCAAATCCCCGGTAATGATTACATTTAAAATTATTTCGCCATAGAATCTCATAATAACGCACGCAATGTCTGGAATTATACATTGGCATACAGAGAAACAGAGTGTCTAGGCACTATGTTGCTAAGCGACAAAAATTGTGAATGCGCCATATAAGCACTATACTTACACAATGATTTCCAATTAATGTACATTTCCGGTGTATGTACGCTACAGAGCTTACTGCATCTCTGTGATAATTGAGTGCGTTAGATAATAGGCAGTAATTAAATAATCAATCACAGCCAGTGGTCATTATTGGATAAATAAATTAAGATCATTTCGGATTATAGTAATCCCAAACGATCTAAAATACTGTAGCTGTTTGTATTTACGAGTATTAATTGTATGAAGTTATGTAGGAAATTATTAAATGTAAGTAGAAACATTAATTACTATTTACAAGTCATTATTATGTTTTTTTTATTTTATACTTCAATATATATTTTTCTTTTCTTTTTTTTTTAACATCACGCTGTATCCCGCATATAGCAGGGTAGGCAGAGGGAACCAGAGAATCTAGTGCTAAGGCACTCCATTCTCTTTCAACAATTCCGTTCCCCACTTTCAGCCGAATTGAGGCATTGCGTGTTAAGTGGCGTAACTCAACGCCGCGTTTTGCCTTATTACCAAACCCAAGAAATGAAAATACTAAATTTTACATTTCCTGGAGTGGGAATCGAACCCACAACCTGTCTGCGTTTACAGTCGCACGCTTGTGCCTCTGCACCACGACAGGCGTTGATATATTGTTCGTAAAATGTTTAGCTAATAAAAAACAAATAGTCCGCACGGCTAAAGTGTGGTATGAGTCCCTTTATTTATATAAGAAAAGTCAATTACCTTTAAAAGTAGTTGCACGCTTTTGCATACACGTGCCAACTTTAAAGTTCTCATCGTTAAAACAACATTCTACAATTGTAATAATTTATAAGAGTAAATATAAAGAATACACAGCTATTGTTTAAATGAAGCAAAATTCAAATAAATATCAATTTTTGTTTTGTAAAGTCCGAATTCGATAAGTAGGCAAGTAACAAAATGAAAAAAAATATGTTAGTACTAGCGACTTATTTAACAAATGAATATTAAGTGAACTTCATTAATTTAGTAAATATTAATTTCTAAATAGTGAAAGTTAACTAAGTATTACAATAATATAATAAAGTAGAATATTTGTTATGAAAAACGAGCAAGTATAAAAGATATGTTCTTTTTGAACGGAAAAAAGGAATTCCTTTTATCCTACATCCGCTTTATACAAAGAGTATTATCGGGTGCGAATTCACGTAGTGTTTTTTTCTGTTAGCACTGCAGGTGTTTAAAACTCGCAGATACTCGACACTTTTTCCCGTTCGGCACAGTTTCTGCACAATAGAAAATTCAGCGCTCAATAATTTTGAATTGAATGTACGAGAGGCGTTGCTAATATTCTATGCCAGTCTTGTTATCTTTTTTAATTACTGGTTGTGTTTCATAAAGTTGAATAAAAATATGAATGTATTTTTAAATTTTGTTTCTCGCACTTTTTATATTTTGTCTGGTATATAACGAGTCTAATGACATATTCACTTTTATTATAGTTTTCGGTGTATATTTATTGTGATATATATTTAGTAAGTGAAATCAATATCAATATAAAATTAAAACTAATTAATTAATCAACATCGTATTTTGAATATGAAAGAGACAAAATCAATAAATAAATATCTGTTTTGTACGCTTTTCAGTACTCTGAGGAATAGAAACAACGTCAGAGGTCAATCACTTTTTGTTATTCCGTATTCTTTCATTCATTTTAAAAATATGCTTTCGAAAAATGTTTTACTTATATATAATTTATATAAATGTGATAACACGTAAAGTGACTAACAAACAACATATAAATAAAATTACTGGACCTAGGAAGTTAGAATTTGGCAAAGAAAGCAAAGAACCTATATAAGTTCTTTAAGGAGTGTAGGGAAGTACAAAGAGACTTGAAACTCTTACGGAAACTAGAAAAAATAATTTTATATTTTATAGCTTACATACTGTTTCATACAATTCGGCGGAAAGTGTGGAACGGAGTGTCTTAACACTAGGTTCCCTCTGCCTACCCTGCTATATGAGGGATACATCGTAAAGCTATGTATGTATGTAGATCACATACTTATATTAGCTTGGCCCAAATAAATGGACTTTTGAATAATAAATATAGACTTTAATATACGATTAGTTTAGTTCTCGATACGTTTACCTCCCACAAACTTATAATGCAGCACTTATATACTCAAAACACTAAATATAGCACACTGCCACTGACCACTGATTATGGTTAAGTATCCCTATAAAGCTAAAGCAATGGCTTTTTTGTTACGGCGATACTACTCTTGGTAGGTGTAGGTACAATATCATCAAAACAAATTATTTAATATGCTAACACTTATAAATATGTATACAGAAATATATGCTTAATAAAGTTTCACAGAGTTTGAAAAATAATATCAAACTTTCAACTAAACTTTAGATTCTACGACTACATACATACATACATACATAGCTTCACGCTGTATCCCGTATATAGCAGGGTAGGCAGACGGAACCTAATGTTAAGTCACTCCGTTCCTCACTTTCCGCCGAATTGAGGCATTGCGTGCTGAGTGGCGGAACTCAACGCCGCGCTTTGCCTTGC
>JAKGSA010000457.1:213269-243736 GCA_033558755.1 Philaethria dido
TTACGCCGGTTCTTCTCAGGTCTGAGGCATTAAATTTAGTGAACCGGTGGTAAATTATTTGACGTTCAAAAAATGAAGCTTGTAACTTCTTATTTTGAATAAAATTATTTGACTTTGACTTTGACTTTGACTATAAATACTGTAAATCTAAATTAACTGTAACAAGTAACCATAAGCTATTCAAATACATACAATATTTTTTATGGGAAGTTAGAGCACAATAGTGAAGCGCCCTTGAACGTAGTGCTTACTTCTAGCACATGTCACGGCTACTTCAACAAGCTACGTGTTGTTTAAACGTTGACATCGATATGACACGTTTATGGAGGACTTAGGGATGTTTCTCTTGAAAGATAAGAGGGAATGTAAAACATGCGTATCTTATCTAAATATAGTGACTTAGTTGAAATATCTCTAAAGAAATCGTTAAGAGTTCTAAAACTAAAACTAAATTTATTTGACATGTCTTACACATTAAAATATACTAGTGTCCCCGTTGACGCGTTAATAACGCGTTGTCTTTAGCAATGTATACACATGTCACTTTATATAAACATGGATGTAACATTTATTTTATTAGATTAACATTTATTTTATAATGCATAATTAAAAAAAAAATGTTAGCCTTCTGCACTCCCCTATATAAACTATAAGTGTGCCAAATTTTATGCTATTCCGTCCGCATAATTTTCGTAAAAAGGGGTACAAAGTTTTTGTTTCACGTATTTATATATAGATTTATGTTTGAGACGATCTTCTTGGTATATAATTAGACCAAATGTTTTACAACAGTAAAATCATCTTTCATACAATTTATTTAAAGAAAAAAGGGAATAGATACCTAATAGATATTCTAAGTTAATAGCGCAGGTGCAACTAAAGAGAATGACAAAAAAACATAATCGTTAAAAACGAATTTGTTATTAATAAATAAGAACCAAGTAATATTTATGAGGTATTACAATAATTACCCATACTAAAAGCTTTTAAATCAGAGTTCGATATTAACACCCTATTTTATATTAATGTAGAGATACATTAAAAATATTAATTTCTCGTTTATAAAAAAATACTGCGCAGCCTGTTTTGAGATTCTTTGAAACGCATAACCAATGCACATAAATTACCCAGTGAGTGTGCTTAACCGCAAAATATGCGAATTACGTATAATATGCAGCTCGGGCGCATATGCGAGTGCTATTAGCAAAAGTGGAAATTGTAATAAGGGCCTTTTTAGTGCTCACACAGGTTCATTCACGCACGCATGTAAGAGATACGTTCTTATAAATATGCATAAAATTTTAAGCACCCACTTAAAGCCGGCGCCCCATCCTGGGCTGTGTCATAACAGGCTGTACATCAATCTTCCTCCCGTGTTCAGTCATGGCGGTATTTTTAAGTAAAATGCGTTTCGGGCCGTGATTATAAATGAAAAATAAATTCATTTCTGTTTTTAGTAAAAAACATGATATTGTATATTGCGATGGGAAGAGAATTCTCATATCTATAGACTAGTGTCGAAATAGTTTAGTTAAAACATATTTGTTCATAACTGATGTGGGTGACACATAACTAAGATATTTAATCTTCAGTTGCTTAATTTAAAGTAGATCAAATCGTGGTGAGATCGATTTCGTTAAGCAATTATGAATTGAGCTGACCATGTGAAGGTAATGAGCGAGAAATGTTATAAAAACAATCAAATAAATATTTAATATACATTCTCAAAAAAGTTTAAATTAATAACACAATATTATTTTTTTGAAAGGCTGCTAATTACAACAACTGGACTAGACTACTCTATTATGGAAGCGCATAGATAATCGAAGTTTTATGAGTCTATATATATTTAACATATAAGACAAAGACATTATTTATTAATTTAAATAATTTTAATTACTACACATCGATTAAAAGTGACTAAAGTACGGGAAGCAAATACTTCAGAGTTATATTCTTATTTGTCTACTTTATTTTATTATATTTTCTCTATTTTATATTTCATTGAATAGAGAGTTCGTTGATCTGAATATTACTTTTAATATGCTATATGGTAATTTAAATGTAAAGGATTAAAAACATTCGTGGAGGAGCGTTATTAATTAGTATCGATGGAAAACCTGGCAGAGTGCTTTCGATGTAGATACGGCACGCTGAACTTTAAAAGGCCTGGTGCAGCCGCAACTACTCCAAAACTAAAATAAAATTGGTGGCTTACTTCAATTTTATCAAAATATTTTAAAAAGTAAAACGATATTTTTGTGCGTGCTGAGATTTTTTTATGTATACATTATATGTAAAGCGATATAAGTGTATATAAAATGTTTGTACATATTGGTTTGCAAGTCTGACTTACGAGTATATCAGAAAAGAATAGCTATATCTAAATATTATGAACATTTCTGATTACTTTTATTTGTTTAAAAAATAAGTATTGAAAATAATCAATGACGTTTGCATAAATATAATAATTCAATTAAAAGCCTTAGTAAAGAAACATTTACAATAATTCAAAATTAATGATTGAGATTTGGGGAAAAGAAAATTCAATAACACAAGGACAAATACTCGTAAGTATGTCAAAAGGAAAATATTGGAAATTGAAAAAAAAGCAGCAATAAAATTCCGAAACAATATAAACGTTAAGTGAAAGTCCTTAAATATTTTCATAAAAAGTAAAATAAACAAGAGATGTTTTATATGATTCCCACTTTAAATACAGTATTGATACGTGGAGCGCTCTCAACGCTGTTTCGACTCTATAATCTATTCAGTCAGTTTTCAATCAGACTACACTATTGTTTTAAAACTATTGTAGCGATTTATTGTTTCAAGTGTTTTCCAATTTCTGTCGAATCAAATTGCTATATTTAAATGTTGTGTTTATAAGTATTGTTATTATAATATGGTTAGTTTTGTGTGGTGTTAAATATGTTGGGACTTGATGTGGTAAGACTGTCACTGTCACATTTATACATATACAGTAAAAATTAGTATTATTTTTAAATATTTATTGACCTGAGTGTAGTAAGTAGTAGTCAAGTAGTGTCAAGATATTCCGTTCGCCGCTTCCCCTATTTCGTAGCGGAACACAACGCCGCGCTTTATCTTACCAGAGTAACGTACACACGTACTTACGTATACTTTCTCCGCTTTTATTTAGCGCGTTCATGTTCGTGCAAGAATTGCTTCCTTGTTCGCATGCTTGTCAAATAGCAAGTGCAAACGACTAGCGGAGAGTGACGCGTAACAGATACTAAACAATAAGCTGCAAGCTAGTATTTATATATTTTTATAAGATTATGATAAGATTTAAAATATTTATACTATACGTAATATTCAGAAGTTATTACTTTAAAATTTTAATTTAAATAAATATGTAATAATTTTTTGCATGAATTACACATTAGGAACTGAATAATGTTAATGTTCTTGTACCTTTCCAGCATAACATGTTTCGGATGTTTTAATTCAGCTTTATTGCTTGTTTGGCAACAAACGCACTCGTGTACTGTCATTGAAATGTCCTGTTTGTAAAAGGTACGACGAACTGCGACTTACTGTTCAAATTTTCATAATTAGTTTTCCGAGTGCGTCGAGGGAACAAAAGGGTACCCGTATCACAAGGTTCACCTTTTCCCTTATTTTATGACTCAGTTGGACTGTATAGCTGCGTTATTAAAAAGTTTAGTACGTACATATGTAATTAAATCATCTCTTTCATCTATTAAATTATGTGCATTTTCACCTATCTTTTTATTTAGTATTTTCAATTATTTTTTTTTTTTACTTTAGAGTTTAGTTATTAAAAATGAAACGCTTCCTGATCTTTGATATCTTATCTATGTTATAATTCTATTTTTGTAACGTGTATTTTTAAATATTTCCTACGAGTAATGTTATTGTACTGTATCTTGCTACATCTTAACGTTAAACTTCTTTAGAATACTTTTTAATACTTTAACTGAGAAAGTTGAAGGTAAATTTCGTCATTTATTATCAACCTGTTCCTTACACTGTCATATCATTAAAATTCATGTACGTTGCTCGCGCCCTTTTTGGTTAAAGGGTCCTTAGAACGAGACCACTTAGAAGTATGGTAACCGTGAGACTTTGTAAAGAACTTCTTTGCGAATACTAATTACGAGAAGCTCGAATCTGGCTTACAAAAATTGCAGCGTAGACGTCAACGCTAAAGCAGTTTTTTAGTTTTTAGCACGAGTTCATTTTGGTAGTCTGATGAGATGAAGATAGCTTATTTGAAGTTGTGATGTTATGACATCTTCTGTCTGTATAAATTTAAATTTTTATAATTAGGTGCCAGTATGCAATTTATACGTATATTTTATTTTAAGCATAAACAAACTACAATCAACTTGCTAGATTTTGTAGGCAACATTTATATTAAAGATTTCTTTTTTAACAAAAAAGTCCTTTGTATTCTTCGTATATTCGTCTACTGACGATTTTCGTTACTTTTTGATGAAGGCCGTGAAGTGTAAAATTAGCCCATTGAGAAACGTTCCGTCTTCCTTTTCAATGGTTGAGTGTGTGCGAAATTGCGGCCGTGTAGTACCTACCGTCGTAGGTCCGCAACAAAGGCAGTATTTCACGAGAGTCCTCACAATGTCCTAGGAGCCGGCGGCATTAAACGCTTTTCCCTAACACACACGAAATTCTATTTTGCAACCATATTTCCTAAATCTTCACATCTTCAAAGGCGCCTCTTTTTAGGTGTATGCAATGTCAAAAACTAAATACTTTCATTGTGCAACTAGTGTTTCTATTGTTGGCCACTTTTTTCTTCAAGTAGATAATACAAATATAAAAATAGTTAACATCCCGACTACTGTATCGCAGTGGGATAACATCTGACATCAACACAATGACAATGGTTTCGATTCTTATTCGAGGGATTGAATGTATGTTAACTATTTTCCTACCCTTTCCTACCCTTGTTGGACGAAGCGGAGTAATTTGTTCCACAGCATGTAATGTCTCTAATTCGGACGGAAGATGGAAGTGAATTGATAGAAGAAAAAATGAATGAAGAAAACTCTTCTCTCAGTACTCTCTGCAGACCCCAGATTTTTAAGTACCTAACTTAATTTATCTAGGTTCATATTTATATATTTTTTTTATTTTTGCCTATGTGGAGAAATTATTAAAACAAAATTTTACAAATCATTTTTTGAGTATAATTTTAAAATGACTACAAGTGCGAACTGAACTTATAATCGCATCACATTCTTATCACTCATTTAAATGTATCGGTACGTACCTTACGTACTTAGTTCGTATGAACATATTTTTATAATAAAAATAAAATTATTCTCTACCTTTAATACCATTTTATATTGCACTTGACCTTTGCTAAGGATCAGCATCTTGAATTATGAAACATGTAAACTCTTTTAGAACAACCCTAAACGAGCGTGAACTACTTTCTGAAGAGTCACTCGCCCTCATCCTTGCTAAGGACTGAATCTTACTTTTTTCTCATGCCTATTTATGTTAAGTGGATATGTGAATATTATAGTTTTAAAACTTGACACAGCTTAGGGATTTGTGGTGTTGTTGGTACTTAATATATTTTAAGCATTGAAAAATTGTTATTTATACGTTAAAGAAAGAAAAACATAAAAAAGTTAAATAAACTTGAACGTAAGAACGTAGCGGAACTCGAACCCATGTCTTTTGGAAGCTGTCCTAGCGCTTTAGTGAATTATGGAATATGTAATTATTATACGCACGTTTCAGTTTTTTTTTGTTACTATGTCTATAGGAAATTTTTACATATTTTCACCAACCCATAGGTACTCCTAAGAATGATCATTTGCCAAGAGAGAATATTTTTTATATTTTTTACAGGGAAACTTCTACTGTTAATTAGTTTATTAAGAAATATATATAACAGGTTTTATAAAATCTCAAAGTTTATTTTACTTATTAAATACATCCCGATAAAATCTTGTCACGCACCCAGACTTCAAAATGAACACTTCTAAGGCGTAATTGGTATTATTATGTAAATTACACGACAACTTCACTGCGGAATCTTAAGCGCTTAACTTGTACCGAGTAATTTGACTGCTACGTTAAGATTTTGTTTTAAGATAAAAATTATACAAAAATATATTAACTTTGTATTTAACGGTTATTCGTTTTCATTAAGACAGCTATTGTTATCAATATCCCGAGTTTGGCAAAGAGGCACATCTTGACAATTACTTGTATTAAATATAACATGAACAGAACAAATTAAATTGAAAACTTCATACGGTTTAGTTTTAAATTCAATTTTTCATGGCTCACTTGTTATTAAGAGTTAACTTACACTAGAACATTGAATATGAACATTGTTCTGCATATAGATTTTGGAGCTGAATAGCTATGATGATTTAAAATGGTCGAAATCCATTCTCTTTATCTTTCATCATTCAATCATTTTCTTTAACTTTGTAATACTATATTAATAGCAATATTGTTTTATACATGAACATATCTACAATTAATTCATATACAGCGAACAAAAAATAAATGAATATTTATTTATTTATAATATTTATTAAATTAATATTTATTTATTTATTTACAATAACTTTATAGGAAACAGAGTTAAAAATTTGCACATATATCGACAGCCGGTGATGATATTATGATATTTAATAGCCTGAACCTAATTTCCTTGTCAGAACAACCGACGATCAACAACGACAACAGCGTATCGAGGAAATACTTTTAAAAATGTTCTTTTTTTTAGTTTTGGAAAACTATTTGTCTACTTGTAGCTTAATTCTCATTCGGAGAAATGTACCATAAGGCTCTCTCTAATGTAAGTGAAACATGTTAAATATACAATTTTACACATATACTATATAGCATATAGTCATAGAGACATCAAATATGTATCTTGAAAGTCTCAGACTATACGAATCACTCAGACGATTAAGTACATTAATCTCCGGACGAGTTCAAACGACGACGACGCTGCAACACGCACGCTTCTATAAAGCTTTGCTGTATTTGCTATGCACGTGGTTCTAGCGTTATTACGCCAGTGTTTGTTCTTGGGTGAATTGATCCATCTTAAGGGGATAGAATATAGTGTTTATATAGAGAAGAGACAGATTACATATTATGCTGTCTTTAGGTAGCGATTTTGCATGTCGTCTTTGTTTCTTACGAGAGAGATCCAGTTTGATATTATAATATAGAGAAAATTGAAAGAAAAATTACTGTTTAACTAATTATAGGTCTTGCCAGTTTTTAAATTTCAGAACGATTTCTAGCTTTTAGCTAAATAAAAAAAACGGATTTATTGTAACATTGTCATATCTCTGTACAGCTTTCTTTACTTACCTGAAAAATGATTGATATACTTTCATGTGTATTATAAAGGTGTTTTGAAAGGTTTGGGTTTTGAAGGTAAACAAAATAATTCCAAATATATACAAAAGGTATATTATCTACTTTTTGTTTGAAAATAATAAAAGTGATATATATATCCCTTTAGGAGGGCTTCTGCAAAATCCGTTATCTGAATATATTTTCTCATAGCTTAGTGTTAAGCTCGAGCTTCTTTTGGATGAAATATACTAAACTTAATGCTTGAAATATCGCTTATTTATTAAACATATGCATGTGTGTTTTTGTTTTTATACATACCTACAAATAAAATACATCTTCTACTTTTAGACAACCAGTTTGCTTGATACTTACTTCTATAGTAGTAATTATAAAGAATATATAAACTGTTATTTTATGGTAATCAAATCATATTTTTAACCAATACACTTATATAAGAATATACTCCAGAAAAATTAAGTTTTGACTTGAAAGTATAATTCGAAGTTATTTTCTATATCTAAGCTATAAATGTAGGACTTAATTGATTTTTCCTTTGTTTGTTTACATTTTTTTAATGTTAATACTTTGCACTTGTAAAGTTTGCAGCGAGAATTGAAACATTATCGTGGCGCAATCTGAATTATCTTACTGTACGCGGAAAGAGTGTCAGTTCGATCCGATACCTTAAAATTTAATTAATTTAAAGTTTAAAAATATTCTCCAGCTACTTAAAAGGAAATGATTCTAAAATAGGCGGAAAGTGAATGAAGAAATGAAAAAAAATCTTTTCATGTAATCGTAAATACAAGCAGGCAAAAAAGTCCTAAAAGGTAGTAAAGTACCTAAGGCTTTGGCGAACAAGAATGTAAGAATTGAAATGTCACTGTCAATTTAACAAAGTTAAAAAGTTAAAATTGTTTTTTTAAGAATACATGTAAAACATTTAATATATTTTTTAATGTAACTAATGAAATATTTACTTGCATATTTCAGAAATTGAGTTTTTTTTTAAAAATATGACATAATTAAATAAATAGTGTCTCGTGGATATGCTGTGGCTTATTTTAATAAAAAAATACACCATCAATTCAAATCGATATTTTCCACAAATGATATCAGAATGTGTCAAAAATCAAACCTAATAATAGCACATTTGATATTTCTCAAAAAAAAAGGTTAAATATAGTGATTATTTAAACAGTATCTGTGTCACACGTACCTGCAGTATCTGTGATAAGTGACGACCCATTGGCGTTCGCATTTAGATAATTGCGGGATAGTGTGACTTTGTCGGTTGTCGCTTTTGCCGCTCGCGCTTTGAAACGCATAATGACAATTTACATTATAACACATTGTTCGATTATCCTCGGTGACGGCGGTCCTGCGATTTCATAGCCACATCATTATGATAATGCATATGCGTGTTGCATTTACGTATTGGATGCTATTGATACGCGTTCACTTCATTGGAAAAAAATGATGTGGGTAAGCTACGCAGTGATATTGAAATTACTTTGTAGTTTTCTTTCGGGCATCAAAGCAACGGTTGCACTTACTTTAAATTGAAAATCTGGGCGTTTTCTTTAGTCACATCTGAGTCCTCTGTCGGCTTTAATCATACTAATGTCGAAAGTTCATTTCAAGAATGATGTTATGACTGGTATCTTTAAGGGGATATCCAAACACTTGTAACTCTTCGATTATAACTAAGATGAAAATATTTTTTTAATAATATAAGAAAGAATGTTGTTAATTCAGATCCACTTTATAGTTAATTGCTAGAAACAGCTTAATAATAAACAGTTTAATAAACAAGCTTACATTCATACGTTTAAATGAAACAATACGTATCTACTTCCGAGCCATTGGTCGCATCAAACTGTCGAATGGACACTGGACTGATTCCCTTCCACTGAACACTCGATATCTGTAAAAATTACCCATAAATAAAACAATATTGATGGCTCTGCAATGTAATTCATTTGGATTTAAGCTATAAATTTAAATGTTAAATATTTAACTTGTAAAAAAGTATTGTTATTACGTTTTAAATACCGTAATCGCTTAAAACCGCGTTAGGTACGCGGTTTTAAGAGTAAGAGTTTTTCTATCGCGTATCTTTTTTTTATTTTAGCTATATAATTTTGTTTCTTACTGAATATATAGTAAGAAGATTTCAAAACAAGTAAATAATTTTGTGATAGAAGTTAAAATATTAACTTATTAGCTTGCTTGATAATGGACAAAAGCATTTTACTATCTTTATTGAAATTAATATTCGCTTAAGCTTTTTAGTATATTCACGAAGTTCTCAAAGTAAAGCACTATTAGAGCGTTACATAATATTTTTCATTAGCTATATACTGCTGATAGATTTATTGCATTTCCATTTTAATTAAGGTTCGTTCTAACTAGCAACGAAGTTTGAATTTGCCGAAATTGATAGACTAAATTAAATTTTATTAAGCTGGTATTTTAGGTCAGCCTCTCAACGGCAAAGGGAGTGTGTTGATATTTTGATACAGCGGAGGTAAGCGGTTTATTATATGTATACAACGTGTACTATACAAAGTAAACAATATACTATTTTCAATTAAAAAATAAAAATTGTTTTTGATAGATATAGGTCTTCATTATTTTTTACATCCTGTTTAAACCAATTCATATGAAAGCCAAAATTATTAATTTGAGCGTAGAAACTGAAAAGGACTCTATTATTTTTCTTTTTTTTTTTTTATTGATAACGGACGGCAAACGAGCAGAAGGACCACCTAATGGTAAGCGGTTACCTTCGCCCATAGACATCTACAACACCAGGGATGTTGTAGATGCGTTGCCAACCTAGAGGATACTGATGGTAGGGGGGACAATGTAGTAGTCCGCTATCAAAACCACCACATTTTGGGGAAAGGATGAGTGGGAAAGGGGAAAATCTGACTTACATGCCATCGAACCGGAACACATCATTAGATATTTGGCGGTTCGTCTATGACATACATGATAGTGGTCGCGAGCCAGTCGGAGGACGAACCTCCTACCACCTAACAAAATCTATAAAATAATTGGTTGAGTATTACGAAAGTATTAATATTTTATGAAGAAATTTTACCGCAAAGCAGGAATAAAGATGTAATAAACAAACAAAAAAATTGTATGAAAGCCTAATTTCTCTAAGTTCATTAATAAAAATATGTTAAATATTCCCGTACAGAAGTCAAATTCTTTTTTATTATATATAGTGAACAATCCAGAGCCTATAGCAACACTATAGGCTCTGGAATATTATTTTTACAGCGTCCTTTAGTGTACACGAGGCAATCGTTTGTTTTACAGTAATTAAAAATCGGATTAAGCCATATGTTCGATTTTTTTTGTTTATCATCAACTGTTCAATCAGAAAACTTTATTCATTTAATTATATTTTTTACACAAAAATCATTTTCGTTTTTTATTTCTTTTTATGATTGTGTAAATAACTACTTATAAGTCCTTTAAAAAACCTATATGAGAGATTTTAAATTCATTAAAAAATTTAAAGTTGTTGTTGAGTTTATCTTTTTCAAAATATGCATAAATATTTACTAATAAAATATTCTTTATAATATAATTCACGTTTATATGTTTATTTTAAAAGATTTGCAGATTTATTGTACCCGATGGGAATATTCCGGTTCGGTCATTTAGATATATATATATATATATATATATATATATGTATTGTTTCGCGACTTTAAGTTCGACCACTTTTCATGCTAAGTCCCGAATTCGAGAGGAGTGTCTTGTCACTATGTTCTCTGTGCTTACTCGTGCCACACGGAAAAATACGTGAGCTACCTTTTTAAAATAAATTATATATTGTCATAAGCTTAAAAAAAGTTTTATTCTTTATTGATTGAAAGTGTAAATAACGTTCATGCATAATTTTAATATCCATATAAATAATTTTTTAACGTTATTGGTCAAATTTAGTGTAACCGTTAACAGAATCGGAACAAACACAAGAAACAGAAATCGGAGTAGGTCACGCGCTAACAGATACCAGTAGGCGGATTACTGTCCCAACTAAAGCTTCCGATGGGGCTTTGTCGATTCTCCATTCAGAAATAAACTGGGTTTCAATTTGAAATGAAGTTATAAAAATATTGTTCTATGTCGAATTTTTGGACTTTTAATCCTGTCGGATGTTGACTAAAACAAATATTTTATATTTTATATGATTGTAACAAGAGAATAAACATTTATATAGTTGTTTTATATTTGATATCTACGTACTCGCATGTATTATAAAAATATTTATGCAACACAGTTGAAGCTTTTGATGCATTACGGAGTATAGTCAGACGATTTAGCTTTGTTTAATTTGTGTTTTTTTGGCTACTGATTGTGATGGTACAATAATGATGCAAATATTATGTTAATTGATGATTTAAAGTTTAATTTTAGCTTAGAAGAAGGTACCTTATTGATTTTTTTTTATTTTATAAGCAGTTTTACGCTACGTTGTTGGGTAGTCTTGGAAAACCTAGTGTCAAGACAATCTGTTCGCAGCTTTTCGTTCTACTTCGAGACATTGCGTGTTAAGTGGCGGAATTCAATGCCGTGAATGTAAATTATTATTTTATGTCTTTGATTTAAAGGTATAGATAATACTTTTACAAGACGATATTATAATAAGATCCTTTCTACAAAAAAAACTATTTTGATCGGTCCATGAACATATGTCACTATACTTTAACATGACTTTAATTTAGAACTAGCTAAAAGCTTTGAGAAAAGCAGCAGAAACATAATAAAACAAACATTTACACAATGTAAAGCCATTATGTCTAAAAAGATAAACAATACACGAATAATTATCATATTTTATTCAAAAGAAAACATTGCACACAACGCATTAGCAAAAACGGCCTCTCGTCTGAAGTACTATCATTATGAGACTATAATTTCTATACTTAAACTGTAAGAGAAAATTGGTAAATACGAATTAAAATAACTAATATCGTGAGTGCCGCATTTCCACGAGAGCCAAACTGGATATCAGTCAAAAGAGAAAAAATATAATTTGCAACTCATTCATTAAAAAACTTGTTTATTTTTATCTGATCTCGCTTAACCACTTTATTTCAATGTAGAGTTTTCTGTTTCTATTATTCTTTGCATTATTTGTGTAAGGAGGAATCTACTTTAATTATTGCGATGTTTTGTTTATCTAGGGTTTAATGTAAAATATATCCCATCGAAAACATTAATGTAAAAATGGGAGTCAAGTTCTGATTAAGATATTTTTTTAACTTCATACTTTATCCCGCATATAGCAGGGAAGGCAGATGGAACCTGAGAACCTAGTGTTAAGAATATGCGTGGCTATCAACTTAAGCATAAAATAGAATTGACGTACAAATGGGTGCCTGGTTCTGTAGATTATTCTGAAATATAAACTTTTACATATAAGTCATATATTTCGAATATTATAATAATAGCAATAAAATATAAAAATTTGTTATATATTTTTCTTTTTATTTTATATTACTTAATAAGTTATTTTTTTTATGTTATACGCAATTTTAATATTGTAGTATCATATGTTTTTAAATATGTAGGTATTTTCTAGTAAAAAATGACAGCAACAAATCATGCCCCTCAATTTAATCTTTTTTAAATCAATTTCAGAATTATTTAAGTTGACTCCCATTTTACTCGCATTAAGTTTTTGATCTACATGTAAATTTGTTCTATCTACGAAATATGAAATTCTAGTTAATATAAACGATATTAACGCCTGTCAAGGCGCAGAGGCTCAAGCGTGCGACTGTATACGCGACAGGTTGTGGGTTCGATTCCCACTCCAGGAAATGTAAAATTTAGTATTTTCATTTCTTGGGTTTGGTAATGCCTCAATTCGGCGGAATGTGGGGAACGGAGTTGTTGAAAGAGAATGGAGTGTCTTAACACTTGGTTCTCTGGTTCCCTCTGCCTACCCTGCTATATGCGGGTTACAGCGTGAAGTTAAAAAAAAAAGAAAAGATATTAATACATCAAACATGTAACTACCATGTTAAATCAGTTTTGAGTTATGAAAATGGCTTCAAATGATTCGTATAATAGGTTAGGTGGGTTTTTTCGTCGCAAGCTAAACTTGACTGGGCAAACACCCGCGACTCTTGATAAATTATTAAAGCGAACGAGTTTATTTATTAGTTATAATTAGCATCACACTGTTTTTGCTGTTACTGTATTATTGCATATTTTATATAGTTACCATATCTTACAATTTTATTTCTATTTGTATTTTTGCTGTGTGTAGATGAACTTAGCCAACACTATCCCAGTAAATAATTACTGGATATATTACTAATATGAATAGTATAACTTGACAGCCTATTTTGTATAATAAATAATAAAAAAATAAAACATTTGTGTATATTACTTGTAAAAACACTTCCATACGAATAGAATCCCCAATTATTGTATGATGTCTCTACTTAGTGAGAGATAATAATATGCGTGTGCGGTTTTTTGTAGTCCAGGTAAGTATATATTACATCTTACTTATTACAAATTATTTATAGAAGAAAGTACTTTTATTATTAAGTTGAAAGTGGATTCCTTAAATACACTACCTATCTATACATATAACATACCTTTCTATCTTTATATCCTCGTAAATGTACCTCAGATGCACTTCGACCTTTCCGATCCTTTGTGCTCGTTGTTAGGACCCATCTAAGAGTTTATTGGTAAAGACCCATGTTTTGGCTTAATATATGGTTGTGATTAAATTACTTGTTTCTCTACTTAACGTCTATTGAATTCATTTATATCTCAAAGACAGAAACCAATAATTATTTTAATAATCGTCATTTGAATTGGAAGATTAAAGTATTGTTAATAAGGTTTTTTATAAAATAGTTCAAACTCGAAGTTTTCAAATATATATTTTTTTTTTTCAAATATATATTTTAAGGTTATTAGTACTAAAATAAAGTATTTTATTTGAACTGTAGTATTATATTTATTGCGTAATAAGGCAGCTGCTGTGACATACAGTATCACATAACAAGTTCAGCCACAATAGCAGTTCCATTATGTAGATACCAATACGCGTTACAGCAGGCTAGACCCTCCATCCATCAAAAGCTGTCAGGCTATGAGGGAATGAGCTAGTTGATTTCAGGTTTGAGAAAAGCATAGGAGAAATGTACTCCTATGTGTGTGTATTTCCATATTCAATACTTTTTTATAATGATAATAGAAAATATGACGAGTTTAATGTATTGGATTTAGAGTACCGGAATTCAACGACGCGATTTGTCGTTCTAGAGTGGGAAAACGAAAATTATTGAATTCACAACCATCAAGTTTACAGTGATACTCGGAGCCATTGTTCCAAGATGAATGCTTTCGTATACAATTTATATTAGAGATACAATAAGCATATGGAAAAAATAATGATTTTCTTATCTCTAAGCATCTCCCGCAATTGACACCCGTTCCGTGCGAGTAGGTAAAATACATCTATTCTATTTTTTCTCAATTTTCTTATGTTTCGTTATATAATGTGGTGCTTGTATTTATAATGTTGGGATAAACAAAAAAATCACTAGTCTTAGAAGTTACAACATGGAAGAGTATGAAAGTGTAGGAGGTTAGGGTAAATAAAACGGTCATTCGGTTTTATAAATTAATTATATTTTACCGAAAAGAAAGAGTACTCGATGAGACTGCTTTTCGACTCGTAAGTTCTACCACGTAAAGAACACAGTATGAGTGGCGGCAAGTATTTTATATTATAGTAAAAGTCAAAAGACATACTAATTATAAAAGATTAGTTTTTGTATAATAATCAATTGACCATCTATAAAACAACTTGACATTTTAACAAGTCAGTTAACCAACTATAAAATTAATTGATATTCCAACAGAAAGTTTGCATACATAATATAAATATGCAATGCAAGAAATATATTAAGTTAAAAAATAAATATTACTTAACATATATGTTTTCACGTTGCTGTGGGAACGTATATTTTACAACGGGGCAAAGCTAGTATAGCTAAATATATGAAGATTTTAGACTTAGGTAATGCCATATACAAAATAATATACTGAATAAAAAGCATAATAATATATTTTAATGTCCGCAAACTTTACCAAGCTCCATTTCGCCAGTAGGTAGTTTAATATGCGCTCTGCGGTAACAGAGTGCACGTGTTCCGTCACACGTACCCGAATTATAAGGCTTTCATTACGTATCACGCTTTTTGCGCTATTAATGTAGCTTATTTATATTCGTAATACAGATTTTCGTGGTTAAATGAAATATAACTATTTAAATATTTAAATACGAGGATGTAGTGGCGCAGTGAGACAGCGTCGAACTGTAATATGATTGGTTGTGGGTTCGATTCCCATTTGAAGTATTTTATTTCTTTTTGCTCTGGCAAGACAAATTGCGGCGTTAAGTTCCACTACTTAACATGCGGAGTGCGGAAAAAAAGGGAAGATGAAAAAAGAATGAAGAGAATGTCTGAAGTTCAAAATAAGTCATACATATTTCTGTAATATTATTCGATAATCATAAATATATAATCATTTAAAAAAATGTTCATTATTATGAAGCTGTGCTATTTTTGGATATTTTTTTACTTGAATGAAATATTTTTAATATATATTTAATAATATTTTTAATTTTAATAAACAGATAGAAAATAATTTTATTTACGGTAATATTATTTTGTGTAATAACGTTTTCAATAAAATATTTATTATAGTATATTGACAAAGATATGGTGTTGGGCTTTTAAAAAAAAGTATAGTGTCCTACCTATATTAACTGCGATTTAGGTCAAAAGCTCAAAACTCAAAGTTATTACGATGTTAAGAAATATTTCATTTATGAGATAATCCCACGTATTAAAGCCAATGACAGGTTACAGCCATCTCAAGAGGGTCCGGGGCGAGCTTCTAAGCCCTCTCGACATATTGGGAAATCACTTCCTTATGAAGTTAACTATCTTAAATGTCCTTTTGTAGGGGTTCTTCGTAATCTCCTCACATTTAAGTGCCGAATTTGACAAAAGCAGCTTTACACTTTATTCCGCATATCACGGTAGCCAGGAGAACCTAGTGCCAAGATACACCGTTCGTGTTTTCCACCCAAATTCACGATGGTGCGTGTTAAATGGTGGTTTTCAACGCCATAAAACATAAAAACACATAAAAACACTCCGTTCTCTTAAGATTTATGTTCCCCACTTTCCGCCGAATTAATGCAATGCGTGCTGAGTGGTGGAAATCAACGCCACGCTTTGCCAAGTTACCAGAGCTAGGAAATGAATTTATATTTTTATAAAAATATATAATATATATTTTTATATATATTATATATTTTTATATTATAGATTTAATATTTTTATTACTTGGAGTGAGAATTGAATCTACAACCTGCAAAGTGCCTCTGCGCCACGACTGGCCTAATTCCCCCGAGTGGAAATCGAACCCGTAATCAAACGGTTATAGTCGAACGTTGTCTCACAACGCCATGATTCAATAAAGCCACTTTTTATAAAATCAAACAATAAAATAAATAAATCTGATTTAAATGGTCTTCATTTTTATCAACATTCTCCATCTGATCTTATTTTTGCTTTGATAGTAATCTATATATAAATACGTGAAGCAAAAACTTTGGATCCTTTTTACGAAAATTACGCGGATGGAGGAGCATGAAACTTGGCACACTTATAGTTTATAGAGGAGGAGTGCAAAATGCTATTTTTTTTTTTAAATTAATGCATAAAAAGTATATTAAATTAATAAAATAAATGTTACACTACCATGGTTTGAGATCCTTGTTTATACAAAGTGACATATACATTACACGCAATGTCTCAATTCGGCGGAAAGTGGGGAACGGAATTGTTGAAAGAGAATGGAGTTTCTTAACACTAGGTTCTCGGGTTCCCTGTGCCTACCCCGCTACATGCGGGATACAGCGTGAAGTTGACATATACATTACTAAAGACAACGCGTTGTTAACGCGTCAACGGAGACTCTAGTAATAAAATAAATATGCGTAAACATATGTGAATATATTGAGGAGACAGCGTCTGACTTTGAACGCGTTTGGTTGTGGGTTCAATTTTCACTCGTGGATTATATTTAAAGTATTTTCATGTCTCTGTTGAGTTCCGAATCTCTAATCAGAATGTTTTGACACTAGCTCTCTCTGACATGTCGTTATATGGAAAAAGTATGAAGCTAAAAAAATGTGAATAGACATTTCATAAAATTCTAAGCGAAATTGACTACTGGAATAATACTCAATAATTTTTAGTCATTAATTTTTAATAATAATCATTGAATTCAATTGAAAAAATGATTTATTGATGTTAAATTGAAAAGCCATAAAATACTGGTGCAGACAGAGAATTAAATATTTACCGTATTTCAGCCAATAACTCACGTAAAATGGGCCGAGCGCACATAAACAATAAAAGCTATAAAACTTTACTAGAAGTATTTTCTCGACACCCTAAATGCTCTATTATGTACTCTGCCTGAGTAATGGCGCAATTTTTATTTTTCTAACGCAATTTTCTTACGTTGAAATTGTTAATTACGTGAATATGTAATGAATTTATATTGTGAGTTTAAGTGAATTTTTTTGTATATTCTTAATTTGGTAATAAAATATTTTTCTTAGACATGATTTTTTTCCAATTATACAATTATACATCTAAATGCAGCTTTTAAATCGTGATTGGCAGACGCAATATGTAGTACGTTCTTTAATTCGTCCATTTCTAGAATATTAACCTATGAGTGACGTGATCCAACAACACACTTTCTCTTTAAACGAAATTAAATATATTTTTGAACATAAGCCTGAATGGATGTCGAACCTAAAGGTATCGCGAGTACAGTTTAGACATTTTAAAGTCTCATGATGGCCTCGTAAGTACTGTCTCACATTTCTTATAAAATACAAGGAATTACCTTGCTGGTAACGATAAGAAAAGAATACAAAAAATACGTAACTAATGCAGTGCCATTCATTTTTTTGAAAGCAAAGTCATGTACCAAATAAAACATACCTATAAAATTTGTTATAAAGTAGTGTTCATACTAGCTTTTTTGTGGAAGTACATAACTATGAGACAATTTCTACCATGTTCAAATAACATATATTATTTATATATAGATAAGTGTCATACTCTTGGAAATAATTTGATAATATAAGGTCTAGATTGTACCGAAATATAATAACGTTTAAAATTTTATTACGAGATCCTTTAATAAAAGGTAACGTTTCCATTAACTGAGTAGACTTAAGGGTGTAATAAATTCTCTTTGTATTTCGGAAAATCTTAGAGTAATTTTTAGTCTTAACAGCTGTACTGAGTTATATTTTGCTCGGAGATATTTTTAGTTCATTAATAATAGTCAATTTCTGTGTCATTTTATATTTTATATTAAAGTATAGTATGAGTTAGTTGATTATTTCCGATAAAAACAAACAAATTTAAATTTTTTATGCTATTGTCCTAAAAAATTATTGACATTCCATTCATTATAATACTTAAAAACATTGCATGGTTGCTAATTGACTACCCAAGTAAAATCAAGGTAGAAAATATAAACTGAAGCGTGAGGAGGTTTTTATATGAAGATAGCCTAATGCAAACCGAGTGTATGTATGCAAGCGGCGCCAAGCAAATGATTCCCATTAGCCTATCTCCGTAATTCGGGCTCTGGCTTATCTAAGTGGTATTAAACAGCACCGCTGTTGAGATATTCAACGCTTAAAACAAGACGTGACGTATCGCCTAACATAAAGTTAACCACGTATGATAGTAATAAACTACAATACACTTGATAATAAAAAGCATTTTATGTAATGTAAAATTATACATTGATGTTTGATGACTACGGTAATTATTAATGATAATACCTTTTTACCTTCCCTAACCCTCTTAGTCCGATTATTTGACAAATCGAGGCTGCTAAAGAGGATGGTGAGTAGACAGTTGTATTGTCCAGGATATAAGTGTAAACGTATGGGTAACATGAATCTATATATGAACACGTGAAGCGAAAACTTTGGATCCCTTTTTAAGAAAATTACGCGGATGGAGGAGCATGAAACTTGGCACACTTATAGTTTATATAGTGAAGGAATGCAGAATCATAGTACCTTTTTAAAATAATACATAAAAAATATATAAAAATAGTAAAATAAATGTTACACACACTATCATGATTTGACATCCATGTCAAAGTTGCATATAAATACATACGTTGCTAGGACGCGTTATTAACGCGTCAACGGGGACACTATTATAACTAATTACACCACCATAATCTGATAACTACAGTATTGAAAATAATATGGAAAATGTAAAACAATACTATGAAATCTAAATATGTAAAGCAAGCAATAATTAATGTCTATAAAAAAAATTACGAAAATTGTGACATATTGACTCAAAGTGACTATTCTTTGGCAATGTTAAAGCTATAAGTTCAATATATGTATTTAGACACATTTCCTGACTAAATTACTGTATTATACGTTAACCTACTTAGCAGCATTCATGTAGTGCCGGATTTTGTTCGGCTAGCGGCACTTTCGCGCGTCCGCCCCAGCGATAAAAGCCTCTTTGTGTGAACCTTCGTGGGGCTGGAATAACTCTTTCAATAGTAGACTGTACACACGAGAGGAAAATGGTGAGGGCGGGCTTTCAGAGCACGGATTTACGTCGTCGTTTCAAGTAAGCCCGTAAAAAATGTAGATATTTTAACCGGAATCGCCCATTCTGACGTTACTGAAAAATTTGAACAAAGACCTGTATTTGTGAGGCTCTTCAAAAGATTTCGTATTTAGTTTTCATTAGGGAGTGAAGCTGACTTTACGAAGCTTTTAGTATTGCTTTAGTTGGTTTAATATTAACCATTATCAGATGAACACTCCACAAGTTTATTTAACTTATTTTTAAAGTAATAATACCACTTAATGAAAAAGTCATATCTTAAATATTTGTTGTTAGATTTCTGTAAAAAACTAAAGAATATAAAAATTGCTATTTCAAAATTATAGAAAACAATAGCGTAAATAGTTTTGGAGTTGCTTTGTAACGTTTGTTCAGAAGTCAAGGTCAAGCCAAATTTCTTTTAAGCTAATGATTCCATACTCATCTCCCACATGATATAGACAGGCAAAAACCTAATAAAAAGTTACTCCACTTTCCACTTTCTGCCTATCTTAGAAACTTTATAAATTAGCTACTAGAACGCATTGTCGTATGTTACAATTAGAGAAACTATACCATTTTAAACAAAAAAAAAACATCCCATGAAATAGCTTAACTTATCGCCATTACATGTAGAGAGATATCTACTTTAACTAACTTTTCTCAATTATTTCTTTTTATTGGTCACTTGAAATTCATGATGCAATAATAGTAATTTGTATTATAATTAGGTATTTATGTAACCTTTCACTTAACCTTTATATTTTACGTACAGTATAAATATAAAATGATTGAGTTTAGTCTCGTAGATATAAAATTTGTTTATGTGTATACCTATTACCTACTGTCAGCTCATGTGGTGCTATTACACGGATTCGCTTTTATCTACTACGAGTATATCCAACAGACTTTTAGTTTTCAACAAAGTTTTACGAAAAATAAACTTGTCATAAATTATACGATAAACCATTTTATGCTTTTTTTGTCCGTGCCCTTAAAATTTTACATAACAGGATGTTTTAGGTAATAAAACATAGCAATCTACCTTAATGTAGGGCCGTGTACATACGTCTGGTGATAAATGAGCGCTCGCGGAGTTGCAGCTGAACAGGGAAGTGCTTTTAGTTACCTTGTCCACCTGAGTACGTATTCTGGTTTTTTGGAAATATTATTAAAATTTTAATCATAAGGAATTATTTTTTGTAACGTTCCGTGTCAGGTAGTTAATTCAATGTTGCTTAATATTATTTTTTAATAGAAAATTATGTCCTTATATTATTGTTAATTTTACTTTTTTAAATGGCTACTGGGTGATTGCTAAGTGAAAATAGCATGATATGGATAATATTAAAAGGATTATTGCCGAAATAAACAAAGTATAACTTGAAGTAGATTTTTTCAATTTAGGCATAATGTAAAATCTCTATTAATAATATTTTTGCGATAAGCGATCAATGATTGGCTGACAATGCACAGCTGCAATTACTGTGCAGTGGAGGCTTAAATTTATTAGTTTTTTTTTGCAGATAATTTAGTGTACGAACTTTCTTCCACATGCCACACAGCTGTGAAATGACCTACCTGTGACAGCGTTTCTAGGTGGATACGACATGGATATTTTTCACATCTAGAGCTCCTCTGGTGTTACACGGGGTCGTGGGCGGTTGTAAACAGCATTTAGTTTACCTGATGGTAAACTAAACGCTTATTTGCCTTGTCCTATCCATAAACAAAAAATAAGACGTAGGTTCCTTAGGGAGTGTAAGCATTAAGCGAGGAATTCAGAAAGGGAAAAAACGAAATTTTATCTTTTGTAGTCCAGACAAACGGACAAACGGACGGACGGACGGACAACAGCCATTGTAAACATTTCTCATTTATTAATGTTAATTTTTACTATAATATGCTTTATTATTGAACACAATCTAGAAATTAGTGGTAGTGATATCTAGAGTATCATAAAGTAGTATCAACACTAAGGCGCTTAGCACCTGAGCTGTGGTCTACCTATTTCCGAAATAATGGAATAATCCCGTGCATATCTCTAAGCGTCCCGATTTCAATCTCAAATCCTTCTGTGACGGTAAAGTGTAGGTATCGAACATTGTCACTTGCTCTACTGCACTTCGGATCTGTATAAGTATGATATATTGCTTTACTAGTCTTTTGTGATATATGAGGGTTTCATGCTATAACATTTACGATAAGTACATTAGGTATATCTATATATTTATACGTGATAGAAATATATTTGATGAATTTTTGCATTAAATATGCAGACGGGCGACTATTATATTTGACATAGTTTATGTGGGAGTTTATTATTATTCATAGTAAGTAGTAAATAATATTAATTTATTGATAAGAATTACTACGGCAACTAAAATATTTGGACTCTGTTTAACCTACTTCTCCCCCAAGCCGACTGGTCCTCGTGGGGGACAGAGACCACAACCCTCCAACAATTCACAAAGATGGAAAAAATTATAAACACACTCACAGAAACCCAAGGTTGGAGGAGGCCTTTGCCAACTGGCAAACGGACTTGCAAAAAATAAACAAGCAACAAATACACAAATAATTAGAATTAGAATTATTTTTTACTTTCTTTTTTACATAATAGTAATAGTGTAGTGTAAGGAAAGATATTGTATATTTTTTGTCCGAATAAAAGGCTTTATTATTATTATATTAACCTACTTACCTATAGATAATTTTATCTTATTTGCATTGCTAAGACAAAACGTATTGTACGCGTATCGGGTTTATTAACTTATACATTCATATTTAAATACTTATTTTACGTTATAAAATATAATTGTTTAATTTCCTTACTCTAAAAATATTTCAAGATTTCATATTTCATATTTCATTATTAACGCCTGTCGTGGCGCAGAGGCACAAGCGTGCGACTGTAAACACAACAGGTTGTGGGTTCGATTCCCACTCCAAGAAATGTTAGTATTTTCATTTTTTGGGCTTGGTAACAAGGCAAAACGTGGCGTTGAGTTCCGCCACTCAACACGCAATGCCTCAATACGGCGGAAAGTGGGGAACGGAATTTTTGAAAGAGAATGGGGTGTCTTAACACTAGGTTCTCTGGTTTCCTCTGCCCACCCTGCTATATGCGGGATACAGCGTGACGTTAAAAAAAATATATATATTTCATTATTTCAGAAATGTAGAAAATGGGAAATAAAGAGTTTAATAAAAATAAATAAGCTCATTAAAATATGAGTGTTACGAGTGTTATTATGTTCTTTTGTATTTTTTAATATTAACACAATTTCATGTCAGTAAAGAATAAAAGCACGCAATATCTTTAAAAAGTATAACAAAGTTTTATTGTTATCCTGTATGATACTGGATAAAAAAGTGACTGAGTTGGATATAAATTCAAGTTGATTGCTAACGTTCAATAAAACGTGTACGTGCAGTAGATTGACTGTTGTCAAAAATGCTATTGATCTGAACTCATTTGCGCCATCTGTTCTCGTCCTTTAATATTAAAACTCCGTCAACTGGAACACTGCCTACACGGCTTACGGATGGCTCCATGTTCGATTGCAAGGCCATATTCAGAGTATTTTAATAAAAATAAATAAAAACGGAACTACTCATACACACATAGAAAGTTCAAAGGTGGGGTACCACCTTCAAAATGAAGAACAAAGATCACTCGGTAGTAGGGTAGTACGCTATTACGTATAAAAATATTCACTATGCTGTAATCGAAGTCGATATGCATTGTTAAATGAACAAACAAAAAGTCATCTATGACAATGGATTGTTCGCTAGATACTCGTTCACTGCTCGACGTTCATTTGTGAGAAAACGTGTGACAACACCCGTCGCGATCCTGCTGTCTTCCATTCTCGCCGACAGTCAGCTTTATTGTTCCTTTGGCGCGTTTCAAACAAGAAGGATTTAATGTTAAAAAAATGTTATTCGAGGGCGCGCGTACTGCTTGCATAAATTACGGTGCCTAGATAAATTATTCTGATACACGAATGGCGCTCGACGTTTATGAACAGAAAAATTGTTTTAATTTTTTTCTCTATGCTTTCAGTCTAATTAGCGGAAGTGGTTCTGCATATTTATGATGGATTCTATAAATATTTATTTTGTTTAATTTCTTATTGCTTGTACAGTATTTTATATTTTATAAGGGTTTTTAAATAATAACCATGCTTCCCCTTAATTTCATAAGTATTGCTACACATAATGTATGTACCTCTTTATTCTCTCTGTCTATTTTAGTTTATTTAGGTTTCAAGATTCATTCTTAAATAATACATAACATTGTTTAGGTGATTTGATTTAACTTTCTTTAAATGGAGAATATTTATAGCATACAAAATATTATTTAATCAAAGGCATGCTATATATCATAGAAACTCCACAACAAAATTTAACGAATTCTTGTAATCTAAGCATAGTCAGATAACCAAGGAATAAACGCAAAGGACTGCAGAGGAAATGAAGGTTGTCTACAGGGAGGCGCCATTTCCGAGTCGGCCGGTCCGGAAGCTCGCACTCGCTAAACAGCGCGTCTATTAGCAGCACTGCCATCTGCGAGCCGTTTCCTTGTCGCGTTCCCATTATAGACGGAGCTCTGCCTCGCCTCTCCCTGTTTGTAGAGACTCTGCAAATATTTAAATTTCTAAATTAATGGCTGAGCTCGTATCTTAATTTTAGATTTACGTTTACATTTAATTTTTGGGTTTATATTTTTTTTGGGTATGTTAGACACATGCTTTTATTAAACGGTTTTTTTGGAAGTAATATTATAGGATCAACGGAATCGATTTGAGTATTGTTTTCATTTTAAGTTAACTTGGACGTTTCTTTCAATTATATGTAAATTGTAGTGGCAATAGATGCACGCATGTGAGGTATGTTCATGACCCTTAGCAATTAATTAATAAATAAGGTTGAAATATTATTAATTAAATAATAAATATATTTGCTCCGGTATTGATACAAAGTAAGTAACGTAAAAAATAGGTGTAAAGGAAGTATAACTTGTCTGTATGAACGTCATTATTACAGCGTCCGGTAGTGCGTGCGAACAATGTGGCTATTAACGTTGCATCTGCGACTTCCACGCGTCCATTGTGTCCCTAGCTTTGTTCTACTCTTTGTGTCTGATTTTGTTCACTGTTGAATTTTTGTTACCAAGAGTTTTAATGGAAACCAAGTACATGTGCAAAAAATCTGCATTCCGTACTTGAATAACGTTTTCACGAGCGAAAATGTCAGTATATTTGCTATCTATATCTAGCGTAAGCCTTTTGGTCCTTTTAAGCTGCCTGGCCTAACTTTTTTATACAAAAAAGATTTATATTATTATAATATATAGCATAAAAGTTTCCCATTATCCTCCTGATACACAATAACTTTTATTACTCCATACTTAAGAAGAGTTTATATCCGAGGGTGAGATCAACAAGATCGTTATGAGGATGAATCTCTCCTCAATACTAAATGGGGCATAACAAGCCAAGTGGCCTGAACTAAAACGGATACAAGGGCGGCTTATCTGTTCCGGATGTAAGCCGGGAACTTCAGCCTTGAGTCTTGATTGCAGTACTACGAACATTGCAAATTTCATGAGTATAGATTAAACGCTTCTGACGCAGAACTATTCTACTAAAAAGACTGGAGAAGTTCGTCATTGTATATGTATGTATAATAAAAACATATCTATCCATGAAATTAAATTTGTAAAAAAAATATTTGTAACATAATAAAATAATTGTTTAAATTAATTGTGTATGTTTATATTACTAAAGGACCAAAAACTACTTTTAAATGTCATATAAATACTTTTAAATATGATTATTTGAATTTATATACATTTCTTTTTTTACTTTGAATTTTCAGAAAATAGATCAGTTAATACGTTCCTCGAATTTCAAAACCTTTAGTGCTATATTAGATTGGAATATTACTATTTTTAAAACTAAAAAAGTAAGCTTTTTTAATATATTTTCTCGTTATCATGGTTATCTTGACAAAAATAAACATCCGATAAAAATACAATATATGATATAACGTATGCAAGATTTCAAGTTGCAAAATTTTCCAGACAAGATAGAATTCATACCAATAAAAGTAAATTAATTTAATAATTACAAGGTCTAAATTATGTTAATTTATATGTACTATTTAAAATAATAAACTACATAACTAAATCTCTCTCCTACACTCCACATACGTCTCCACTCTACATACGTTATAAACAACTAATTCAAAACAGAATAGAAAATCTTAGCCATATATGTATTTGTACTATATGAATTTATCATGAAGTGCTTATCAAAAGGAAACTTGTGGCAATGTTCCAAGAATCTTTAGACATTAGTGAGCGCCTGCCACTTAACTAGCATGGAAAGCCCACATGCAAGTAATATTTGGGCGGATGTATCAAAACTTATGAAATGTCAAGTTTGATTTGGTTAAAAGTAATATAGTTAACAGTACGTTACTGAAACTGTCTTCCTAATTAATTAATTACATCAATCCATTTATCCATATGTCGTAAGTGGAAGAACATGTAGCTGGTAAATAATCACGTTTATAGCTATAAGCTGGTGGTATATATGTAGTTGTGTTATAGTGAAGTATTGTATTTTTTATTAATTTTCAACTTATATTAATTAGAAATTATATTTTAACGTAGGTATATATTTTTGAAGTTAGCAGGATTTGAACTTGCATTCTAGGATTCCGCCAAGCGCTTTAGACTATTGAGCTATATGGTTTTGACAAGGTAAGTCAATTTTTTTTTATCAAATCTGATTTTAACAAATTTCTGCTACTCAATTTTTGATATAAATAGTTTCAGGAAATCACAAACTATTCCCAAGAGCCAAGAGAGAATGCTATTTATAAAAAAAATAAGTAGTTTCGAAATGTACGGGTGCAAATCTCGCTAGACTCAAATATTATAATTTGTAATGTTTCTAATTAATTTTGCTATGTTAAGTGCGAGAAACACTTTACAAAAAATATTTAAATATTTAGCAACCCTTTATTCTACATGAAGATATATAATCTTAATATTATTTAGACAAGGAATCGAATCGATAACCATCGCGATCAATCAGCTTTGTGTCAGCTGTGGCACTTCTTTTTACGTTCTTCACTTTCCGTCCAATTAGAAAAGTCATTAATCGATGGCGGAAGTCAACAAAAGTCCATGGAAGAATTCAAATTGAATGTGCCGGCAGTCTCCTAATTTCTACTTTTTTTTTCCTAATGCAGTTACAATCTGTTACAAGTTGGGGTTCGGAGCAAATCGAAATTGTGAGTAAATCGTCCACGTTGAACATTTTGTTCGTGAGCAAATATATAAATAGGCACTCGTGCGACAATTTGCACTACTTATAGAAATATTTAATGATATTAAGTTATTTTTGTTATTATTTTTATTACCTTTCTTTATAGATCGTGGTAAATTCCCATTTTTACAAGCTCATTTAAGTTATTTTGGGTAATCATTCATTTTTAATGTCATTTTTCAGGCAATTTATTTATTTTAATAATATATTATTCTAAAATCGACATATTAACTATTTTTAAAAGTGTATTTCATGTTTAAATTACCTGTGAACCGTTATAGTTGCACTAACACAGTTGCTCTGAAACTTTAAATTTACATGCAAGTTGCTGCAGCCAAGTTCGTAAACTGCTGTTGCATGAAAGAAGCGAAGTTTTGCTTCGTGTTGTAGTGACAAATATGTCAGTTACGCTATTGAAAGCCCACTGCTTTATACTTGGAAGCTACTTATGGAAATCACTTTGGGAACTATAATTAGAAGTGAATATTTAAGAAATGTTTGGTATTATAAAAAAAATAACACGTTATTGTTAATGGATATTAAATAAGTTATTATAATTATTAATATTTATTTTGTAATAAATATTTTATACTAAATAATATATAAATCAAATTCACTTGTGATAGTGATACCATATACTGCCTTAACAGAAAGTATTCCGACTACTTAAAAGACACTTCTGGCCGCGGGGGGCAAAGAAAACCGTATTTTGTTTAAGAAATCAAATCGTTTTCTAATATCAACTTTTATGAATACTATTTGAACATATTATACACTTTTCAATTGTGGCAAGACGACAGTGATGACGAAATGACGAAAAGATATTTCGTTTTCCATTTTCTTCTGATTTCGACGCATTGCATGTTGAATGGCGAAAGTCAAAACCGCACTGTCTTACCAGATTGTAGAAATTGAAATAATTTAAATATGAAAAATCCCCTAAGCGGGTGGCGAATCCCTTGTCATCGCGTTTACACTCAAACGTTTTTGCACGGCATCACATTAAGGATAAAATGAAATAAATAAACAATAAATATAATACAAATCATTTTTATTAACTTTAAAGCATGAATATGAATAAAAATGAATAAAGATTTTTGTATATATAGCAATTTCCAATTTCGAACTCTTATTGGTTTGAGCCTGTTTCTTTTAGATAATACAAACATTTCTGCAGTGTAGACCGTACAAGGCTTCATATAAACATTGTTTACTAATCTGTGAAACGTTTAGTAAAAAGTTGTGTTGTGTAGCAACAAGGTAACTTTTGCGTAACGATTTACGAGCCTGCCTAGCTTGGTAGCAGCTGTTTCAGTAACGATATAAAAGTTGCTGTGAAATTTGAATGTAAAATATGCACTTAATATAGCTACTTAGTTGCCACTCCAAGTCACATGATGTTGCAAAATGACAGAAGTGGCTCAATTTGTTGCGCTATTGTACGTGTATGTAATAAATTTTGTTCTAGAATATTCAAAATGTTAAATATAATAGTAATATGTATATTTTTAATCTGTGGTTTGATTGAATAAACTGAGACGGAAATGTGCGGAAACAGAAAAAGTGCCCAAAAGAGGATCTTTTACTAGATTATCTTTGACCGCTCGATATAATAAGACTGTTCCTTTTTTGCAAAACAATTATCAAACTACTTTTGCTGTATTGCTAATAAAACTAACAAATATATTTTATTTATATAACTTAATATTCAATTTGTTTTATTTTATTATATAGCTAAGAAGCAATTGAATAAACATACATTTTATTTCGAGTAATCATTAATTTAAGTACCTTTTTACCAAATAGCTTTAATCTAAAAATAGACAGTAATTTATTCATTGTACTTATATAATAAATATTAAATACCGAGTCACTAAATATTTTTCGAGCAGAATTATTATATTAACATTATTTGATTTCAGTAATATTATATTATGTATGGATGTTAATTCAATATAGAGTTAAGGTTCGATCACAATGAAATTATTTTTAAAATAAATAAAGATAAAAAGCAGCTTCACACTACGTAGTCAGAGATAGCCAAGTGTCAAGATACTTCGTCCTCCTCTCTACGCAGGAATTCAAGACATTGCGTGTCGAGTGGCGGATGTGTAGGGCAAGCACGAAATTTTGCGACAAAGTATTAGTATCCTTATCGAAAGAATTTGTATGGGAATTGTAAAGCGTCCCTACCGTGCGTAAGAGGAACTAAAGTTTTCCATACAAAATGCTTTCGATAACGATACGAATTATTTGTGGCAAGTTTTCGTGCTTGCCCTACTGAACGTCTCGCTTTGCCTTACAAGAGCGAATAATAATTTAAATACTGTCATCCCCCACAACCCACATTAACAAACTTACAACTAAAGCTATTTATAATCAGACGTTATATTATAAAATGTAGAAACAATTTAAAATTATATTTTTTTTATTATATAAAGTACAGGTTAAGATGTTATTTCATAACAATTTTTTTAGCTTTGCACTGTATCTCGTACATACTAGGGTAGGCAGAGGGAACCTGAGAAGAAGAGAAGAGTGTTAAGACACTCAGTTCTCTTTTAACATTTCCATTCCCTACTTTGAGAGACCAGTCTTGGTGCAGTGGCTAAAGCGTGCGCCTATAAATACGGCAGGTTGTGGGCTCGATTCCCACTCCAGGAAATGAAAATATTATTATATATTTAGTGATTTCATTTCCTCCCTCTTGTAACAAGGGCAAGCGCGGCGTTAAATTTCGCCACTCATCACGCAATCACTTCACTTCAATTCGGAAAGTAGGGAACGGAAACAAATATATATTAAATTAAAAAAAATACATGATCTGGAAAAGCCTTTATTCAATATCGTTAGCCTGCTGACGCCGAGCTCTAATGAGACAATTGATTACCGCCATTTTGTTTCTTTATATTTCTTCCTCGTTTTTGCTTCACTAATGAAATAAAAATGTATCGAGTATCGTATTTACTGACTGCTTTATTATTTTTATTGTTTCTCATTTTTTATGTACAATTATTTA
>JAKGSA010000457.1:253739-266185 GCA_033558755.1 Philaethria dido
AATTTGACAGCTAACAGTATAGGGTTATTAAAAATGGAGCGTTACACGATAGAACAACGTGTCTTCATTATTAAAGAATATTTCAAAAATAGTGAAAGCTTAGCGGCTGCAGTTCGAATTCAAATCTTGCGTTAATTTTGGGACACCCGTTACTTGTAACTTTGTAATGTGATACAAAACAAAATTACCTAAAGAAGTTAAAAGTTGGGCATTTCCCTTGACATTTAGTATGGAAGACGGGACGCAAGGCGTTTGGATTTAGGCATGTTATGATGAAGAAGCATGTTAAGCATTCCAAATGCTATGGATTCCAGGATTTATACGAGGCCATTGTGATGCAGTGGGCATAGCGTGTACATGTAAATACGAGTGGTTGTGGGTTCAATAGTCATTTAGCGGGTTAATTATATTTAAATTATTTTTAATTTCCCGCTCTGGTAAGACAAATCACTGCGTTAAATTCCATTACTTAAGACGCACATCTCCAATTCGGGCGAAAAGAGGAGAACGGAGTGTCTTAGCACATGTATATCTTTGTCTACCCTGCTATGCGGGATAAAGCATGAATCTAAATAAAATAAATCTATAATCTAATAGAATGAATCGCCATTATTGCCAATTAAAAGGCGATGACGTGGTGATGTTTCACAATTTTCTACCGATTCAAACTTATCATAACATCGTCGAAACCTAAGTGGGGAACGGAGTGTCTTAACACTAGGTTCCCGCGGGATATAGCGTGAAGCTATGTATGTATGTATGTCGAAACCTAATGTCACGTTCTGGTAAACGAGACTAAAGGAATAAACACATTTAATGAATATATTATAGCATTCCATGAAGTGAAATTTGAACAAATAAACATCACATCCTATGAGGTATGTTTCAACTGCGTCTATATGGCTCATTTAATTTGATTATGATGCAAGTTATTAAGTTATAAATTTTCTTTTAGTCCAATGAACAAGTTTGACTGCAATAACGATCAAATATAAAATCTAAAAACGTTATTTTAGTACGTGTCAACATATTTCAAGAAAAGGAACAGTTCACTTAGTAATAAAACAGAAAGAATATGAAATAAGCGATTATGGTGACAGTTGACTCACGGTACGTGTTCGAAGACAAATGACCGTAGCACGTGCTCCATATTTTTCTTCAAGTGACAGACATTTTATGGAATTGAAAATGTATCCTTGTCATCAAGAAGGAAATACACTTTTAACACTTATGTAAAACTGCTTTGAATATATTTTGTTTTTGATCATACTTTACTATGTTATATTATTTCCTTATACATTTTTTTTTATTTACATGTCTCTGTTATTTTTGTTCTGTAGAGTATGTAGTGGAGTTACCCAATGTCGACCTGTTGTTTTACTTATTGCATATCTAGAGACACTGTTATAGTTTGCGCGACAAATATTCTATCTTTTCTTTTCTATGTTAGATTAATAAATTAAAATTAAAACAGAGGAGAACGGGCCGAGAAACTTTTAAAAATCCTTATTTATATGCGAAAATAACTCTGTCTGTCTATCTTACGCTTTCACGTCTAAGTCACTGAACTGATTTTGATGAAATTCGTTATGAAGGTAGAACTGAAGTTGGGAAAGGATATAAGATACTTTTTATCGCGAAAAATTTTTTGACAAATAGTCTAGACCGTGGGAAAGACTATAGGCTACTCTTTACTATGTCGTGCGAAATAACCGAATTCCACGCGGGCGAAGCCGCGGACGGAAAGCTTATTTATATAAATAGCATCCTATCAAATATCGGAACACCATGACTCGTAAATAGTTTTTGAAAAGTGAAGCAAAGTGAAAGACAATAAGAAGTGGAAATAAATTTGGCTTACTATATGTTTTGTGAGGTTTCGGTCAGGATAATAAGAATATTAATATTTCTTTAAAATACTTTTGGTTATCAATATATCTTACGAAAGTGTAGTGTATGCTATAGAAGCACCGTTATAGTATCCAAAGATTTACGTGGGAGGTATCGACATGCACATATATTGCTGATATAATACAATCAACTTATTATTATGCTCAGGTTTATTACTTAATTTCGTATCATCGTTAAATTATAACAAAAGTGCAAGGTTCAAATGTGAATGTTACCGGAAAATTTGCGGTGATCGAGTGTCGAGAGATAAAATAGGTAACATGTCAGCACGAGGGAGAATAATGACAAAAGATTGAATAATAACACCGGGGAATTTACGTGAGTTATATACGGCGTTCCCTTCAACCTTGCCTCGCCTCGAGACCTTATTTGTTTATAGGCACCGCCTTTGGTGATTTTGTGGATTAGGGCCGTATCTGATGAGTAACAGGTTATTTGTTTGTATTTATTTTCTATTTCTGTGCTTAAATATTGAATATTTCGTTTTATATTTTAGATAATATGTAAGTATATGTAATAACGCCTGTCGTGGCGCAGAGGCACAAGCGTGCGACTGTAAACGCGTCAGGCTGTGGGTTCGATTCCCACTCCAGGAAATGGAATTTTTTATGTCCTGGGTTTGGTAACAAGGCAAAGCGCGCCGTTGAGTTCCGCACACTCAGCACGCAATGCCTCTATTCTGCAGAAAATGGGGAACGCAGTGTCTTAACACTAGGTTCCCTCTGCCTACCCTGTTATATGCGGGATACAGCGTGAAGCTATGTATGTATGTATGTATGTAATATGTAAATTTATTATAGAATATAAACAAATATAGTTTTTATATTCAATGTTACCTTAATAAATAAATTTTACACCAATTATGACTTATAAATTACGACATAATAAATTATTTTATTTTACAGCAAATATTCGTTCTTCAAGTATCCTTGTTAAACTATTACAAAAATTAAAAGCCTAAATCTAAGTTAAAGATAAAGCTTTAAAAGTGATTTCTAAAACATCGATCATAAAAATATCAGCAATTCTTCTAGAAAACTTTGTTTTGTTTGAAATATGTAATAAATAATAAATAATATTTAAATTATTAAGACATAAAACAAACTTCGAAGTGATATTTATATTTATAACATAATTACTAAAGAAACATAATTTAAAACATTTTCTCGCCATTCTAGTCGCCCTGGCACAGACATCAGGCTCTTGCTATGGCTATATATTTAGGCGGATATATATCTATATATTAAAACGTGAAACAAAAACTTTGTACCCCTTTTTACGAAAATTACGCGGACGGAGGAGCATGAAACTTGCCACACTTATAGTTTATATAGTGAAAGAAGGAGTGCACAATGATAATATCTTTTTAAAATAATGCGTAAAAATATTTTAAATTAATAAAATAAATATTGCACACACTACCTTGATTTGACGTCCATGTTTTATATAAAGTGACAAATACGTTGCTAGGCAACGCATTGTTAACGCGTCAACGGAGACACTAGTTTTGATAGCTAGATAGATTCGGGTGAAGCTAATAAAGAAGCTTGTATAAAGAGTTTCTTTTACGTCTCATGATTAAGAGACAAGCTTTTAAAAAATATATATACCAAATATTTTTTTTAAAAGCTTGTGATTTAAGAATAGCAATATTTTTGGGACATTCTAAAGACTACAAAAAAGGATGAATAAGATTCAATGGAAGATATATATAAAAGGATAAGGCGGCTGACTGACCTATCAACGTACCAATCACTCGATAGGTCAAGTCCTAATTTGTCTTGTAATTCGTAGTAAAGCTAGCTTATATATATTTTTTCTTGAAAATCAATTAAAATATTAATTCCTAAAAATATATTTTTTGATATCATTTTTGTTGATAACTAAAATAAATCAAATATTTTTAACAGTATCCTTCGGAATTTTTATAGAAAAAATCCTAAAACAAACTTTTTCGCCAGCAATATCTATTATTAATATTATAATATTTTCATTCCATAAAAATAAAATAGAAATACCTTTGTGTAAATTATTTTTTTATTAAATATCTAAAATATAGAATTTTACTAAAGTAAAAGATATAAAAGGTTATACTAAATTTATACTTCTGAACGTGTGGGAGGTATATGGGTTTTTCATTTCTTTTCTGCTATGTGTAGTCACCTACGGTATTCGGGACACAAGAATGAAACTTGTTTCTATAAGTTTAAGTTTACCTTACATATTAAAATGGATACATGTTTGCAGGCATGTCTTAAGCGATGGTCGCTTGGTGGTAGGCGCACGACGTTCTCTGGTAGATGCGGGGGGTGGTGGAAACAGCGCCGTACTCAGATGCAAGGCTTCGAACCGCGCAGGAGTTACCTTGTCCAGGCCTATGCTGTTGCAACCCGGTAAGTGACGCTTGTAACCTTGGAAAATAAGCAAATAAAATATAAAGAGGTCTCCATTTCTGTGAGTACTTTGGCGTCATCTTGGCGCAGCTTTAAGGCATTATCTATTGCCCAATTGTCAGGATGTTTATATTTAAAATACCCTTGTTTGCTTGTTCTTTTGTAAATGTTTCTAAATTAGAATAGGGTATAATGTATCAATAGATTTCCTCGATCTATAAATTAGATCGAGGAAATGTATTGAAGAATAAAATTTGGGCAGAAAAAATGTGACTGATACCTTATTTGCGAAATATGTTTTAAAATAAGCACTGTGGCTTATTAATTACTCTTTTAAGTGTTGTGTTCACTTTTTTAAATAACCAATTTCCACCGGGTCTTTTCGATTAAGCACGTAACATTTTCCACTAAGAACGTAACATTGGCGACGTAAATAGTGCTTAAGCACGCCTAAAATAAGAATTATAAAATAAAAAATAAAATAAAATAAACGTTTTTTTTATAACAGTATCGAACTCTCATTGCATACTGAATCATAAGATCAGAAATTATTAACTACTTCGCAAATACACACATGCATTGGCGTCTAAATAATTCACTGCAAATTAATTGTACCATTTCCAATGCGATGGTGTATACCAGGCTATTATTATATTAAAAATTCAATTACGTACCAGTTTTCCATCGATAACAGCTCGTCCAGACTAATCATATTAAAAAGCAATTCTTATTCATAGTAAGCACTAGATTAGGATATAGTTTTATAATGAAATATTATAACATTTGAAGAAAAAGTAGGATTTCACGTATATATTCGTGTAGACCTGTGTCTTAACTTAGTGGGAAAATAAAATTATATTTTAACTAAATATATTTGTCAAATATAATTAAATATGTATTTGAACCCATAACCACTGAATAAAGTCGTGTCTTTATTACTCTGCAATATCAGATCGTAGCGCTATATTTTTTTATTAAAACATAAATAATTATACAGCTGTTGAGATTTGTTATATTTAGGAGGTACTCACGCTCGAAGTACAATGATAATGGCGTAACGTAAACAACAGATCGTATAATAACAGATGTACGGGAAGAGGCCAAAACAAATTACAACTTTGAGTTGAGTTGAACCAATTAACTTTCTGTTACAGCGAGGAAAATATGGAATAAAATGAAAAACAGCCCACGGCCGCCTGAGTTTTTACACGGAAAAACTTTTAATTAAGGGATTAAAAATGACATTAGAGCGAGTTTCAAACAAGTTTCCTTTTGTTTATCGCGTGTTTTTAAGAAAAAATAATTACAGTAAAATACAATGACGGAAAATTGTATAAATAATGAATATAAAGAAAAAGATTTTATAACAAAAATAGCAGGATAAGCAAAATGTAATACTCTCTATATGAAATTATGATAGTGACTAAAATAGAATAGCTCACACCAATATAACAAAATTACTGGTTTTAGAGTAAATTGGCTTATAACAACGGCCATTACAAAACAAATTTCACGTTTGAACATCAATTTCAGTCTTGATAATTGTGTTTGCGTCATTGAAATGAGTTCCGTCAGTCTCAATTATATTAGGCACATGAAAAGAAAAATATTCCATTACCATTACTTTTCTGCTAAAGAATATGGAAAGTTTTAATTAAAGATTAAACGACATTATATTTTTCGTCCTCAAAACGTTGGCTTCTTCAAATATTTTTTATTCAATATATAAAAATATTGTAAAAGTTTTTTGTGGAGACGTTGCCGTTGTTGCTGGGCTTTTAAGCAATTACTTGGCCGAGGTAATAACCTCGAGTGCTGTTTAGCAAACTTTCTAATCACCTTTGTAGCAGAAAGGATGATAGTTGATATTTCTTTTTTCATAATATTTATTCTAATAAAACATATATTGTAGTTAAATTTATATAATGAAAATACGATTTAAATGATTTTCGTTTTTTTTATTATCTTACACTTTTTTATGTTAAGTTAAGAAACTTTGGAAGTTTCTTCCTGTGTGAAAGTGTTTATATTATAGCATATATAGGTGGTCTCCTTTATACTTTATTTGTAGCTGTTTTGCCGAAAACTGCTATGCAAAAAAACACAAAATTATTACTGAACATAAGAAATGAAGGAAGTGTGATAAATATTCAAATAAAAAATAAATTTACAGAAAAAACACTCATTTCTAATAATTAAGACTAACAACAGATTAAAAGTCAAAAAATGAAAGCGGTAGGCACTTCCGTTTTATTCTTATTCAAATGAGCTTTGAATAAAATATACGATACTTTGATGTTACGTTGTTATGCTTCCCTAACATTTCTTTAATCTAAATTAGAAGAAGAAAAAAATGTTGAAATCATAAAAGTAAATAATAATCGTTTCATACAATTTTTTATTAGCCATATATTTTTTATTAACTACAGGGGTGTTTAAATTAATATAAAAAGGTTAGTATGGATCTGTGGCAACAATATTAAAGTATAATGATCAAGGAAATAGTGGGAATTATTGACTGTAAACAAATGGGAGCGAAAGAGGACGCCTGTCGTGGCGCAGAGGCATAAGCGTGTGACTGTAAACGGGACAGGTTGTGGGTTTGATTCTCACTCCAGGAAATGTAAAAGTTTAGTGTTTTCATTTCTTGGGTTTGGTAACAAGGCAACGCACGGCGTTGAGTTCAGCCACTCAGCACGCAATGCCTCAATTCGGTGGAAAATTGGGAACGGAGTGTCTTAACACTAGGTTCTCAGGTTCCCTCTGCCTACCCTGCTATATGCAGCATACAGCGTGAAGCTGAAAAAAAAAACAAATAGGAGAACGATAAGAGACCGGCAAAGCATAGAGATAAAAGTATATTTAAAAGATTAGACCTAAAAATAGCATAATTTTATATATTTAAAAAATGTCTTAAAACATATACGAATATACATGAGTAATACTAGAGTTATTTAACAATTTACCTAAATCATAAACTTTTGTGCACCGAAGGTTTGATTGTTGAATGACGATGTATTGATTTTCCTTTTAAAACACATGTTACCAAATATATTAAATGTATATATGCTTTGACCCTATTACAGTGTAAATTAGTTACTGATGGATAGGTTGTTTTATAAATAAACGTAGTAATTACACGAAATTAATTGAATGTACCGCATGAAAAACCAATTTTATTATAAATGTATCATATTTGGATAAACCGCGGTAATGGTGAACAAATACATATATGTATGTACTCGTATGTCTACAAAAAGTCTATAGCAGTAGACACAAAATTTATAATAAAACTTTATTAGAATTAATGCGACTGTAAACGCGACAGGTTGTGGGTTCGATTCCCACTCCAGGAAATGTAAAATTTAGCGTTTTCATTTCTTGGGTTTGGTAACAAGGCAAAGCGCGGCGTTGAGTTCCGCCACTCAGCACGCAATGCCTCAATTCGGCGGAAAGTGGGGAACGGACTTGTTGTAAGAGAATGGAGTCTCTTAACACTAGGTTCTCAGGTTCCTTCTGCCTACCCTGCTATATGCGGAATACAGCGTGAAGTTAAAAAAAAAATGATGTTGCAAAACATGTTGCATGTTATTTTTATATTGAATAAAATTATTAATAACAAATTCAAATTATATATTATATATTTTTTTTCTTAACTTAGTGGAAGACAATGTGTTGTCGCACATAGTGCGTCAACTGACTCCAGCGAAGATTGGTGGTTCTGTAGTTCTTCGTTGTGAAGTGTCGCCGCAGTTCGGGCTAGCCGATATTACATGGTTGCAGGATGGTTTACCTCTATCTTCAGGATATATGGGAGCTGGTATGTTGCTTTTACCTATTATGCTTATTTATTTATGTTTCGAGGACAGCATGACGCTTTGGGGCCACAAACGATGGTTATGCGTCCAATCGCCACTCGTAGGAATAAATTATTTTGACTTCTTCGCCCTATACGACAAAGCGCGGCCATGAGTTATTCAATACGCAATGTTAGATACATTTGGGCATAAAGCGGAGAACAGAGAAGCTTGTCACTAGACTCTCACTGCTTACCATGCTATGGAAAAAATCATTATGCTTTTATTTATTTTGTTATAAAACTTGCCTACAGTGCTGCCGTTGAGGCTTCGTTGGGTGTAAGTGTACTGGAAGTGTGGTGGTTAGGGGCTCGGCACTGATTAGAATATTTAATTTTTTTTTTTAAATGAGAGTACTGAGGGTTTAACTAATAACAGGCAATTTATCTGAACTGCGTTGTAGGAGGTTAGGGCAAACAAAACGGTCATTCAGTTTTATAAATTAATTATATTTCACCGAAAAGAAAGAGTACTCGAAGAGACTGCATTTCCACTCGTAAGTTCTAACACGTAAAGAACACAGTATGAGTGGCGGCAACCACTTTATAGTAAAAGACATATTAATTATAAAAGATTAGTTTTTGTATAATAATCAATTGACAATCTATAAAACAACTTGACAATTTAACAAGTCAGTTGACTAACTAAAATCAATTGATATTCCAACATGCATAAAACATTATGCTTTGCAGAAATTAATATTTGCACTTAAATTTTTGTATGTGAACGTAAATAAATAACTGAAATCTATAAAAGATACATTGAAAATATTTTTTTTATCTCATGTCAAAAATTATGATGATCTAATTTTTTAAACTTATATCGTATTGTAACGATATTCAAGGGGCTTCCAAATTTATAATACTGTACATCATAAGTAATATTCTAGAAACACGGTGGATATCGGGTGCGGGCGGGCTATTACTTGGCTCGGACCTTACACAGGCGGATCTACAAGCAGAATATTCATGTTTGGCTCTCGACACGCCGAGCCCAACGCTGAAACTGACAACAGATGGTATGTACTCTATTAAATTATGAAAATATATCGCTTCTATATCTTTATTAAGGACATTGCACCGTAACCGTTATAACAAGGTTATTATTATAAAATACTATGAAAAAGTGCATCACATATTTCCCATCCCGTGCAGAAAATCATTGATCTATATAACTTAGAACGTTGTTTTAAATTCCTATAAAAATATTAGCGAATCTTTTTTATATTAAACGTTGTTAATAATGTTAGTGGAAAATGGAGTGACGTATCCTTTAGTTGACTGAAGGATTCGTAAAAATAAATAAACAAGACTTACCAAATGTCTCTTAGACTATATTGGATCATTGCAACAATTTAAATTTAATCAAAATAAAAAAAATAGATAGTTATAATACTATTTAAAGATGCTTGTTAAAAAGAAACAGAAACTTTGTTACAAGATGATCTTAATCTTACTAATGTTATAAATGGGACAGTTTGTGATTTTTGATGGATGGAATAATTTTTATTACTTTTGCACGCACAAATTTTAAAATATTATAGCTTATAATATTAGATTAACAGATAAACTATAATTTATATAGATTTTGAGTAATTTGGCCATAATATATATAACGATAATATTATCGATGTATTGGAATCTATGTAGCACTAATTGCCTCTGCAGTTAGCACTTTACAAGTTTTCTCACGATCGTAACATTTTATAACTTGGAGAGCATATTGCTTTTCAACTTTTTTTTGTCGAACAGACAGTACTTGGCTGGAAAACATCGAAGTCAATTCTGTAGAAGCTCGCACTGGTGATACTGCTTTACTTCCCTGTATTTTGAGACATATCAACAAACATACTATTACGTAAGTTACTTTGAGTGTCAAAATTTTATTATAATATTAAAAGAAACATTATTTCTTAAAATTTTTAGCCAAAACTAAAGTAAAAAAAGGATAAATATGTAAAGTAAAAGTATTGGACTGGCGGTAAGCGTAAATAACTTAGAACAAAATAACTAGCGCTATTAAATATTATGTGCTTGTAGTTTCTGGCAAGTGCCGTCATGAATTTATGAAATAAGAGAACTTTACAATGTTTTACTAACAACTGATGAATAAGTACTACATCCTCATACGACAGTACTTTATTATTTAAATTTGTAATCAAAAATGCTTACCAGTACCTATATTCAGTCCAAAATTAAATTAGTTGGCAGCGACAGGAAGCAAATGGAGTATGGGTATCAGCAGGAGAAGGTATCGTACGCGGGGGTACCCTAGTGTTACCAAGTGTACGCTCACATCATGCTGTACGATATGCGTGTTCGCAAGGAACTGAATCATCCCCACGAGTTATAGTACGACTGGTTGTGTTTGAACCCTTAACAGTTACTGTTACGCCTAATCCCTTGGTTAGTATTATATTTTATATGTAAAATAAACTGGTATGTTGTCCTCATCATATTAGCAAAGAAAAATGATCTTGATGAAAAATAAAATAAAAATAGGAAAACAATAAATTTGTATTTCTTTGACAAAATTCCCATTAAGTGAAGTAATGTCTATCAATTTATAATAAATTATTTTATTTAGACAAATATGATCAAAGATATTTAAAGATCAATAAAAATTTTAGATGTTGGGCACTGGAGGCGCAGGTCATTTTAATTGTTCTGTTCACGGTGGTAGAGGTGGTGGGGTCACAATTAGTTGGCAACACGAAGGCCGTCCTTTACATTCCCCTCAGTCTAGACTAGCCGTAGGTCCTGTCCGACCACACCACGTAGGCCTCTACCAATGTACCGCTTACGACCATTCAGATTCTGCTGTGGCCGGAGCTGAACTTGTTATAGCTGGTAATATTTTATTGAGTATTATAAAATTATTGGTGCTAAATTTTGATATTTTTAATTATACTATTGCTATGAGTTTAAATTTTGTTATATTTTTTTTTAATATTTTGATATTTAAACTCGCTCAGCACGCAATGCTTCAATTCGGCGGAAAGTAGGGAACGGAATTGTTATACGAGAACGGAGTGTCTTAACACTAGGTTCTTGGGTTCCCTCTGCCTACCCTGCTATATGCGGGATACAGCGTGAAGTTAAAAAAAAAGATATTTAAAAATAGACATCTATTAATTTCTTTTATTATAATATTAACACACATTTTTTGTTGATTGTACGCAAGGTGACGCAAAGGAAACAAATTTCCGCAGACGCTTAAAGAGCTTTTTGCTGGAGAGTATCAATTTCTATTTATACATAGATTAGAATCCAAGTATCGATTACTATTCATACTTTTTATAGAAACTAAGTTTTGCCTGTTTGAATGAGATTATGCGTTTCAGACAGGCCGCCGCGACTGGTATCAACATTTAGTGAAGCAATAACTCGAGTAGGCCAAACTATAGCGTTCAGGTGTGCGGCGACCGGTATACCCTCACCTAGAATACTTTGGACGTTGGACGATAGACCTTTGCCATCTGCTCCTGAAAAGTACGTAAAATTTCATTTAAAAGTAACAGTTTTCATTTAAAATAATAACATATTCAGGATATCTCTTAAAGTAAGTTGTATTGGTGAAGTAACCTAACCTTGTAATTTAATAAATATTAAAACCAGTAGTTCGATATTTCTTTACATAATAAAAATAATAATAACTAAAGTTTTCTTAATTTTTTATTTATTTATTTATTTATTGGAAAGCCAACGCTACATACTATGATACCATTTATATTGTTGAGTTACAACTCACTCTATATACATTTATATTATTACATAGCACGTCTCAATTACAGGCTAACACATCATGAAAATAAAATAAAAATGTTGCTCACTTAACATCTAAACAAATTATAACAAAAAAGAAAAACAAAACAGTGCTTATTGTAATAAAAATAAAGTAACTATGAAAAAAAATAAAAAAAAAAAAAAAAAAAAAAATAATAAATAATTTTAAACAAAAAATAAACGAATTAAATCTTAAATTTAACACAAAAAAAAAAAAAAAATGGTATAAATTATATAATACATTGTTTGAGGTATTCGGTATTCTCACTTCATAAAATATTTTTTAAGTTGGGCTTTGTAAGAAAATAAAGAGTTATGAAATATATCAAAAAGTCTGTCATTTGGTAATTTGTTGTAAGAATTTACAGCTCTGTTTAGTGGAGCGTTAACACCTAAATTTGTTTTTGAGAACCTTATTATAAAATTTTTTGCTCTTATTCTTGCATTAGGTCTAGGAGTAACAACATTTAATTCTTTTAAAATTCTAGGGCAGTCAATAT
>JAKGSA010000458.1:0-80585 GCA_033558755.1 Philaethria dido
CTTATCCGAGTTTAGTGATTTCATGAAAATTGGTTAGTTAATAATTATTTTTGTTTTTCTTTGAAAAGACAAATCCCGGTGTGGAATTCCGCCATATATCACGTAATGTATTAAATTTATGCATATAGTGAAGAACGAAGTGTTCTAGGTTAGTTAGTAGGTAGGTTCTAGTTCTAGGTTGTTTCTGATTAAGGTATAAGGGAATCCTATGAAAAATATTGATATTCAATTAAACAAAAATAAAGATTTTATGTTTATATGGATATATGATCCACTTTGCGATTCTTACTGTAAATATACATACATTAATAATAGCTTGTTAAAACAATTATAATTAATTAAAAATCTATAATACAGTCATTAGAGGCCATCGTAGAACAGGATATCGATGTAAGCACGAGTGTTTTCGATCGTTCTGGTTAGAATGAGGGTATTCAAATAATTCAAAAAGCGCAGCGTTAAGTTCCGTTATTCAACACGTAATGTATTGAATTCGGGCGAAAAGAGTAGAACAGAGTGTCTGGATTCTAGATTTTCTCTGCTTATCTGCTGTGTAGGATAAAGTATGAAACTAAATAAAAAAAAGTAGGAAGTAAAGAAACTAAATTACTATTCTTTTTTTAGCTTCACTCTGTATCCCGCACATAGCAGGTAGGCAGAGGGAACCATAGAACCTAATGATAAGACACTCCGTTCTCTTTTAACATTTCCATTCCCCACTTTCCGCCGAATTGGTACATTGCATGCTGAGTGGCGGAACTCAACGCCGAGCTTTACCTTGTATCCAGAGCAAGGAAATGAAAACACTAAATATTATTTAATACAATGTTTGTCTATATATCAACTGCGTACATATATATTAGTAAATGAGGCGGTTATAATATTTTGTTACATTTTCTTTTAAGTGAAGACCTTTGAGTCAGTGAATGGAAAAGCGAGATACGTTCTATTTCCTCCTAATTATAAGCAAATCAGAACAAGCAATAGTACTTACTCATATGATTAGAATACGTCATTCGTTGATACCTTAACTCGTTGTACTCTGTAAGTAGTTGGTTACCTGTATTAATTACTGAATGGGATTATGTCACCATTCTATCATAATTTCGATTTTTGAGTTTTTGACCTTAGAATACGTTTTATAAGCGATATTGTATCACAATCCCTGTATATTTGCAGTAATATAAAATATATGATATTTCTAAATTATTGAAAACCGCTGTTAAAGCTTTAAAATAAGTCGAAAATTACCGGAATGTAAAAAAAAATTTTATAGTTAAAGATTTTTTAACAAAAAGAGACAACCGAGTTGAATTAAAATGCTCTGAATAGTGCAATTATTACGAATAACTCAAAAACTATCTATCTATCAGCAGCACTAGCTATTAAAAAAGTGGACACCTTTAAAACAAAACACTCGAATCTAGAACTTCCTCCTTTTTTGAAGTCAGTTGAAAGTAGATAAATAATATATAAATATACATATAATTAAAAAGGCACACAAAAGCTTATATAAAATAACTGGTGTCTTAACGGTAAGAAGTAATGCAATTAAAAAGTTGCTAGCGTGTGATGCTCACGACCCCATTACCGTAATTGCCGTCTCAGAGAGCTTATTAAGTCCATACGACGCAATCAACATCTTTGTTGACTTCAAAATATTGTAAATTTCTAGAATATAGTTTATTTTATATTAATTGTATTGTTTCGAAATAGTATCTTCTCTTTGAAACCTTTATTACATCACGACGAAATTAGTATTAAAAGTATAGAAAAAACAGCAGCGGAGTGTTTTAACACTACGTTGTAAGGTTCCCTCTACCTAACAATGCAATATGCGAGATACAGTTTGCAGGTAAATTAAGCTACATGTATTTCTTATCTGGTGCGTGTTTTGGCTCTGGCTCACTTAAATATATATACTATATATATATCATATATATATATATATATATATAGTAAAAAAAAAAAAAAAAAAAAAAAAAAAAAAAAAAAAAAAAAAAAAAAAAAAAAAAAAAAAAAAAAAAAAAAAAAAAAAAAAAAAAAATAAACCAGCATATAGAAAATTTAATATTTCATTTCCAAAAAATAATTACTGTTTGAAAATGACATCGGGTACAAAAGTCAAGCCCCAAAAACAAAAGAATGCCAAGTACAATGGACATCACATCCAAACATAACTTTTATAACGTAAAAATAACAAGCGGGTTTCATTTTCGCTGAATTCTCATCAACAAGCCAATATTAATTTCAACGGAAGAATTTTTAATACTTACTTTTTTATTGTAACTGAGGAGGATGTAATAAATTAACAATATTTGTGACGAGCGAATAACTTTTATATTAATCGAATGTTAAAAATTAATAATTTTTTTGAATAATTACGTATACTCAAATATCTTTGATTTCAATATATATTTGGGATGATATATTATTTATTTGGGACATAGATTCTTACTGTTAGAATTATGATTATTTTTAAATAGAAAAGTAGCCATGATTTATTGATAAGCTCATTGTCAATTTCAATTGAATGCTAGTCCAAATACTTTGCGTAAAAACCATACATGGAACTCGAAGATAGCTTACACGAAGCAAAAAAAATTGCAAAAAATGCAACCAGGACAAGAATTTAATTATACCTTATAATAGAGAAGGATAATAAAAGGAAATTGGATGAAAAGAAATATGACAACATTTTTTTTACTTTAAGCATTCACATAAATCTTGGCGAACATGCCGACTGTCAGACGTTCGGTGAAACATCCCCCGACAAAAGAAATTAGGCTTTTTTACACTCCAAAAATCGTGCCTTCTGCGTTCATCTCTAGTAAAGTAAGACGAATGTAACAATCGTGTGACATAAAAACGTAATAAATGAGTGACAGCTCATTCGTGTTGTCATACGTCTATGTCTTAAATTTGGTTCCTAGAGGCCCTTTTTATTCTCATTAAGATTTAAAGAGGCTTTAATGGCAGCATAATTATAAGGAATTATTTGTAATGAGATTGATATGGATGTAGTTAGTATATCGGTAGGTATATTTATAAGATTTAGATAACTAAAATAAGTTATTATTTAAAAAATGAATTAGTTTAAAATTCAAATAATATTTGTATTCAATTGATCTATTTCCTTTAAATATGAACCTATCAAAATCATCTAGAAATGAAAACGCGACTACATCCAACATTTATATTCGTTTTACGTCTTATGATAGCCAATATCCTGTGAAAATTTCAGGTGCGCCCAATGAAAGTCTCTTTAACATGTTCGTTTCCGATACTCGATGGCGAGGCGTTGGCAACGTCCGCTAGGGTGCAAAATTTATGTCGCTCAAAGCCCCTTGAAACGTCACGTTTACAACGTTTTTGAAGTCACTGAAATTGCGTGGCATTATTGGCTTGAAGCCATGGCCGGAGCTGACAGGCGTTTGATTTTATAGCCAATATATTGACTATCATCAAGAGCGAAGCTTTGCAGTACAAGAGTTACGCTCCAAGTGTTGTTGAATTGTATGGAATAAAAAGTTTTAGTACTTTTTTGCACGTATAGTTTTAAATAAATATGGATGATTTATAAATGGCTACAGTTAAGATTACTAAGACATGAAAAGTGCATATACGATATGCATTATACATATCATTTAAAGTCAATTTAGTAAAATAACAAAATGTTATTTATACATAGAAAGTATTTGAAATAAAGTACTGTATTTTACTTATAAAATAATAAAATTCAGTTCTAATTCGAAAAAGCTTTTATACACCTTCAAATTTAAGAATTTAAATATTTATTATTATACGACCACTTTTATTGTCAAAGAAAACTTTGAGTAAATGGAAGTTGTGCAGCGTATAAAATTCGAAATTCTTATTTACTAAAATGCTTCCTAAGTGACACATTGTGTATGTATAAGTATATAAAAGAATTATATTTATTCACAATTTGAAAATAATCTTTAGAAATTATCAAAGGACAAGTAAACGGTATAGAATATACGATTAAAATTTTAATTTTGAAAAGAATGTGGATTTTATTTAGTTTCATTGTTATTTCGCGGTATGTTAGACTATTTTATACCTTAAACAAAATTGTCGTGGCGCAGAGATACAAGCGTGTGAATGTAAACGCGACAGGTTGTGGGTTCCGTTCCCACTCCAGGAAATATAAAGTCCAGTATTTTCATTTCCTGGGTTTGGTGACAAGGTAAAGCGCGGCGTTGAGTTCCGCCACTCAGCACGCAATGCGTCAATTCGGCGGAAAGTGGGGAACGGAATTGTTGAAAGACAACAGAGTGTCTTTACACGAGGTTCTCAGGTTCCCTCTGCCTCGCCTGCTATATGCGAGATACAGCGTGAAGCTAAAAAGAAAAAAAATATCTAAAACTGAAATGTTATTGAAATAATTTCTAATATATTAAATGAATCAATCACGTATATTTTATTATTCATATGAAACTCGACGTTTCAAACATTTTACTGTAGTCCATGGTCAGAGGTAGACCTATGTGTAGTTTAGGGGTCAGGTTTCCAAAAAGGTCTTTCCGAATGTATACGCGATTAACCCCGTTAAAATAGTTTCATTTAACATGTCCAAAAAACTGGTTTTATACGAGACCTATATTTTATGTACCTCCCTTCAGCAATCTCAGGCCTTTATATTATCTTTTTATGTCATATATTTTTTTAATCTTCACATATTTCACGTGGTAGGCCGAGAAAAGCTAATGATATATTTCTTTCCACTTCTGCCCATTTAGAGCCATTTCGCGTTGGGGAGCGGAACCCAATGCCGCACTTTATGCTTAATATTTATACAATAAACATAAATATTCCCGTATTCCCTATCTTAAGGTACAATTATTCTAAATTAAATTCAACTTCTTATATATCCATTATTAAAATGAACATTTTTTGATACACTATATCGTTATAAGCTGTCAGTAAATATTTAATTAGATTACATGTCTTAATTATTATAAATCAATTATCAATATGTATATATTTTTTCTGTCATTCATAACTGACTGACGGACGACGTACAGCCTAAACCACTAAGCACAGAAATTGGCGTGTATGTTCCATGGGAAATGTAAGGGGAAAACTAAGGGATTTCACGACTCATTCATTTTGATGACCCCATACAAACAAAGTCCTGGGCGAAAACTAGCAAATTTTATTAGAACGAACACTTACGTAATAAACTCGTAATATATTCCGATACCATTTTACGCGTACAAAAGTTATCAGAAAATTTATTGATGTCACCGCTTGATCTAGATTTTTAGATTGCCTCCTATATATTCGCAACTCGACAAAAATATCTTTGATGTGTCAACAGATTTGCAAAGATTGATCTAGGGATCACAGCTTTCCTAAGTGTACTCGTATTCCAGATTTACATAATAACTTATACTTCAATGGACAACAAACTGAACATTTGAACATATTTTTTATGGCTTACATATTTTACCTAAAAAGATATTTTCTTTGAAAAAAGGGTTAACTTTTACGAGGTGATATATCTAACGCTTAAATATTTAACTCGCTATAAATCTAATCCTAAAGTTAAAGCGATTACTTCTAAAATATACTTATGAAGCAGTGAATAAAATAAGCGCTTCAGTACATTCCTAAATAAACGATACTATATGGTACATTCTCGTACGTCTGTAGGTGGTATAGTATCAATTACTTAATGCGATCTCGTCGATTCAGAAACTTTCAATCTTTATATTTCAGCCGAAGTAGGTCAATTACGTTTGTTTGATCTCCCCTTATCCTTGAACCGTTTTAACTTACTCGTGCAATGTTTTTTTATGTTATTGTTCAACCAATGTTAAGTCAGGATTTATAGAAAGATTACTTGAAACACGTTAAGTAATGTATAAGATTTGGGGCTTATCTTAATTATTATGAAATAAAATAATCGAACGCGGCGTTAGGTTCCGCATATGTATTTTTTAAATAGAAGTATGAGGAAAAAGAAAGAAACTTAGATCGTCCTTAAATGACAAAATTTATGAACCGCGCAAAGATAAAGGAAACTTACTGTAGCTATGTTTTAAAGTATTAAATGTATTACTAGATTCAATTTATTAGATGACTTCGTTGCTGTGTGTAATAAAGATGTCTACAATCATTGTCCACTGTACGTATCACACAATGTATGGAGCAAACCTTTTAGGTGTAGTAGCTTGTAAGACTGTAAATAATGAATTTAACTATACTAGAAGACCCTGTGACATGTACACGTTGCTATGGCAACGCAAGTTATATGGACATCACTTCATACAAAAATGTATGTCAAATGCATGGTATTGAGTGGTACACTTATTTTTTCTATTACATACTTTAAGTATATCAAATTTAATACTACAAAGAAGGATCCAAATATTTTCCTTCACGTAATCTACCAAACTATATACAGAATAATCATATTTGGTTTCTTTCCTTTGGTTCCTATCGGTAACGTAGGAAATATAAGAAAATTTAAAAGGTACGAACAATGTAAATAAAATTATATGAACAATAACCAAGTTAAATTATTACATACTTAACCCACACGCCATACATATATTAAAATAACCTATTCTACCCACTAGGTAGGTCACATTTAAACTAATTTATCTCCCGTTGATTTATAAAGGTCCCTTAATTAAATGGAGGCAAAATATCGGCAGCACTCTTCAGAGGAAATTATACGAATTAAGAGCACGACCGTTACACTGGGCTTTCTAATTGCTTCTTACGGCCTATAGACTACGTTATTCCTTATTTTACCTAATTTGGTAAAAAAATGTGGTACTTTTGCATATCATGAATTTATATTTATTGGGGCCATGGTGGCCTAGTGGAAAGATTCTGGTCTAAACGTGGTGGTTGTGGGTTTGATCTTCACTCGAGGAAATAATCAAAACGCGGCGTTAAGTACCGCCATTTGACACGTAGTGTCTGGAACTTAGATGGTAAATGGAGTACGGTGGATAATGAACGCGCCTTGACACTAGGTTCTCGTTGCCTATGCCATTAAGTGATAAAAACCGTGAAATGAAAAAATATTGCTGCTTCTTACCTATTATTTTAAACTATTCATTCGTTGTTAAAATATATTCATATGCCCTGTACAAAAATACACGTAATTTTAAATGATTTTTTTCCAAATTTATTTAAATTTATCTCGGAGCTGACTTCAGTAGAAAGGGGATGGAACGTTAAGCACTACGGCTAAGTTACTGGCTCACCGCACCGCAAACCGCAATCCGCTTGTTCAGACGAGGAGTCCTTAGACACAGTGTAGTCTGACCATTTAATAATTTATTTTTTTATATTGATATTTTTAAATACATATTTTAGGACTATTCTAAAAAAAATAGGAATTTCACGCTTTATCTTGGATAGCAGGCTAGCCAGAGGAAGTCTAATGTCAAGAGATATAGCACTTAAGTGGCGGATCTTAACGCGGCGCTTTTTCGGACCCTTTCCCTTATTGAGAAATGAAAATCATTTACGTACTACACTGAAAATTTCAAATAAAATACATATTTTAACATAGTTAGCAGGTACTTAATTTGTGATATTTTACTGTTTCATGTAGAAAATAATAAAATATTGTGAATTTATATGTTTAAATTTGATTAAATAAAGGAGAGACTTAAAAGAAACTGGCTTTATTTACGTTTCATTCCAACCTCAATGCAGATGTTTATTATGCGAGTTTACAAATAATGCTAAGTGAAGATATATACCCTACTTTGAAACAATTTTCACGTCTCGTAAAGTAGCTACATACCAGCATAAGATAACTAATCAACTTTTTTTAGCTTCACGCTATATCCCGCACTAGCAGGGTAGGCATAGGGAACCAGAGAACCTAGTCAAACTCAAATAATTTTATTCAAAATAAGAAGTTACATGCTTTATTTTTTGAACGTCAAGTAATTTACCACCGGTTCACTAAACTTAATGCCTCAGACCTATTGAGACACTTCATTCTTTTTTAACATTTCCATTCCCCACTTTCCGTCGAATTGAGGCATTGTGTGCTTAGTGACGAAACTCTACGCCGTGCTTTACCTTGTTACTACAGCGAGGAAAGGAAAATACTAAATATTATTTAATATTTTCATTTTCTGTAGTGGGAATTGAACCCTTAACCTATCGCGTTTACAGTCGCACGCTCGTGCTTCTGCACCAAGTCTGGCCTCAATCACTTATCTACTTTTTGCAACTTTATCAGTTCTTAATAAAACAGAAATGAAATAAGTGCCCCAGAGAACTATGCCTTCGATAGCTGCCTTCAATTTCAATTTTTTACCCTAAAACAATATTAGATCACGTATCCCTAATATATCTGAAGGCCTCGAAGCGACGAAATAAATGTATTACATTTATATGTAAAAATACTTTCGACGAAGCGTAATTTTAAGCATATCTCAATTACAGTCGTGCCTGTGAAAATAGCTGCGGCAAGGTTCCGTATGATAGAATTTTAAGCTTCACGGTCTGCTCGCTGGCTTTCTGAGCTTGTACGTACTGCGCCTTTGATCAACATAAAAGGAGCTTTCTATACTTAAAGATTTTTTGTGTGTAATATTTACTTTGTTCATGTTTTTATTCTTTCCATTTTCTGGATTAGTGAAAATGTGTTTTGTGGAGAGTTTTTTGTATTATGAAATATGTCAAATTTTACGATTAGACTTTAATTTAGTAATTAAATTTAAATACTATAGTAAATCTTTAACTCTACGTTAGTTATTTAGCAAAACACGGATTTATATATTTAAAAAAATGAGCAGAAAGTGCCTATCCTGCTATCTGCGGGAAGCGCTACAAAGAAATCCCTATAATTATTAATTTTTAACAATTATTAATCATTTTTAAGAAATGTTTCATATTCTTCTTATTATAAGAAAGCTAACAATTTATTACTATACTACATTAATCTCATTTAAAACATTTGTGGTTTATCAAAAAAAAAAGAATAGTTGATGAAAAACGTAATGTAATGAAAATTGTTGTAATAAAAATTCTTAGCGAACCTCGCATGTAGAGCAATTAAGATACGGCAGCAATAGCTGCTAATTTTCGTTATTTCAGTGGAAAAATAATTACAGTAGAGAAAAGTTCTTTTTAAACTGTCGCTAACATAAGAAATTGTCCAAATGTTCCACTTAAATTACTAGAGCGTTTTAAATATAATTAATTTAAAAACAAAATAAAATCGAGTTCAAACAAAATGCACTAAGTAGAATTATTACGAATAATTATTACGAATAAATTATTACGAATATTTTGTTTGGTGGTAGGAGGTTCGTCCTCCGTCTGGCTCGCGACCACTATCATGTCAAAGACGAACCGCCAAATATCTTATGATGTGTTCCGGTTCGATGGCATGTAAGCCAGGTTTTCCCCTTTCCTACCCATCCTTTCCCCAAAATGTGGTGGTTCCGATAGCGGACTACTACATTATCCTCCCTTTCCATCTGAATCCTCTAGGTTGGCAACGCATCTAGTACATCTCTTGTGTTGTAGATGTTCATGGGCGAAGGTAGCCACTTACCATCAGGCGGTCCTTCTGCTCGTTTGCCATCCGATATCCATAAAAAAAAAAAAAAAAAATCATCACTCATATCAAATCATATCACGAATAACTGAAAATCAAGGTCAAGGGTCATATCAGAATCACCAGGTATCATATTTAAAATAACCATCAAAATTGGTTCACCCAATAAAAAGCTGAGCACAAGTTGTGTATATACAAATTATTACATACAGTATCCTGTCTTGTCCTCTATATCCTTTTTGGAAATTGGTTAAAAACAAATTAGTTTAAGTTATTAGTTCTGACAGATTCCTTATATATTTGACAGGTTTGTAGGTCTAGAATGATTGATTACTAAAATGACTATTGTAAATGGAATCCCAAATTGACAGAAATATATGTCAACGAACTATTCGTTCCAAATTTATGTCACTATTTTAATTATAAATAGAAAGCAGTTTCGTCAGCGAGAAGCTAGTGTCTAGACACTCCGTTTGCTGCTTTTCGCCCGAATTTCAGACATCTTTCAGGTTTCCTACAAATTCAATCTTATAACCAATCGCGTCCAATGAGCCAAAACATTTGCCAATTTTTCGTCTTATTTTTTTTGCTATAGGCTTTTTTTTTAAATAAAATTGTAATAATATTTACCTTTTATTTTCCATTAAAGTTCTGTAATTTAAACAGCCAAGGGTATTGTTTATTTAGCATATATAAAATTGTACGTTTTGGAACGAAGAACGGATAATTCGATAATTTTTTTTAATCATAAAATCTAACAATATTGTTATTAGAATTAAAAATGTATTCTTGTATAGGAAAAATTCACGACAGGTAGATAAAAAGAATATATATACAGTAAACTTTGCATATTTTCTACGAAGTTCGTTACTAAAATGAATTATTAAAACAATTTTCCTAGGGCAGTTTAGTTCCTACCGTACTAAAATGCTACAATTAAGGTCAGATTATTTTATCACTGGGGACTTATATTATATTCAAATTTCTGTATAAACTGAAATGACTGTAAAATTCTGTTACATGTTATATCAATTAATATTAATAGTAACTATATTATTTTATTACACAAAGCATTTCAATTGAACCTAGCTAATGTAATTTTTTTTTTTAACTTCACGCTGTATCCCGCATATAGCGGGGTAGGTAGAGAGAACCAGAGAATCTAGTGTTAAGACACTCCATTCTCTTTCAACATTTCCGTTCCCCACTTTCCGCCAAATTGAGGCGTTGCGTGTTGAGTCGCGGAACTCAACGCTGCGCTTTGCCTTGTTACCAAACCCAAGAAATGAAAATACAAAATTTTACATTTCCTAGAGTGACAATCGAACCCACAACCTGTCGCGTTTTCAGACGCACGCTTGTGCCTCTTAATACATATATGTTAAATTTAAGCCAATTTAAACAACGCAGAAGTTTTATATGTATCATAGCGCAGTAGGATAGTGTCTAATTATAAATACGATTGGTTGTGGATAAGAATTCCACTCGGAGGAATGATTATATATTCTTTTTTTACATTTATCCGTTTTGGGAAAATAAAGCGCAAACAGACTGGAGAATGGACTGTACGCTGAGAGCCTACCCTATTTTACTCTAAGAAGCGTGAAGCTATAATATTATTATAACTTAAGAACCAGTGAAAATATGGCACCTTAACGAGCGTTAAATTCATGTTAATTGTATATCGAATTAGTTACAGTAATTTTACTTACACACTACATAAGTCAGAATATTGTAACTACTGTGGTGCATTGACCGCCAAGTTCTATACCACACACTTTCAGGTAAAAAAATATTTGAGTCATATAAAAACAAAATTTACAGATGAAACTTAAACATTGAAATGCCTCTTGTAAAGTATGTATATTCGATTTATCAACTTATTCACGCCTAGTGCGGATATATTCTATACTTTTATGAATATATATAAACCCAGGACCATCGCGTGCAAACAATGTCAGTTTGACAAGCTCTAACTGCGCTATAATAAGTCCATTATATATTTAACGTATTATTATCGCCCTATTCTGGCCCTCGTTTAACCTTCTTGATTTAGAAATATTATGAAGAAATGGTACTAATTTTAAGTTATTGAAGCGGTTCATTTAAAAATCATATCATATATATTTTTTTGAAATCTGAATCTGAATTTCCTTTGTGCAATTAACTATAAAGGGGTAAAAAATATTCTTTAAAAGATGTTTTAAAGTAGAATTTAAAGATATATAGTACTGTGGTTTTGTATACAAATATATTTTGGAATATTTGTTTTTTTTTTTTCTTCACGCTGTATCCCGAGCAGAGGGAACCCGAGAACCTAGTGTTAAGACACTCCGTACTCTTTCAACAATTCCGTTACCCACTTTCCGCCGAATTGAGGCATTGCATTGGAAATAAAAATACTAAACTTTACATTTCCTGGAGTGGGAATGGAACCCACAACCTGTCGCGTTTACAGTCGCACGCTTGTGCCTCTGCGCCACGGCAGGCGTTATCAGGAATATTTGGTTTAAATATTATTTCAATTCTAAAATATTTTGATAATTTTTAAAAGACTTCAAAAAAGGAGTATATCCTCAATTCGACTGTATTCTTAATGTGTGGTACCGAATAACTAGAACCAATTTAGATGATTCTTTTTTAATATGATAGCTAGTGGTTCTTATGTGGTCCCATTTAAATGTAGTTAAAATCAGACGAGTCGTAAGTATGAGTTATTCGTAATAGTTTTAATTTTTTGTGGAAAAATTTAATTATATTTGAAAACAGTTGTTGTTGACAACTATTCTCTAATTGTCTGATTCCGATTTTACATTAAAACTTCAATGGTAACTGAACTAAATAGGTAATATAGAAATTATTTGGCTATGAATGTTTTTGTTCCATTAACAATTTTATGTTAGTCGTTAATCGAAGCTTTTATTATAAGTGTTTGATAGTAAACAAGCTTTTGTTAGTGGTTCAAACATATTTTATTCATAAAGTTCCAGTGATTAGAGTAAACGATTTCCAGCAAACCCTTAAAATAGCTTCTATGAAGAATATTTTATAAAATATCAATGTTTTAGGACTTAAACTCTTTAAAATCAATTAATTCTAAATTTTGATCAAATAGTAGATTGAATCAGGGATTCTGTAGCAAAAAAACTATTTTTGCCTACCGTTGTGTCAAATTTTAAAGTGCTATTACACACTTGAATGTACAAAAATTTAAACAACGAGACTCGAACCCGCACCTCTTGGAAACCGTCCTAGACGCTACGTCAATTCATAGATGACAGTTATTCATATACGCTTGCTACAACTTATTTTTATTGTTAGCATTCTCTAGAGATTTTTTTTCCAAATTTCTTCTACCCAAAGATGCTATTTATTAAATATTTTCGATAGTTTTAGAGTCAATCACACATTTAGGGAAAGAAAAACGTTATTTAAATGAACAGGATAAATGTGGGTACGCTAACGTGTAGGAATATACTCGTATTAGAATGAATTTATTTACTCTTCGGTTGGCATAATATTTTTAACCTAAACGTGACCCCATTTGTAAAATGACGGTAACATAATTTTGTATTCAATAAAATGCCAGTCAGCAAAATAAAATAGCGGAATTCTTGCCCTATCATCAGTTTGCCGCATCGTTAATCCAAGCATAAACACGTGAACGGAACGTATAATTAACCAAAACCATGGTAGTTCATCCATGGTGTATTTATAATGGCGCAGAGGCATAAGCGTGCAACTATAAACGTGACAGGTTGTGGGTTCGATTCCCACTCCAGAGAATGAAATTTTTCATTTCACTCAGCACGCAATGCCTCAATTCGGTGTAAAGTGGGGAACGGAGTGTTTTAACATTAGGTTCTCCGGTTCTCTCAGCCTACCCTGCTATATGCGGGATACAGCGTGAAGCTAAAAAATAAATAAAATATATGTTTATCCATCCATTCATAATTTAAATTATTACAAAAACATTAACTAAATATACCTATAAAATTGTGTTATAAATATATTTCGAAATATTCCTTAGTTTCTTTATTTAAAAATGTAGGAGGTTAGGGTAAATAAAACTGTCATTCGGTTTTATAAATTAATTATATTTCACCGAAAAGAAAGAATACTCGAAGAGACTACTTTTCGACTTATAAGTTCTAACACGTAAAGAACACAGTATGAGTGGCGGCAACCATGTTATAGTAAAAGCCAAAAGACATACTAATTATAAAAGATTAGTTTTTGTATAATAATCAATTGACTATCTATAAAACAACTTGACAATTTAACAAGTCAGTTGACCAACTATAAAATCAATTGATATTCCAACAAAAAAAAACTAATTCAAACAAATGTGGTTCAAGAAAAATTATTCATAGACTAAAATTTATCATACACACAGTTTTTTTCTCAGATTTATTTAAAAAAAGCGTTTTTTTAGTAAACTTTTTTCGTTGTAATAGATATCAGTATACCAAATTTGCAATCGATTAAATATAATAGTTCGAGGCCGATGCTACTAGATATTCGGCTATGAAATATAGTGTCGTTTATTCTGAATTCCGTAGGAATTTAGGGAAATCCCTTTCGTAGGGAATTTTTTTAGCTTTTAGCCCGGAAATTGAATATTAATCTATTCTTTTAAATAAAAATACTTTATAACAATGTGTGAAACTAATATAATAATGATAAAACTACTAGGTAGTAATAATAATGCGTAAGTAGACTTGTATCTTAGTCTAAGGCATATTACGTTATATACTAATAGCTTTCCGCCCGCGGCTTCGCCCGCGTGGAATTCGGCTAAACATGGTAAGGAGTAGCCCATAATCTTTCCAAAGGTTTGGACTATTTGTCAAAATTGGTAAAGTGGTTTATGTATGAAAGTTGAAAACGCGATAAAAAGCATCCTATGTCCTTTCCCAAGTTCAGTTCTATCTGCACACCGAATTTCATCAAAATCGGTTCAGTGGTTTAGGCGTGAAAGTGTAACAGACAGACAGAGTTACTTTCGCATTTATAAATTAGTAAGGATATTCATTTGATTAATAGAAATATTATTAATAAATTATATTACTTTTGGTACTTTAATATTTAATATTTCAATGAATTACTAGAGAATTGTGTCCTATATACTATAGAAACGTTGTCCTAATGGTTATTGTCGTTAGTATGTATCCGTATTGAGTATGAATAAGTTGATAAATCGAAAATGCATACTTTTCAAGAGAGACAATTTTAAGTTATTTTTTTATGTATGAATTTAGTTATTGTAGTAATTAAATACTTTTTTGAGTTGAACTTTCACTAAATATACTTAAAATATATGATATTTTATACACTAACCAGTTTTTTTACTGATTAAAAGAATGAAAAACACCTCTATAGATAAAAAAAACTTCAGTTCAGTAGAAAAACAATGGGATACAAAGCTTTAATAAATAGTAAAGCCTAAAAATCCATTTTATTAAAAAACATTAATAAATTAAATTTTAATTACTATAGGCATTTTCAATATAAAATGAACTATCATATTTGTACGTACATATATCACGTATTGGGGCCCAACGCAAGTAAATTCAATTTATTTTTGGCGTCGCGATGAGATTTCCCATATGAATTCAATGTTTGTCGATATATTGAAAAATATATGAAAAAGTTACTGCAAATAAAATTGTAGAGGCTTAACTATATTGTACATGTGGAATAAACATTGTTTAATCGAAGATTTTTGCTATAGACAAGTGTTATCAGGGCAAGACATAATTTATGCATATTTATGTACGATAAGCTTAATACAGAAGAAAAATTGAAACGATATATCGTGTGATAATGTGACATGATATATGTTTGATTCCCATTCAAGGCATTGATTATATTTAAATTATCTCCATTTCATTGCTTTGGTAAGGCAAAGGACCACGTTGAGCTCCACCATTCAACTGTCTTGACTTGGCACCGAGTGTCTTGACACTAGATCTCTCTGACTCTCTTACTGTGTTGCCATGCGGGAATAATTGGAAAGCCATGAAATGAGAAAAAGACCACTGAGTCAAATATAACTAAAGATACGATATATCTATGCGAATCTTTTACTTATCTGTACCACAATTATGTATTTATAAAATACAGTATATTTCGTAAATTTCCTTTGCGGGATGAACTGAAAATTGAAAAATTGCTTTCCACAGTCATCGATGAATGCCGTATTGGAAACATTGGTCGGAGTCTTTTATATAGAAATTATTGGTATATAATTTTATCAATTCACTCTTCCTTTAAATCTTTATTTTTATGAAAAGTTACTAAAACGACAGACACATTGAAATTTGTCTGAGGTGTAATTATTAATTAATGATGGGCTAAAGTATAAGCAAAATAAAAAAAAATCAATCAATAGTGAAACTAATCAAAAAATGTTTTCAAAGTGAAATGAAAAATATGAGTGTAAATATATTTTTTTATAATAAATTATATTAATTATATTTTTAATTCCTTTTAACTTTTCCATCAGTATACGTGCCTTCACGAGAATTTATTCCACTACCTGTGCGAGGAAAACGGTGGTGCTGTAACGCTTCCTGCGGCGAGAGGCGACGACGCTTGGAAGATATACTTCAATGAAAACCCTGAAGAAATAGTCGACGAGTTCGCTATGAGATACGGAATCGAGGCTATTTATCAGGCTATGACGTGAGTTCGATTTACTTTTTACTTTAATATGTGTCAAAGTGTATGATTTATCTTTCTTACTGAAATGCACTATATTGTAAAATATTTTGTGATCTGATATTTGCGTTTCTGCTACGTGAGCATTTGCAAGAATTATTAGTTTTTAAGTTAAGTTAAAGTTTTAATAAATCCATTCGTTTACCACCAAATTATTGGTCATAGAGTTTTAACTCTTATTACATAAAAATGCTTATCTTTGGATAATTGGAGTAATTGAGATAAAATAATATATCTTGTCTATGCTATGTCTATTTTTGAAAATGATTTTTTTGTTAATGTCTCGCATATCCTACCTTTAGCTGGGTAGGCACCCTATTTTGACACACTGCATAATAAGTGGCGAAATGGAAAAATTATTATAATATTATTATTTTTCGTGAGAAACGTGAGAAACATATTTGATATCGCCGTGGCACAGTGGGCCAGTGTTTGAGTACAAACGTGATACGTATATAGTCAACAAATATGTAAATGAAAAGCAACTTTTATTTTTCAGCCATTTTCACTGTCTGTCAACAAAATATTTGTGTGCGGGAGTTCCAGCCGTTATGTCTACGTTACTAGCCAACATCAACGCTTACTACGCCCATACTACAGCATCGTCTGCTGTATCGGCCTCTGATAGATTTGCTGCGTCAAACTTTGGAGTGAGTAGAATAGTCTATGAATTTGTGAAAATATCTGACGTATGTATGTTTTTGCATGCAAAAACTACTGAATAAATCTAGATAAAACTATAACTAGGCTATGATTTATAAAGATTTTGTGTAATTTGACCATATAAAATATATTATGTTTCATATGATACAAACTTAAGTAAGAGAGGTAAGTTGATTCAGACAAAATATTTTTCATAGATTTTGTCCATCTTCAATGTATCTTTTTGAATCATGTGTATCATATTAAAATAACCCTAATCTTATTATTAGGATAGATAGATAGATAAATTCTTAATTGCACATACAAAAGAGAAAAGCAAGTACAAAGGAACATACATACACATATTTGCAGCATGCAATGATGACCTTATCACTGTAAGTGATTAGGATTAGTAAAGTTATTCATAGTTTAATGAAATTAAAATAATGATTTAATTTATTGCATTTTTCATACATTCAATTTCATTAAGTGGGATTGGTTATAAAAAAACACCATATTAATTTGAAGAGAAACACAATACGCTATAAAATACGTATATATAAATATCTCCTTGGTTTTATAGCTGGGAGATTTTATTGTCCACTGATACTGGACGGTAGTAAATAAATATTATCTCAATACGAATTGTTCGCGTTATATCTTTCTTAACAGCGGCATAAACATACTATTGCAATTCCAAAGTGGTTAAAATATGACGAATATAATTGAAAATTATTTTTACATATTCTCCTTAAAGTTTTAAAAGTAATTTACATAAAAAAAGACCAACCACAAATATAACACAAATATAACAAAATATATATTTTGTTTGGTGGTAGGAGGTTCGTCCTCCGTCTGGCTCGCGACCACTATCATGTCAAAGACGAACCGCCAAATATCTTATGATGTGTTCCGGTTCGATGGCATGTAAGCCAGGTTTTCCCCTTTCCCACCCATCCTTTCCCCAAAATGTGGTGGTTCCGATAGGGGACTACTACATTATCCTCCCTTTCCATCTGTATCCTCTAGGTTGGCAACGCATCTAGTACATCTCTTGTGTTGTAGATGTTCATGGGCGAAGGTAACCACTTACCATCAGGCGGTCTTTCTGCTCGTTTGCCATCCGGTATCCATAAAAAAAAAAATAAAAAAAAAATAACATACTAAAAAGTAAAACTATTATAAAAAACTCGAAAACACCTCGTTAGATCCTAACTAAATTTAAATGACACCACATGAGAATCACTAGATATGATATAAAAAAAGAATTATCAAAATTGATTGACCCAGTTAAAAGATTTTCTTTAACACAGATAGAAAATTCAATCGAATTTCCAACTTCCCCTTTTTTTCAAGTAAGCTAAAAAGGATTTCGATATAAAAATGAATTCTAACAAAACCTCATTCCTCTATTTACAAAATCTGATAAATTTTAAGATTACAATAATGATTTAAAATTACATAATATATACATATTAAAATGCTAAATGAAGGTAATAATTATCAATTCTGCTACCCCTGAATTTGAGCAATAAATCGGAGTGTTCATTGTATTACACGTTAAGGGTAAGTTTTATTACGGGAACGGGTCTTTATGAACCTTCTAACCCTTTGAATATTAATGTAATTTTGGATACATCACGTGTCTAATTTCCAACGATCGAGGTTATTGCTCAATAAAAACTTAATTTATTGCGTTATTATGTTTCTATGTAATTTAGTAACCAAAGAAAACGCTATCTGTTTTCAACTGAAAAATTAAAGATATGAAGGTATTTTGAAAAAAAAAATTGTAAGTATAAAGTATTGTTCGAAACGGAACGGGAATGAGAGGGAACGGAATGTTTTAACACTAGGTTCCCTCTGCCTACTTTGCTATATGCGGATACAGCGTGAAGCTATGTATGTATGTATGTATGTATCTATGTAAGTATTGTAACATTGTTGATGCATGATTGATATAAATTGTAAATATAAGATTTGTAACCATAAATCAAAATTAATTTAAGCTTTCCTCAAAATTAATTTATAAGAAAGCTTATATTTAAAATAAATATATTTTTGTATTCTTCTGTTAACAAAGTATGACGTTGGGTACTGCAACTTAATAGGCAATGTTAGAGATATTACCGTTGAGTTGCGACATTCTAGCCGTAAGCGGAGTGTCTTGATACTAGGCCCTATCTGCCTAACCTGTAATATGCGGGAAAGGCGTGAGGCTAAAAAAATGGTAATAATAATCATCATCATCATCATAGCTTCACAATGTATCCCGCATATAGCAGGGTAGGCAGAGGGAACCTAGTATTAAGACCCTCCGTTGCCCACTTTCCGCCGAATTAAGGCATTGCGTGCTGAGTGGCGAAACTTAAAGTCGCGCTTTGCTTTGTTGCCAAATCCAGGAAATGAAAATTTCGTTTCCTGGAGTCGAACTCACAACCTATCGCGTTTACAGTCGCACGCTTGTGCCTTTGCGTCACGACAGGTGTCATTAAAATAATGTTAATATATTTATGCAAGTATACACATATTTCTCCTATATTATCAGATATATGGACGGAAAATATAAAACGTAGTGACTCCCCACTAGATTCTCTCTACCTATAGTTTACAAATGTTGCCCACAAATCTGTAGATGAAAGTTATGTAACGTTACTTGGGGCATACTGTTATGCTAAGAAACTAAATTTATATCGTTACCTGAATACGTATTGTGTTGTGAGTTCGTAAGTCCGTCCATGTTTGCTGAATATTAACTAGCTTGGAGCATACATTTCAGGCGCATATTCTCCACACTAATATTCCGTTCTGAACGTGATCGCTTGATGCATGTAAGAACGTGGGCTTTAGAATCATTTAATTTAGAAACCTATATAACTTTAGATTATAAGGTTTTTTTAGAATATTTATTATAATAACTCGGGTTTAAACCATAATGCTGTAATCGTGTTATTTTAGAAGAAACTAATAAAAAAAAAGATCAGTGTAGTAATGTCATATGTTTTGTATAACAAAATTGAATAATATTGTTACTTGACATATAGATAAATTTAGCTTATCATATTTTAATCCAAAATCACTTTACAGAAAGAAAAGTTCGTCAAACTACTCGACCAGCTGCATAATTCACTTCGTATCGACCTATCGATGTACCGCAACAACTTCCCTGCTTCCAGCGCTGAAAAACTCATGGATCTGAAATCTACTGTAGATCTTCTAACTAGCATCACGTTCTTCAGGATGAAGGTAACCTAGACAAATAAAAAGGAAACATCACAGTTTATTAGTAGAAACAAAGTATTGTTACTTATATATAAAAAATATGATTGTATTAACTAACCTATGAAAAGGAGGTCAATTAAACCGAATGAAGATATTATTGTTTGTATTGTTATTTTAAAATTAATTTTCTATTCTATAATTGGATATAATAATGATTACAGGTTCAAGAGCTTAGTAGTCCACCTCGCGCCAGTACGGTAGTCAAAGACTGTGTCAAGGCCTGCCTTAGATCTACATATCAATTCCTATTTGAAAACTGTTACGAACTCTACAACCGAGAGTTTCAGGTAACTATGATGTACTATATCTAACTGAGTAACTGAAGTTTAACATCGAGTTTCTCCTATGAAGAATAATATGATTTCACAGTCGAGTATCTCTCAAAAATGAATTTTATTTTTTATTTAATGGTCTAGTTAATATAAAAATATATATTTATTTTAATGTTATTATTGGATAGCAACAGGTATATATATAGCGTAGCGTAAAATAAGATAAAAATATATTTAATTTACGGAAGCTGAGTTTAGAGAAGTTCAGATTTTGACGAAATGAAAAAAAATGTATTTAGACAATCAATTATTACATTTTATTTTGAAATATTCAAACTCAATCAAGAAATATTGAAAATTTTTTAAGCCTACCATTTTTAAGTTACTCATATAACTTGATCTTTTACTTTATATGCATACTTCACAATCCATATTACTTGTACATCCTCGTCAGGTGGATCCAAACGAAGCTAAACGTGACCCAGCAGACCACGGCCCTCAATTGGACTCTTTAGATTTCTGGCACAAGCTGATTGCTCTTATCGTATCCGTTATTGAAGAAGACCGAAACAGTTATGCACCAGTTCTAAATCAATTTCCACAAGAGTTAAATATTGGACAGGTAACCTTGATTTGACAATAATTCATTTTTACCTATTTAAAAAATGTTAAGCTCTTGCCAGTTCACGATGTTTGAAGCAAAAATTGAGCTTCAAGCATCGATTAACTGGGTTACATCTTTTGACACAATTCTTATAATATATGTTTCTGATAATTGAGTTTTTTTTATTATTATTAGTACACGAAACGCATAAAAAGATCTCGATTTTACTGAAGGAAATAACAGCTGTTGTATGTTATTTCCTTACTCTGTTAAAATCTTCAGTGTGTAAAGTAGCTTTAGTTGATAAGTTGTAATAATATGTAATTTCTTACAGTTATCAGCAGCAACGATGTGGTCACTATTTGCCGTAGACATGAAGTATGCCCTGGAGGAACACGAACAGCATCGGCTCTGCAAGTCTTCCGCTTATATGAACTTACACTTTAAGGTGATTTATTTTTATGAAAATAAAGTAAATATTTGTTATTTTTATCATTTTTACTGTTACTTTCTAGTTTTTTTGTATCTTGACACATTTTTTCCTAAATAAATAAAAAATCTTATCAGTGGCGAAGGCTGAAGATTTTACATAGATAAGCAGGCATATTAGGTCTTATATGTGTAAGCCGGTATATGTAAGTCCAACCTGGACGATAATACAGTGGCAAATTTATACATTTTCAAGGCTTTAAGTTGTTTTTTTTTGCGTCCCTAATCTCGCTAATTGTCAGTTCAGCCTACTCAGCCTTCTGGTAAATCCACCACCGATTTATTATAATTTGCAAAAGATAATCCGATAAGAATCTTGTTATATGGACGTTTGGTCATTCGTACCTATATCACTCCTATTGTCACTTTATGCTCTGTCAAAAAAATCACTTTCTAATTGATGTATCCAGGTTCAGAGAGGCAAATAAATAATCGTAATATTTTTCTAAAGTCTTTGTTTAAAAAGAAAAGTAAAGATACTATATTTCTCAGTAAAAATGTTTATTATAAAATGTACTAACAATATCCTTATTTCCCAGGTGAAATGGCTACATACGAACTACGTTAAAGATGTTCCTCCATACTGCGGCGCGGTGCCGGAGTACCCAGCGTGGTTCGAACCCTTCGTGATGCAGTGGCTCAATGAGAACGATGACGTGTCCTTAGAATATCTCAACGGTGCTTTCAATAGAGATAAGAAAGATGGAGTAAGTATAATATTTAAAAAAAGAAATCTGTTTGGAATATTTTTATATTTAAGGCTTAAAAATTATAGAATATTCTGTGAAATTGCTTGTGTAATGGCCACTTTGTACATTTTTTTATTATTTTCTGTAAAGTATACTAAAATTATTTATGTTACTGATATTTAACTTAATATATTATAATTTTTATTTAAGTTTCTCAATAATACAAATTACTTTTCCAGTTCCAAAAATCCAGTGAGCATGCTCTCTTCAGTAACTCAGTGGTGGACGTGTTCACTCAACTTACGCAGTGTTTCGACGTAGTGTCCAAGCTCGAGTGTCCAGACCCAGAGATCTGGAAGCGATATATGAAAAGATTCGCCAAAACCATCGTTAAAGTGCTTATAGCGTATGCCGATATCGTTAAAAAGGAGTTCCCGGAACATTTGAAGGAAGAGAGAGTGGTATGTTAATCTCCCTGTATTATACTTACAAAGCAATTGGCATAATTTTCAGACAATTTACAAAATGGTGTCAACACATTTTTTGTCATTTTATTTATTGAAGTATTATTTTATTAATTAAAAAACCCAAATTCCATTTACCAATAAAAAATGAATTCAACCCTTTCATACATAAAACAATAATGTGAGTAAACTATGAAAAATGGTATTTGTTTCTATTCCTCAAAGTTTTCAAATAAATTTTATACTAAATACAAAAACTTCAACTGAAATCTTTTTATAATGGCATTGGCATTTCATATTAAATTTTATTTCTATGTAAAAAATTGGCAATATTTTTATATAGACAGACATAGTTTCTTCATTCTAAAATGTATCGTACATATGGATAATGGAACAAACAATTATTGAAATACATTTTATTAATCGGCTTATTTTGTGTAGGCCTGCATCCTAATGAACAATATCCAGCAACTCCGAGTTCAATTGGAGAAGATGTTCGAAGCAATGGGCGGTACGAAGTTAGAGCGCGATGCGGCAGATATCTTGAATGATTTGCAAGCAAGCCTTAACAGCACTTTGGATCAATTGGCATCTATGTTCGCTAACAGGTATTATTGATAATGGTTATAATCTATTTAACTAATGTCTTGCATTTATTTTTTTATATTGATACAATTTCTTACCATTCATCCTAATCCATTCATAAATCCATTTAACGTATGATAACTATTTAAAGAGTTAAATAAAACTCTTCAGAGTACGCTAAGGCTTTTATTTAAAAAAAAAACATTTTTCTATCGATATTTGTACGGCAATGACTATGAAAGGTCAATTATATTTCATTTAGAAGACACTATTTGGTAATTAAAATGTTAAATAATGTAATATTCTTTTTTACCATGTAATCTAATATCGAACTTACAAAATAAAAATGCATTTCAGTCTGGAAACACGCATAACAGCCAGTGTGAAGGAACTGGGAGAGTTGCTGCAAAAGGTAGGCGGAGGCACAGCGGTACCGGGCGCGCCGCAACCACCTGCGCACCACGAGGCGGATGAAGTACTAAGACCTTTGATGGATATTTTGGTAAACATATAATATATTTTGTGATTTTATTAACCTAGATATATTGATGTTCCAGAATTGAAATAACCTATATCCTAGTAATATAATACAACTAAGTTTGTGACGATGGATTTTTGTTAATCGTTGACATAAAAACTACTTAACTTTGGTTGTTTTTTTCTTAAAATATACTTATTTAATTACAAAAAATAAAATCACTTTATTCGAAGCAATTGATTTTAATTTAAGCTATTAAGAAAAAAATACTAATTGTATTATATTTTTAAAGGACGGTTCGTTGACTATGTACGCTGAATCTTGTGAGAAGACTGTCTTGAAGAGGCTGTTGAAGGAACTGTGGAAGATCGTAATGAAGATTCTTGAAAAGACTGTAGTTCTGCCACCGATGACTGATAAGACGGTAATTTTAATATCTGTCTATACGTATTACCTTTAGGGGAATATTTTAATTAGCCTAATAAGATTCTGCCCTAATAAAATACGTTGTAACTTTTTTCCATAAAAGGAAGAATACATTTTGTAATACATATTTACTTCATATAATATTAAATATTAGTTGAGCATATTGTAAATAACTATTAAAGTAAAAAAGTATATATTATTTATACCTAAAACTACTTAAATGTTAATTATTTCATCCAAATTTCAGATGATGTTAAAGAATCTTACGAACAACGCAAAGAATTTAGCAGCGAACGCAAAGATCGAGGACATGACGCAGCTGTTCAAGAGCACGGTCGGCAAACAGGATGTCAAACATGCACTTTCCGGCGTCATGGATATTTCGAAAGAAGTGAGTCACTAAAATGAAATTTCCTCCCGAGCTTATTAGAAACGAAAGTATTTATAACACTTTACAATACTCTCCTTGGAATGATCCCAATATGTGTACGTCAGTGTCAATAAATTATAAATAATAATCGAAGTTTTCGCTAAACACGCCATATATCTCAAGCTTTCATTTTGAATGAAAAATGGTTCTGAAAACACATTATGTCTCTCTCTAATTTATAAATGTCAAAATATAAGTATGTAAAAACTGTAGCGTTTAGCGCTCCATTTTCTCTGACTACCTTGCGCAGAGGTACAAGCGTGCGACTGTAAACGCGACAGGTTGTGGGTTCGATTCCCACTCTAGGAAATGGAATTTTTAATTTCCTGGGTTTGGTAACAAGGCAAAGCGCGGCGTTGAGTTCCGCCATTTAGCACCCAATGCCTCAATTCGGCGGAAAGTGGGGAACGGAGTGTTTTAACACTTGGTTCCCTCTGCCTATCCTGCTATAGCAGGATAGGAGGATATGTCCTCCATATATGGAGGATACAGCGTGAAGCTAATATCAGTATTTGTTCATGTATGAACTCATGAATATATCATAAAAATAATTTCTAATTGCCAATGTATACAAAGTGAGTTTGCGCCTCTGTATTTTATACGTAAATGTCTATTAACTCATTATTTATTATTTCATATTTGTTGCTAAATAACTATAGTTTTTGATTATTTTCTAACTATATTAATAAATAACGAATATTTTTTTCTAGCATTTATCAGCAGAGAAAAGTTTGACTCCAAAGCAATGTGCAGTATTAGACGCCGCTCTCGATACCATCAAGTTATACTTCCATGCGGGTGGTAATGGCCTCAAGAAGACGTTCTTAGAAAAGAGTCCCGAACTTCAGTCGCTTCGTTACGCTCTAAGCTTGTACACACAGACCACTGACACGCTGATCAGGACTTTTGTCACCAGTCAGCAGAATCAAGGTAAGCCATACATGCCATATTAGCTTTAAATAATTATTTTTTATCTTACCAAATTAAATGCATTATAAAGGGTGTGGCCAAAATTAACGCAAGATTTGACTTTGCCGCCATTTGTGCAGTGAAGTGTTGGCAACCCTGAAAAAAAAGCAATTTGACAGCTAACAGTATAGGGTTATTAAAAATGGAGCGTTACACGATAGAACAACGTGTCTTCATTATTAAAGAATATTTCAAAAATAGTGAAAGCTTAGCGGCTGCAGTTCGAAAATTTTGTATTTTGTATTTGGCATTTTCTATTTAATTCAAATCTTGCGTTAATTTTGGGACACCCTGTATATATTCGTAGTAAAAGGAAATAAAATTTTCATATCATAGGTATCTTGATACGTCAAAATATTGTTTTGATTATAATTGAATCGGTGAGTGCAGAAACAACGTAAGTCACAAAAAATGCAAAAATTCGTCATCGATTTAAACTAGCTACGAAAGCTAGTTTATACACTTTTTTCTCCCTCCTGCAAAATTTGAAAATCCGAACTTACGTTGTTTATGCACACACCGATTCAATTGTCTCCAATCAAAAAAGATTAGTAAGTAATGGACATATGCTATTTTATTTTAGAAACACAATTTTCTATTTAATATGCGTATAAATACAGAATTCAATTCATAAAGATCTGAACAAAAACCGGAACTATATTATGTAACAGATGCGGCAGTAGCAGAGGAAGGAAGCGTGGGAGAGGTATCACTTCAAGTGGACCTGTTCACGCATCCCGGCACCGGGGAACATAAAATCACGGTGAAAGGTATATACAATTATAATTCATTCAATTCAGATGGTATTTATTAAAATATTTTTGCTTAAATTACAATAGTCTGCTTAATTTAAAGCTTTAAAATTCCAAGATCTTTACATAAATAATTATAAGAATAACTAATTAAGGAGCAAAAATTAAATATTCTAATCGTGTCTTGAATATAATTAGGATAAATAGCATTCGGTTTTCTAAATTGTTTTTGAAACTCTTTCTTGTAGCTCATTATATGATACATACAGTTTATTCTAAAAATAATACTCTTTTGCTTCTCTTGTAGTCCTAAGTCCCCACAGCGGGGCAGAGGGTAGATACAAAATTGTATCTATTTCTTTAATCTGCAGACTTTTTTGCTTAAACTTATATATTGATAATATCTGTTCAGTGGTAGCTGCAAACGACTTGAAGTGGGTGATCGCCAGCGGTATGTTCCGTCCCTTCATCGAAGTAAACCTCATCGGTCCTCATCTCGCGGATAAGAAGAGGAAATTCGCCACCAAGTCCAAGAGTAACAACTGGAGTCCTAAGTTCAATGAAACTTTCCACTTGTAAGTTGATGAGCTAACCAGTTATATTTTTGCAAGTTTATATAATATTTTATTTATAGTTAGACTTCAAAAAAGGAGGTTATCGATTCGACTGTTTTTTTTTTCTTATATGAACCAATATTGATGATTTTTTTAGTGATTCTAATGTCACAATAATCTTCCCATTTCAATTTAGTTAAGCTTTGATTACTAGTTTTTGAGTTATTCGTAATAATTGTACCTTTTAGAGCAATTTATTTGAAGTCGGTTTTCTTTTTTTTTATTAAAATCGTGATTATCATATATAAATAAATAACAAATACTTTTGTTGTTTTGTATATATCCTAATCGTAAGTTATCGACATAGGTGCAAATATAAAATATATTTTATTATAAAATACGTCATTTATATTTCCACAGTATGGTAAGCGCGACGGAGCAGTTGGAATTGTTCGAGTTGCACGTGTGCGTGCGGGACTATTGTTTCGCGCGTGAGGACCGTCTGGTTGGTGTCGCTGTTATGCGCCTTGCTGATATTGCGGAACAGGTATTTTTGAACCCTTAACTAATATGAAAATCATTATCTTCATCATTATTAGTAGGAATATAACCTTTTTTGGCTAAATACTTCTCTTATCCTGATTTATTTTTGCAAGGGTATAATTTTACACACATAAATTTATCATAACAATAATTATATTGCTATTAATATAATATTTTATTACTGATTTTACATTATTAATTCAAGGGATCATGCGCGTGCTGGCTTCCTCTGGGCACTCGCGTCAAGATGGATGAAACTGGTTGGACGATACTTAGAATATTGTCTCAGCGGCATAGCGACGAAGTTGCGAGAGAGTTCGTCAAGCTCAAATCGGAAATGCGAGCCGAAGCACCCACTGGTAGCCAAGGACCATCGTGAGAACCATAAACAATAACCGAGTGACAGAACCAATCCATGTGGATCTTCCAAACCTTACGACTGGGATAAACCGGTTGTGATTATAATCATAGTAATTACGGAGCGTTCATTCTATGTGAACGAACATTCAATGCCTGTCAAGATAAAACTGCGCTCCGGCGGTTACCGGTCAGTGCTCGTTTACGTTTATATTCTCGAGAGAGATCGTTTTGTAAATAAATTTACGATGTTAAGTTACGCGGATAGTAGAATATTTTGCACAAATTCGAATCATTAGCCAAAAGACTGACCGTAGGCGGCCGGGCGCTAGTCCGCCGATGTTTAGGGTTTCAGCAAAATATCGTTCAAGTATGTTCGCTGTTTAATGGAATCCGTTTAAGACCTCCATGACACTTTTGTTGAGCACAAATGTTTTATCTCTAAACACAGATGCAATAGAATTTGTCAAAATTAAATGAAAATGTATATATTTCAATCTTCGACGCTTCGGCTAGTCTCATGGAGGTGCTCTGGAATTTTGCTGGATTCCTAAAACTGTGTGTGGACGTCACACACGATTTATGTATTAATTCTACTTGTATGGACCAAACTGTCGTTAATACAGACACATTACCTATTCCTTAACCCCTAATATTAAATCAACATTATTTATCCACTTAATCATCTTATCGTTATACGTGTACAGTAAATATGGCCTTATGTAAATGATTTCCCTCGTTTGTTGGTATACATAATATGCTTCTGTCGAGGAACATGTAAAAGTATTAACGTATATGGGTGTTGAAATGCGATGCGAGTTTTGTTTTCTGTTGTTAGAGCTCGAGTTAATGCACGTTTAGGAGATGAGTGTTCTAAAATTGGATTAATATAGGTAGTATGATTTATCATAAATTGTACGGTCTCATCAACTTTTATATAAACTCCTTTATGTCCCGTTTTAAGTGATCCGCGATGTATGTGATCCAAATTGTACATAGGTATCAAGTGTTTATCACCTCTTTGCTCTTACTTTACGCTTGACCTGTTTAAACATGTTATCTATTTCCTGTCTTTTGTATATTATTGAAAATTGTGATATTGTTATAATAATACATCGTAACTGTGGATATTTATGTGGACTTGCTTTATAAAGTTCATATGTGTTAACTGTTAAAGCTTCTTATTTGTTCATCGCCCGCGGCGGTTCTGTATCCGTTCTATTCACTTTCTATATAATTATAAATATTGTTCTTAAAATCCTTTAATATTAAAACTAATGTTAGATATTCAGTGCTCAAATATTTTTCGTTAAAATGTTAGTATCGTGTTATAAAATGTACTCGTTTGCGATGGCAAAACAATATTATAAAAGTTATCCATACAAAGCCGAGGTTAGCAAAATACACTGTGTGGTAAAATCACACGAACTTTTAAACAAATTGTGTTTTCAATGCCTCACCGATACGTCTCATGCTAAATCGATGAATTATGCTTCAAATTCCGATTTATTTGTTATTTCATGAAATATTCATTTCAAATTTGTACTGTTTGTTTCAATGGTAAGCGCGGTAGTTACGATTATTGTTCGCGGTCGCTGTTTTTATTTAGAACGTATATTTTTGTACAATCTTGTTGTTTTCGTTGGGTTTCGGTTGGCATTGAAGATACAATCAGGAAGCACATCACTTAACAAACACGGGAGTTAGATTTTCTATATATTAGTATTTATCATGGATTACATATCTGTAGATAGAATGTGGTTTGTCTAGTCCAAATCTCAATAATATATTTAAAGATAATATATTTACTCGTCTTATCAACTAATTGATATCGTTTCTTGGGTGATTTTAGTGGTTTCAATCGACTGAATCTGTTCGTAGTTTCATTGTCGACTTATTTTTTGTAATATTAAAGCACACATAATACAATGGAGTTAAATATTATAATAACTATAACATTTATCGTTTCACCGCTGTAAAAGATATATCTTCTCGTGTGCTTTATTACTAGAAATTGTTTAGAGCAATTGTTTTAGAAAAATATACCTAATGAATGGATAGAATTGATGTCAGGTTAATAATGTATCCAATATTTATCCTATCAGCTTTATCAGTCGATATTTATTTAGAGCGACAATTTTAATTTTGAACTTGACTTATAATAGTTACCGTGATTCATATTTTAATAAATTTATCGCTTTAACTAAATATCGGAAAAATAATAGATTTACTTTTGAAATCGTTTTGCATTCACAATTGGATCATTTTGTATATACTTACAATTTAGGTCCTAACGTCCATCGCATTGATTGTACGAGACATGGGATCGTCTATCTGCATAAACCTTTTAAAATTATTTAAATATTTGAATTTTTTAATTAAATTTTTGATACTTTACGAGGTTTTTTTTGATTACACTCCAGTTTATGAGGATATTGCGATCGAGCTAGAAATAAAGAAAAGCGCACAGCATTCATTCCATTACTATTTTATTACATAGACTTCATTGACACATTAAAAAACCCTTTACCATTTGACAATACTTGGTAAATATTATTTTTAAGTGTAAATTGTGATGTCACATCAACATCGTTATAAGAAGTTTACGCTCCAATTCTAGTATTAAAATCACTAACATTGCATATATCTTTGTATAAATGCGTATATGTAAATGTTACATGTTTAAACACATTATTGAATTTAGAATTTTTATGAAAAAAATAAATAAATATCCGTATTTCAAATATAACTTGGTGTTTTTATTTTATATATGGATGCATATATCGTAATTTTTTTATAGCTTCACGCTGTATCCCGCACATAGCGGGGTAGGTAGAGGGAATCAGAGAACCTAGTGTTAAGACACCTTTCCCCTTTTTCCGCCGAATTGAAGTATTGCGTGCTGAGTGGCGGAACTTAATGCCGTGCTTTGCCTTGTTTCCAGAGCGAGGAAATGAAAATACTAGATATTATTTAATATTTACATTTCCTGCATTGGGATTCGAACCCACAACTTGTTGTGATTACAGTCGCACGCTTGTGCCTCTGCGCACCGACTGACCCTCTTTATCGTAAAAATAAAGTAGCCAATATTTCAAAGTGGAAAAGGCATGTTCTGAATGTTATACTGGATTCGCAGTATATCGCCAGATATTTTGTTTAATTTTAAATCAAATATAGAAAATATTTCGCCTTAAGGTTTGCTACTAAATTTTCACAAAGCTTTTTATATAACCTGACATTCATATATGTTTTAAATGTAGTGTTATAACACTACATTTAAAACACATACAACATATATAACACTATACATATAACACATATAACATAATACATATATATAACATAATACATATAACATAATACATATATATAATACATATATAACATAATACATATAACACTACACATATAACACAACACATATAACACTACATTTAAAACACATTATAATGTAGATTTGAAGTAATTTAACATTTAAAAAAAAATAATACTTTCACAATAAATATATTCATAAATATTTATATATTTACATACATCCAGAGGGTGTCCTGTCAAGTATCTGTCCGATACTTGGTTAAGGTCATACGGGTACGCGACCCCGGATCCTCGAGCCACCACTATCATACTCCTATCATCCAATCCATGAAAGTGGTGTCCTTTCATTCCGCACCCCCATGTCCTTATCTCCTGCTCTCTTTTCCTTTCTTGACTTATCCTCTCCCTTGGTTTTACCCATAATGGGTTTTGGAGGTCAGATGGCAGTCGCTCCAATAAAACCAATCTTCGCCAATCAAATGGATAGATCAAGTAAAATGCTGGGTATGGCTAGGGCGTCGCCGTTAAACGACGCGCAGGCACATCGCCCTACACCTGCGATAAGTGGGCAAGGGCTACCGTGTCAAGTACGGGCACGGCTAAAGACGCAAGTACCCAGAAAGAAACTCCGCTTTGCAACATGGAATATTGGCTCTCTAACCGGACGATGCAGAGAACTCGCAGATGTACTCGTGAGACGTCGGGTCCAGTGTGTCTTCCTACAGGAAACACGCTGGAAAGGCAATAAGTCCCGTAACATCGGACAGGGTTACCAGCTTATATACACTGGGTCGCCCTCGGGTAAGACCGGTGTGGCGGTAGTGCTCTCTGAAGAGCTTCAGAGTGGTCTCCTCGAAGTCGACCGTCGCTGCGATCGCTTGATGCGGGTGAAGGTACTGATTGAGGGTGTCATCACCAACTTGATCAGCGCCTATGCCCCTCAGGCGGGTTGTAGTGGCGCCGAAAAGGAGTCATTCTGGGAACAGTTTGAAGGGGTGCTACGCGCCATACCATCTGCCGAGGTAATCATAGTTGGGGGGGACTTAAACGGCCACGTGGGTAGGGCTGGGGACACGTATGAGCGTGTTCACGGTGGTTTTGGTTATGGTCGTCGCAATGCAGAGGGAGAAAATACTCTGAGAACCTGTATTGCGTCTGACTTGGCCATCGTGAACACGTTCTTCCAAAAGAGTTCCCAGCACCTTATCACGTATAAGAGCGGGTCCCACTCAACTCAAATAGATTATCTGCTGACCAGACGGTGTCATATCGGCAAGGTCACTAACTGTAAGGTCATTCCTGGTGAAAGCCTAACGGCCCAACATCGTCTTCTTGTCATGGACCATGTCGTTACTCCGAAAAAGAAAGTTGCCGAGAAACGTGACCCTAGGATCAAGTGGTGGTTGTTGGATGGGCCGATGCAGACTGACTTTCTGGCAGAGGTTAAAAGTCAAAATCTATCGACTGACACCCAAACTGCCCAGGAAGCTTGGGATCGAGCCCAGTCAGCAATTATTACTGCAGGTAAACGAGTTCTTGGCATTTCTAGGGGAGGACGAGTCATCGACAGGGAGACATGGTGGTGGAATGACAAGGTGCAGGAAGCGATTCGGAAAAAGAGGGCTGCTTTTAAGAAGTGGCAGAATTCCAACTCCCCTGAAGACAGAGTGGATTACATTGCGGCGAAACGTGCCAGCAAAACAGCTGTAGCCAGAGCCCGCAGTGAGAGTTTATCACCACTTTACGATAAACTTGAAACTGCGGAGGGGCAGAAGCTCATATATAAACTGGCACGTGCTCGGGATAAAGCGACACAAGACATTTCCAAATGTCTCTGTGTCAAGGACTCCCGAGGTACGCTGATTTGTGATCAGGGCTCTGTGAAGGAGAGATGGAGGGGCTACTTCAAGGAGCTGCTGAACACTCAGCATCCGTGTAGTCTTCCTTCCGAACCGCTCCCTAACCTCGGACTTGTTGCCCCAATAACCCTTGACGAAACTCTAAATTGTCTTCGACGTATGAAGAACCGGAAAGCGGTGGGGCCTGACGACATTCCGATCGAGGCGTGGAAATCGTTGGGCTCTCTTGGTGTGCTCATGCTCACTGATCTCTTCAACCGCATCTTGAGCACTGGTACGATGCCACAACAGTGGCGGTACAGTTTCATTACCCCTATTTACAAGGGAAGGGGCAGTGTTCAAGATTGTGGTAATTATAGAGGGATCAAGATCATGAGTCACACCATGAAGCTCTTCGAGCGCATAATCGATCTCAGGCTTCGCCGAGAGTGTACTGTCTCTGGATGTCAGTATGGATTTCAGTCAGGATCCGGTACCATGGACGCCATTTTTGCCCTCAGAACTTTGATGGAGGCATACAGGGAAAAAAGGAGAGCTCTGCATGTGGCATTTTTAGATCTGCAGAAGGCCTTTGACTGTGTGCCTCGTCAATGTATCTGGTGGGCATTGCGGTCCAAGGGAATCCCTGAGATCTATATTGACATTATTAGAGACATGTACCGTGATTCCGCTTCAAGGGTTAGGACTGCTGTTGGCGACACCAAACCCTTTCCGATTACGGTAGGGGTTCACCAAGGCTCGGCGCTTAGTCCGTTTTTGTTCAATGTAGTCTTAGATACTGTCTCGGCTTACATTCAGGACCAACCTCCATGGTTGATGATGTATGCCGATGACATAGCGCTCATTGACGAGGACCGGATGAGGCTGGAGCAGAAAGTGAACCTCTGGAAGGGTACGCTTGAGAACGGCGGTCTTAAACTAAATGTGTCGAAGACCGAGTACATGGCATGCGGGAGCCCGAACTCTGGCACTATCCATATAGGTCCTGAACCAGCCGTTAAGTCGGAAAAGTTCAGGTACCTTGGATCCGTTTTGCACGAGTCCGGAGGCATCGACCACGATGTCCAAGCCCGGATATGCGCTGCTTGGGCCAAATGGCGTGAGGTCACTGGTGTGGTCTGCGACCGCAGAATACTGCCCAAGCTCAAGGGACAGATATACAAGTGCATAATCCGACCTGTTCTTCTATACGGTAGCGAATGTTGGCCGGCGCTATCTCGGCACACTCAGGAGCTTCGCGTCACGGGGATGAAGATGCTGAGATGGATGTGTGGCGTTACGCGGGCCGACCGCATACGTAACACATTCATTCGAGGTAGTCTTCGGGTCCGTGACGTAGCGGATAAGCTCCAAGAGCGTCGCTTGAGATGGTACGGCCACGTTGCGCGCCGTCCCGAACACTATGTCGGAAGAAAATGTCTTGATATATCTGTCCCTGGAGTTAGACCCCCCGGACGCCCAAGGAAGCGATGGCTGGATGTCGTGAAGCAGGATATGAGAGCCAATGGACTAACCACCGGTGATGCAGAAGATCGTGCAAAGTGGAGTAGGTTGAGTAGGAAAGCAGACCCTGGCTAGCCGGGATAAATGCTAGGAAGAAGAAGATACATACTTAGCTTCACGCTGTATCCCGCATATAGCAGGATAGGCAGAGGAAACCTAGTGTTGAGACACTCCGTTCCCCACTTTCCGCCGAATTGAGGCATTGCGTGCTGAGTGGCGGAACTCAACGCCGCGTTTTGCCATGTTACGAAACCCAGGAAATTAAAAATTCCATTTCCTAGAGTGGGAATCGAACCCACAACCTGTCGCGTTTACAGTCGCACGCTTGTGCCTCTGCGCCACGACAGGCGTTTAAAATATTTTAAATATATTTAAAATACATTAAAGCAACATCGCTCTAAATGTAACGCGCTAACTATTTTTCTTATTTTCAAGGCTTTAGAGGTGGCTAGCAGGTTTCTTTAAAAAAGTAGACAGATGTCTACTATCACTGTTCTGATTAGTTTAAATGTAAGTAGCTGGCTAAACCAGGAAAAAACATATTTAGGTTATTCCATTATAATATTTTCTTACAAGAGTGCCAATAGTAGAGAGTGCCATACTATATACTTTAATATGTTTCCCTTTTTTTGCTTGCTTCTTGGATGTACACGCGATTGATCGTGGGTTCGATTCCCACTTGCGAGAATAGAAACAATATTGAATTTTTTTTCATTTCTCCACTGTAGCAGTACAAAGCACAAGGTTGAGTTCCGCTACCTAACACGCATAATCCCGAATTCGGGCGGAAAACGATGAACGGAGTGTCTTAACACATGTTTCTCTCTGACGAGGCGATGCGAGGTAAAGTCTTTTTCTTTTTTTTTACTTAGTAGCTAAACCTTATTTTATATTTACAGCATATAGTCTACTACTTGGCAGTGATTTGTAGCGCACACTCTTAATTAATATTCTTTACCTGTACATTATCACAAACAAACGCAAATTATATAAAACTGATTACACAACTCCATATAAGTAGATTTATCCTCATTAAAAGTTTTTTCTTACACAGATAAACACAATTTTTTAAGTAATTTGTTTCCAAACTTTGTATAGTAAGGTTAATGATCAATAGTAAAATGAAATATTATGATACTAAAGTGCCATGTATGATGAAATTATTGAGTTCCCATTGACGATGCCAGTGAAAGCAAAAGAAATTATGTTACTTATTAAATTACAAAGATTTGAGATGCATCTTTCACTTATTTCTCCAAATGTTTTAAGTAAAAATATCTATCCTTGGAGCTGATTAGTACCTACGTATAGTGTGTAGGTTCATGACGCCTTTGAAACCCTCATAAATATATTTTCAAATAATTTAAATATTTCTTACTCTCTTCATTAACATGAATAGTTTCTGAATAATCAAGAGCCATCGAATTAACTTTAAAATAAGCATGAAAGACGTCGTTTACCACAATCTACATCACAATAAGTAGTAAATCCATTGAATTTACAAGTAAAGTTTCAAGAATCACAGCTGATATGCTATTTGGGTATTTCATTGGAACGTAGACACTCCTACATATCCACAGTGACGTCACGGGCAAGCTGGGCAAAGTCGACTATTTAAAAACGTCACTCATTCATAAAGGAAAGACTCACTGCAAGACTGACCATCGCGCGATACACACGGCTGGTGCTATTTATACACGTATAATACTATTTGTTAGTGTTGTGCGAAATGAGTGGAAATTTTCTCACTATTCCCGGCTCAGATGCGATGCAACGGCGTTCTCGGGTAAGGCTTCTTTATATAATGCTTGTAATATATTTGTTTAGTGTGAAATGTTTGTTTGTTATGTGTCACTTCGAGACCATCGTAGTGCAGTGGTATTATTGACTGGGAACTGGATTATTTTTGGAGTCTATCCCCAGTTGGGGGAATGATTATGTTTATATTTTTTAATTTTCCCACTCTGTATTTTCCTCATTTCCGCGAGAATCCCGTTCCGTAGTTCAATTGAGTTCCAACACGTTCAGAACGGAGTAATCTTGAGGCAAGGGTCTTATTGACTACAGATAATAATCTTCAGATTTAAATGCGTTATATCGATTTAGATTATTGAGTTCCGCGACTCAGCACGCAATGCCTAAATTCGGCGGAAAGTGGGGAACAGAGTTGTTGTAAGAGAACGGAGTGTCTTAACACTAGGTTCTCAGGTTCCCTCTGCCTACCCTGCTATATGTGGGATACAGCGTGAAGTTAAAAAAAAAATATAGAATTGAACATCGTAGCAATGTTTGTCTTATGTTAACAACATAACGATGATACATGATTATAATATCATGTACAATTAAATACAGCATATTTTAAAATTTCGCTCTCCTTCATTCACCTTACCGCCCGCAACACGTTTTGTTTACACAACTAACCTTGTGGAACATATAATAGTAAGGACGGTAGAGCACGTATTTAGCGTCACACATAGCAGGGTAGCTAGAACAGCGGATTTGGCGACTTTGTTTTACAAGAGCTGAAAAATAAAAATAATTTTATATGATCTTTCCTCTGAGTGCGAATTAATCGGTTTTACAGTTAGACGCTGTCAACAACGGCCTCCATATGTATAATTAACAAAAAAATATTTTGTTTTAAATTGTTTTATAATAAATTGGGTATTGAGTTTCCAAATCGATATGTTTAATTTTTCTATTGTTTTTAGAAACATTTATTCATTTCTTTTCTCTATAATAAATATCTATACCTATATGATTATTTAACAAAGTAGAAAATTTTATCATTTAAATTTATATTAGCCATGAAATAAACCCAGCAATTCTGGAATTACGTAGGGATAAAACAAAGTACTTGAGAAGATTTACAATGGTTTGGGATTTTAGTAGACAAATATTATTTTATAATCACATGTATTGCGTTTTCTTTGCCAAATAATCAGTAAGATCCTAGAAAATCCGTTTTTTTTATTCTGTCTATTTAAATGACGTCATCTTCAACCGAATATATAGAAAATATTTTTTAAATATATAATACCCCGAACGAGGATCGAACCTACAACAACCGTGCATACAGGACAAAAATTTTCTCGTACCGCTACGGTAGCATCATAGTCAAATATAACCTCTTTATATTTCTTATAAGCGCAATATAAATTACAAGATTTGCTTTGGACAAATTCCGAAGAGATATTTATATAAAAATAGCTTATTTACGTTTGTCCAAGTGTTAAATCTATCAACACTTGAACGTTTCATCTAAATTTAGTTGTTTGGTACAAGTTGCGAGCGATATTGTTGAAAAACAAAGTCGTTTTTACGTATACTATTGACGTAAAATTCCATATAGGTAATATTTTTATTTCGCTGTTAATGCTAATTACTTTAATAAAGGGAAATAAAAACGATTGGCAATTGGATTACACAGAATTTTATATTCAAATTATTATTTTAAGCGTACTAATTCGATTGGCCTTTTTAATTATTCTTCGTAAATATAAGTAGTACAGTAGTTTTTTTTAGTTCATAACGTTAATATTGAGCTTTTTTGAGACCTACGATTATCTCTTCTTGGACTATTAGAGCTATGGACATGAAATTTGGTAGACTTACCGGTATCAGTCTAAACAGTGACTATATTATGAGCAATATCCCCCCCCCCCCCTCGATCTAATATCGAAAAAGAATCAAAACGTCACAAATAGGCCTTTGCAAAAATAAACAATATTTCAACAGTTGTCAATAAACCTCTCTCTCTGCGGTTAATGTGCACATGTTTCAATTACTGTTGACAAAGATTAATCTTGATTTGAGAGAGTTTTTTCTGGGCCGATCTCTGCCTCGCGTCAATAGCATCGACGGCTTGTTAGTCGAACGATTACCTCTTTCCTATTTTATGGGGAGCATCCAGCATTGCAAGTGACCAGCGAAGTAAACAAGGATGACTCACTGTTATTTTCTTTGTCGATTTGTGTTTTTCTTTTGACTATCAACTGCTTATTTAATAAAAAAATATTATTTTATTCAAATTGCACTTTAATATTAAACTTCATTGTATTTCGTTGATCTAACTCGATCTAACAAACGAAGCGCTACAATAACTCTTCATAATGAAACTGTCATTTAATGAAACACAGTTCTTCTCCAACCGCTTGCGCGGTTATAGCAAAAAAATTATACTAAATATATAGATATATTTTATTTAATACATAAGGGAAATCTGAAAACAATTGTATATGTTCATTTATATAAAGAAAGCTAGACGCGTAGTGAAATTCTCATTAATTACCAACAAGTGAACCGAAAAATTGACTTGGGGTTAGGAACTGTATGTATTTAAATACCTATAAGAGCGTATACTTTGTAATTTTTCCTAGTGGCTGATTCTTAATTAAGATGATTATTTTATTTATGATTCTAGATATATTTACATCTTTCGGAAATCATATCTAAATAATTTTTCTAACTTCATGTATTTTTCGGGCAAGGCGTGCAGGGAGACCTTACTGAATGATTAGAATGATGATGATGAGATTAGAATGAATTTAAAAAATCCTACTTTTAAAAGTAATTATGTGTCTCGTAGCAAGATTCCTTTATTATATTTAATTTTATACCCAGAATAAAAAATATATAAAAAAAAAAAATTATTAAATTTTTATTTATTAAAAAAATTTTACTGTACAAATATTTGATAATCAAACAAAAAAAATCGTATGTGAGTCAACAAAGAAAATTTTGTATTTTGAAGGATAAAATGAACGAAAATTTCTGAGATCTGAATAGAAAAACATATGACATCGACATTTTTAATATAATATGTACTTTCAGTTAATCCTTACTTGCCAGTATTGAACAAACCCCTTGCTTTAATACCATCTAAATTAGTGTAAAATAAATGTTTCTTCCTTTATCATTGTCTACTTAACTTCAGTATCATCTGTGCAAATAGTTATTATTTGCTGAATATTCCGTACTTTTTATACTTCAGTTATGAAAAAAAAATCGTACAGTATGTCTATAAAACATAGCTTACCATAATTAATTTTTACAATAAAATTCGATACTCATGTAAGTATATTACAAGTACTTTCAGAAAACAAAATATTTACCTTCAAAGAGACGTTGTATCGAGACTATACGATAATTAAATTTCGCCTAACGAAATTTTATAGACTGTTTCCAAAAATATTTGTAGTTTATTGCCCCTAAAGTTCTAGAAAAGATTCACTTTGTCATTTTTTATAAACACAATGAGAGTATATTGATTATTTTTATCTTCTTGAAGACTTGAGAAAACTGACTTTCATAGTTTCTTGCTTTTAACATCCACTAAATGTTTCCAAGTACAAAGTTGTAATGAGATATTTTATGAGCCACAAGTGTTGAAATTTATGTCTTTAAGTACATTTCTTCTTAAATAACTAAAGATATAATTCGAGTATACATTTACACAGTCGTACCAATGATCATTTGAATACGTGGCGTAATAAAAGATATCAACACAGTATTTTCGATAAAAAATAATTTGTTACGATAAATGGAATGTGACGAATTTGTCAAGAAACATATGAAAAATTAGTTTTTTTGCAATGAAGAAGTACAAATGTGTGAAGACAAGAAAATGTTATTAAGATAACAAAACAGGATATTACATTCGAATAATATTGTTATATAAAAAAAAAATATTTATATTTCATCAATAACGATAAGTCGAGGCCATCGTGAATATGAACGAGATACTAATAATGCCTTGCTGTAGATGAAGTGATTGTCAGTTCTATCCCACTCGGAAGATATTTAGATGTCCTCCGAATGGGATACAACTAGAGAATATTTAAATGTTTTTTTAATTAAACGCTTTGGCAACAAGGCAAAGCGCGGTGTTGAGTTCAGCCACTCAGCACGCAATGCCTCAATCCGACGGAAAGTGGGGTAAGGAATAGTTGAAAGAGAACGGACTGTCTTAACACTAGGTTCCCTCTGCCTACCCTGCTATATGCGGCGGATACAGCGTGAAGCTAAAAAAAAATGCGCTATTATAAGACAAAACAGCGTTCTGTTACTCTACACACAATGTCTCTTTAGACAAAAGAGAAGCATATTATTGTCAGTCCATTCTCTACTTTCAGCTTTCAGTGTTAGGTTACGGTGCCTAAAGCGACAATTAAACAAGATCGTACAAAAATTGAAGTGAATACAACTCAAAACCACTCTTATCTATGTCGTAAACTATATTTTTGTAAAAAAACATTTTTAAATATAATTTTCAAAGAATTTAATCTCAACTAACCACACTGAGCATTTACATTAATCCGTAATGTTTTTCTGAGAATTTTTGGATTCCACACAATGGCATGCTTCTATAAACTAGACAAGTATTTGTTACAATGTCGCTATGCATGGAACGTCGCCAACAGCTGCGGAGTGCGTCGAATCGCTTGATTATAATAAAACCGCGTAAAACAAATCAGAGAAGTTCAGAGTTATTGAATTTAAAGGTTAAATGAGACATTAATCTTTTACAAATATTGTATAATTTTGAAATTGAATTGAAAAATTGAAATGAAACATGTATTTCGGGACTAAAATGGCAGAAAAAATTCCGGAGAGAAAATTATGCAAAATTACTCCATTCCACCAGAAGCATTAAATACAATCAAAAAACTATTTGATAATATAAATACTATTGGATTAATGGACTAAATATAATTGCACGTTTAGAATAATGTGTACAAATTGAATGCCACCAAAGACAATATAATATCTATAATATCTATAAGTGCGCCTGTCGTGGCGCAGAGGCACAAGCGTGCGACTGTAAACGCGACAGGTTGTGGGTTCGATTCCCACTCCAGGAAATGTAAAATTTAATAATTTCATTTCTTGGGTTTGGTAACAAGACAAAGCGCGGCGTTGAGTTCCGCCACTCAACACACAATGCCTCAATTTGGCGGAAAGTGGGGAACGGAAATGTTGAAAAAGAATGGAGTGTCTTTACAGTGGGTTCTCTGCCTACCCTGCTATATGCGCGATACAGCGTGAAGTTAAAAGAAGAAAAAGATAAGTGAATACTTCCTGAGGTAGAATTTGAACTCGCAATTATCTTGTCATGCTCACAAGTGTGCTACGACGGCATCAGTTACGATATCTTATATCTCTGAAACTCTACCATATTATTTTGCAACATGTTTCTCAATCATTTAAAGCTACGTATCGTGAACTAGATTTTATCATTTTACGATTCGTTTTATATTCAATCTCGTTTTCTTAACATCCATGTAATGAGGGCAGCTTTAATAATACATTTTAGATGTATAATTGTAATCTGGTACATTGCAAATTATTTAGCACAGTTTATTAGGCAAAGTGAGTCTGTTTTACGTAAGGAATGGAATAATTGGTGGTTAAACAACGCGATTTACGTAACACACTACGTATAGCTATCGCGTAAATATATTGGACGCCTAATTTTAACTTGTAAATAGCAGAAACATTCCTGTTAGCGCTCCGAGTGTCGGAAGTTTGAGTCATAGGAGACGATTGCTCATAAGAGCAAGGTCGCCCTGAATCATTAACCATTCAGTCGAATATTACTTTTTAATTTTGTTTAATTTGTGTTAATTTAAATTTATTTAAAAATATATATACAAAGTTTATATCAATTGGCAAATCAACAATGCCTACTGGTGAAGAATTGTTCAACAGATACTTGGAATTTAGTTTCTTTTTGTTAAATATATTAATTAAAAAACATATATTTTTTCTAAAATTAATTTTAAAAGGAATAATCACTGACTATTAAAATTGGCTAGCTTTACGACATTTTAAAATGCTCTTGAATATTAAGAGTTATTTAAGTCAAGAAGTCAACAATTGTTATTCGAAGTGCTCGAATAAAACGCTATTGATGAAGGAAATTTTTCGAATCAGAATTACAAGTTTTTGCAGCTTTTTATTTCAAGTACATCTTTAGCATATAGTTGTAATAGTAAGACAGATAGAAGGTTAAAGTAGATAATAATAACCTTCTTAAAACCTTCTTTAAAAGATATGGTTGACGGATGTATCTTCTTTCAGACACCGTTTTTTTGGCGACATGAGAAATTAAATTTAACTTAGTTAGTGATCATAATATATTAATTTATAAATGTTTTTTTGTACTATTAAAGTCAAAGTCAAAGTCAAAGTCAAATAATTTAAAATTACTATTAAATTTAAAATTTTACATAAAAGAATATAAGACCTCAGATAAAATGCACTAGAAAGAATATTACTTAACTTATAAGATCATTCGTCTTAAATTTAAAAAAAAACTATCGAATTAAGAACGCCTATTTTGTAATGGGTTGAAAATAGATGACAGTATTAGGAAAATTATTTGAAAATGTAACTTCAAACTAATACTTGTATAATAAAATAACTTATTTAATGAAAAGTTATAGAAGAAGCTATAAAAATAAAATAAAATTTAATTATAGCTTTAAAATATATAAAATATGGTAACAAGGCAAAGCGCGGCGTTGAGTTCCGCCACTCAGCAAGCAATGCCTCAATTCGGCGGAAAGTGGGGAACGGAGTGTCATAACACTAGATTCCCTCTGCCTACCATGCTATATGCGGGATACAGCGTGAAGCTATGTATGTATGCAAAAAATACTTCTAATAAGCACTATAAGAAATATAAATATATTGTATCTCTTCTTCAGTGCACTAGACCTTTTGATTTCACGATCTCTTAATAATATTAGTCTACTTAAGTAAAAAATAGTTCTACAAAGATTTTTTTGCAATATTTTCATAATATGATTTCTTTCGATAATTCATCTCCATGAACTTTATTTATAATGAATTGGCCTCGGGATAAACTCAAGTAAAGCTTACAAAACCAATTAACGATCTATTATTATAATAATAGATTTATTAAGAGATGGACAAATGCTATTATTTGTCTTTATAAGCCTAATAAATATTAGTGAAACTTTAACCAACTTTAAAAAAAGATGAAGGTTACAACCACACGTCACACGAGGCAATACGACTGTTTTTTTTATGTGTGCTATAGGCAATTGTGATCTTATTTAAATTTAATTGAAATCCGATGCTAAAATCATATTATAATTATACATACAAAAGTGTATGTAGAACCTATGGGAGTATGGCAAAAAATTTTGTTAATTTAATATCATATTATGAAAAATATTCACATTTTGCGCTTCGTCTCTATCATCTATTTGAAATATGCCGAAAAGGACTCATTTTTTTTCCACGTATTACTATATTGTACTATATATTTTTATATAATAGAAATATCAAAGATAATACGACAAACAAATTTATGTTGACAATTCATCTGAATTAGAAAAAAGGTCAAAGAGGATAAAAAAGCATTTTACGAGCTGTCTTTCTTGTATTTTCACTTAAAATGTTACGACCACACAAAGAAACCTAATGTATTAATAAATGTTGTGTTTTAGAAAATTATTAATAATTACCTTTTAACGCATGTATTCGTATAAAAATAATATGCTTCATGCTGGAACTAGAGAACCTAGTGTTCAACACTCCGTTTTCTTTTAACATTTCCGTTTCCCTCTTTCCGCCGAAATTGAAGAATTGTGTGTTGAGTGGCGGAAATCAATGTCGCGCTTTGCCTTATTACCAGAACGAAAAAATGAAAATACTAAATACGACATAAAAAATGATATGAAAGTCTTTAGGCACGCCGTTGAGACGAAGTGGGTCATCTACTGGCTGTAAAAAGCTATGATTTCGATGTCCACTAGAGCGGCTAACTATAGTCTTCGCTCTGGTAAGATAAATCGCGGCGTTGAGTACCGCCACTCGACATGCAAATTCTCGAATTTAAGTGAAAAATAGTGAATATAGTGGCTTAACACTGAGTTCTCTTTATCTAACCTACGCGAAAAAAAAACAAAAGATGAAAATACTTATTTATGCAAAGTATAGAGATATGGAAAATTCTTTCAGTATGATGGCCAACTATGCGATTTCAGTCCAAAAGTCGGCAGGTGTTGGCAACCTGCGCCGTATAAATCTCTCTAATTATAATAAGGATTTACAAACGGAAACGACTTTACGTCGCAATATGTCTTGCAATGTGGCTTAAATATAACAACCAAACATAAATTTACTTTAGTCCTAAGTGTCCCTTTAAATATTACTTGCGTACCTTATACATACACTCCATAGGGCTTTTTAATACTTGAGGATATAAAAAAGATATTATATAAATAAGTTTAAAAAGCAGTTTCTCGTTTTACCTCGTATAACAGGGTAGGCATAAATATCTAGACTACATTGGCCGCTTTCCCTCTGAGAGATATTGATAATTCGAGATATTGATATGTTATGTGTCAAGTGGTGGAACTCAACGCCGCGTTTTGCTTTACCAGAGCGAAGAAATGAAAATAAATTAATTACAATAATTTCCCCAAATGTAAATCGAACCCACAACCAATCGCGTTTACAGTCAAACGCTGTCCTGCTAAGTCAAGATGGAATAAATACGTTTAAAATTTAAAAAAAAATTGTATACTACAGATTTATAATAACTACAATTAAAAAGTTAATAAGCTTGTTATTACTGTTCATATTTGAACAATAGGTACAAAAGATTTGACATTATGATAAAAGGTGTAGTCCAAATTACATACACATTTATGTGACATTTGCTAATTGACATCATAAATAGCACTCTATTCACAGAGACAAAAAAAGAGTGAAAATATTCTGGTCAACATTTTTGTTTTGTTCGTATTTTTCTAAAAAAAAACACAAATTTCTTATTCATAGAACTTTTTTTAATTTAAATTGAGATAACTAATAAAAAAAAGTTTAACGCCTGTCGTGGCGCAGAGGCAGAAACACGCGACTGTAAACGTGACAGGTTGTGGGTTCGAATCGCACTTCAGGAAATGGAATTTTTCAATTCCTGGGTTTGGTAACAAGGCAAAGTGCGGCGTTGAGTTCCGCCACTCAGCGCGCAATGCCTCAATTCGGCGGAAAGTGGGGAACGGAGTGTCTTAATACTAAATACAGCGTGAAGCTATGTAATAAAAAAAGTCATACTATTTAAAAAAAAATAATAAAAGAGATAGTAATAATAAGGCCATTTATTTTCCTTGTAAGCTACTTATCGTTCAACATCGTGATAGAAATCTATTGTCAAAGAATTCAAGCATCAGGGAATCCTACAGAATTTCCGTTAATTAAAGCAATTTCTAAGGAAAAGCATTGAGTTTTCTTTTGCAATTTCACGCCTTTTCCTTCCTTCTTAACAGGGACCTAGTGTCATAACACTCTGTTTTCTGATTTTGATATATTGCTCATTGGGGGAACTTAAATCCGTTCTTTGTAAGTAATTTATTTAAATACAATCACTTCCCTAGTGGGAATCGAATCTACAATCAATCAAAAACATTTTCAGAAAAACATTTTCAACTGTACTATAAAAATTGCGATAATTAAAGATCTCATTGTCTCTCTCTCTTTGTCAACCATTAATGACCCATTTTTGGGTATACATCTCCACATTGGATTTCCAGTCGTTTCGGTCATGAAGATCTCATTATATAATATTAATTAAAAAACTTATAATAATTTAAAAAAAAACGACTCTCTCCTTTGACGCGTTAACAACGCGTTGCCTAGCAACGCTTATGCTGCTTTGTCATATGTCACATAGATTTCAAACCATGATAGTGTACGTAACATATATTTTATTAATTTAATATAGTTTTAATTCATTATTTCAATAATATATTTCATTCTGCACTCCTTCGCTATATAAACTTTAAGTGTGGCAAATTTCATGCTCATCCGTCCACGTAATTTTCCTAAAAAAGGGTACAAAGTTTTTACTTCACGTATTTATATATGGATTATATTTCACATAAATATTAAGTTAATTTATGTAACAAGCACAATGTTGCAAATGCGTTAAGAATATAGAATTAATGGTTAAGGGAGCGCTTTCTTTGATTAATTGAAAGACATAAAGCTTACTCAATTCAAAAGTAGGTTACACCATTTACGCTGAAGGCCTCATATACATAATACATTTTTTATGTCACGAGTTAACTGAAAAGGTACTTTAGATGTAGTAGCTTTTTTAAATTACTTGCTTTCATTAGGAACTGCAATTAAGTTTGTTTTAGAAAATTGTAAATATAAATTAATCTAATTTGAACGCTTGTCGTGCGCAGAGGCACAAGCGTGCGGCTATAAATGCGACAGGTTGTGGGTTCGACTCCCACTCCAGGAAATGTACAAGCTTAGTAGCAAGGCAAAATGGCAAGACGTGGCGTTGAGTTCCACCACTCAGCACGCAATGCCTCAATTCGGCGGAAAGTGGGTAACGGACTGTCATAACACTAGGTTCTCAGGTTACCTCTACCTACCTTGCTATATACGGGATACAGCGTGAAGCTAACAAAAAATTAGATTTCAAAAAAGGATAAGGTTATCAATTCGACTGTATTTTATTGTGGGTTGCATCGTTTTTTGCTGTTTAACCCAATATTCATAATTCTTTTTAATATGATATGCTAGTGGCTTGGTGTGGTCTCAATTAAGTTTAAATAGGATCTGACGAGTTTCTGAGTTATTCAAAATAATTTTTCAGTTTCCTTGTTTTATTAAAATTTTAATTGTCTTATTTTCCCTTCTTAGAATAGTGTTTTCGAAACTAAATAATTAAAAATATACTTTATGCTGAATCATCTAACCTAAATATTCAAAATCAAAATAAATAATATAAACCATACTATTTATATCTTGCAAAGTAAGCAGAAGGACACATTGGACTTCGATTCCGATCACACTTAAGGTCACACGTTTTTCATTTATCATTCACTCAATATAGGATATATTGAATGTACGAGTATACCCCATATTGAGTGAATGATAAATGCAATTGCAAAGAAAATAGTTGAATATATAAATTTTAATCTATATCAGCTTTGCACTATATCCCGCATAGCAGGGTTACCCACCCTACTATACCTAGTGTTAAGACACTCCGTTCTTCTCTTTCAGCCTTAATAATGATTTCAGTCTAATATTTAATTTTATCACCCGTCGTGGCGTAGAGGCACAAGCGTGCGACTGTAAACGCGACAGGATGTGGGTTCAATTCCCACTCCAGGAATGGAATTTTTCATTTCCTGAGTTTGGTAACAAAGCAAAACGCGGCGTTGAATTCCGCCACTCATCACGCAATGCCTCGATTCGGCGGAAAGTGGGGAACGGAGTGTCTTAACACTAGGTTCCCTCTGCCTACCCTGCTATGTGCGGGATACAGCGCGAAGCCATGTATGTATGTATTTAATTTTATCGCCTTTAGTTCTTTGTGTATAATTTTCTATTAACTTATTTTTTATCCAATAAGGCCCAGTACATACATTGTTAAATCATAAATAGTAGTTTGTCTCAAAAAGATGCGAAATGCAATGAACGGAGTGATGCTGGATTCTTTCTGCTTCCCCAGTGTTATGTATTAGTAGGTCTGTGTAGTATGTGTGTATTAGTAGGTCGTAAATATATATCATAAATATTACAATTTGTCACAAATCAGTTAAAAAAAATGATAAACTTATGTTCATTCTAAGGAAACGATTTGAGTCTTTTTCAAGTTTATTTCTATTCAGAAATATATTGTATTCGACAGCGAGACTCAAAGCTAAGCGTTCGCTGCCGGGGCCAGAACAACTAAAATCCTACTTTTTTTTTTAACTTTACGCTGCAACCCGTATAAACAGGGCAGGCAAAGGGAACTAGGGAATCTAGTGTAAAGACACTCCAATCTCTTTTAACAATTCCGTTCCCCACTTTCCGCCGAATTGAGGCATTGCGTGTTGAGTGGCGGAACTCAACGCCTACTAATAATACAAATGCTACAGTTCATGAGGTTGATGTTTGCTACTCTTTCATACAAAAACTACTAAACTAACCTGGATGAAACTTACACTAATATAGCTTATATATTATAATATATAGGTTACTATATATAAAGATGTTGTATAACTTGGCATAACTACTGTTAGATAATATAAGTATCAACAATCAATCAATCAATTTTTGCCAGTAAGAAGTGATATATTACTAGGTATCGTTTATCATTTGGCATTCCTTATCGCTTGATTTACATAAAAAAATGTATGAAATGCTGAAATAAAAAATAACGAATATAAGTTATACGATGTTATATAAAGACTTGGAACCTTTCCGCTTTCAAAAGAAAAAACATGATCGAAAAAAATTAGATCACGTCTTATATAAATATAATTTGTTTTATTATGTGCAAATTAATTATTATTATTATTTTTTAACTTCACGCTGTATCCCGCATATATCAGGGTAGGCAGAGGGAACCTGAGGACCTAGTGTTAAGACACTCCGTTCTCTTTCAACAATTCCGTTCCCCACTTTCCGCCAGATTGAGGCATTACGTGTTGAGTGGCGGAACTCAACGCCGCGCTTTGCCTTGCTACCAAAACCCACAAAATGAAATGCAAATTAATTATATCTCTTCACAATTGTTCCTCAAAAGCTTTTACGCAGAAAACGTATCTATAATAAATAAAAATTGTTTTATAATTTTATTTCATTTTAAAAATATTTGCACAAAAACCATTAGAAAGTCGTCGCAACGAGCGAGGACGTCTGAAAGGGTTAATATTTATGACTCCGATGAAAACATGTGTCATAACCGAAATGTTAAAAGCTTTAGAAAAGCTTTAGCGTTAAACTTTTAACGCCATTTATTTTCTTAAGCCTAGTAAAGACCTTGGCGGAATGTTTGTTGCTATTTTTAGTTCATCCTACATAATGAAACTAAGCCTTTATGTCTATTGTTTCTAAGAATATTTTATATTTTATAAGAAAAACATCTCTACGCTTTTATAAGCTCTTTGTAAGAACTCGACATAAAGTCGTTAGTAAATTGTTCTATCGTAAAGGTTTTTTTACTTCACGCTGTTTTCCTCATATAGCAGGTTAGGCAGAAGGAACGTGAGAACCTAGTGTTAAGACTCTCCGTTCCCCACTTTCTGCCGAACTGAGGCATTGCGTACTGAGCGGCGGAACTCAACGCCGCGCTTACTCAGAAAATTAAAAATACTAAAGTATTACATTTTTTTGCAGTCGCGTGCTTGTGTCTCTGTGCCACGACAGGAGTTAATCATCATAAATACTTACTTTAATTATTAACTTCACGCTGTATCCCGCATATAGCAGGGTAGGCAGGGGGAACATGAGAACCTAGTGTTAAGACACTCCGTTCTCTTTCAACAATTCCGTTCCCCATTTTCCGCCGAATTGAGGCATTGCGTGCTGAGTGGTGGAACTCAACACCGCGCTTTGCCTTGTTACCAAACCCAAGAAATGAAAATACTAAATTTTACATTTCCTGGAGTGGGAATCGAACCCACAACCTGTCGCGTTTACAGTCCCACACTTGTGCCTGTGCGCCACGACAGGCGTACTTTAATTATCATAAGTATTTACTTTAATTCTTTCTGTAAATTATTTTTATCACCATACAATATTCATTTTTATTAAATGTGATATTTCATATATTGAAAGTATCTATATAGGTTACGTATATCCTTACCCCAAATCGAAATAATCATTGGAGTACATAAAAGCTCATACAATCCGTAAAGGTTATCAGGAAAATGTATTGATAAAAATAATGTGACCATTTTAGTTTTTTTTCTTGGTTTCATACTTTCCTTGTTATGAATGGGTTTTTATGGCTACAAGAACGCCCTTTCCCTTTGAAAATAGTATACTATTATTTAGACCGTCGTAGTGTTATTAACACGCAATGCCTCCATTCGGCGGAAAGTGGGGATCGGAATTGTTGAAAGAGAATGGAGTGTTTTCCATTTTGTAATTTAAAAAAATTGTAAAAAGACGTTTGTGTGTTAAAGGTTATTACCTAATAAGTGATTTTATAAATGATAACACACCTTGGGAATGAAATGCTCGCTCCAGTCTGTTTCAAAGATATCATTGTCATTAATAAAGAATTGTAAACCATTGTCGAATATAAAAAAAAAAAAAGTCCCGCTGAGTTTCTTGCGCCGGTTCTTCTCAGGTCTGAGGCATTAAATTTAGTGAACCGGTGGTAAATTATTTGACGTTCAAAAAATGAAGCTTGTAACTTCTTATTTTGAATAAAATTATTTGACTTTGACTTTGACTTTAACACTTTTTTTTTTAAAAGAAAATGGAGTGTCTTAACACTAGGTTCTCTAGTTCCCTCTGCCTACCCTGCTAATGCGGGAAGCGTGAAGTTAGAAAAAAAAAATAGTATTATTAAAACTTGCCTGTCCACCATTCATAGATATGTCTATATTTATAATTAAAATTTTAACAAATGAAATGTGTTAAATGTGACCACTTCAGAAGCACTAACTATCATATAAAAAAATTATCAAAATTTGTTCACCGAATAAAAATCTATGAGGAGAGCCTCCTCCTTTTAACTTCAAATCAGTTAAATTTAATATGATATTCCGCGATCTGATATAAAAATGTATCAAGTTTCTCTTGAAATTAAATCTTTATGAGTCAAAAAAAATTTAGTATAATTCACTTAAGTCCTCTGTTTCTTCTTCTACGTGTCACTCTTGTCAGAGTGGTCGTGGTCAACATGTATACCCCGAGGGAACAATTACAGCTCTCCGTAGGATTTTGCGCCATTTCTCCCTGTTTGACGCCATTCTGGTATTCGTATATTACTTGTATATTTATATAAGTCCTCTGTTAACATAATACAAAATATAACATTAAGTATAATAAATATTATGAATAAATAGTAATAAATATATTAATAAAGTTCCTCCAAACCAACTGTGAATATCTCATTCAAAGCTCAAATCTCATTCAACGCTGGCAATTAGATTGAAATATGAACGATTTTGTGTAAAATTTGCACGTTCAAGCAACGTTTAACAGCTAATAATACTCGAGACAACATCTTTGTTCTTCTAGTTTTATTGTTAGTTATTTTTTCTGGCTCGTCTTTACATACCTTACGTCTGACTAAGATTATTTTGACGTATTTTCGTACGCTATTATTAACAAATTAGATACACTTGAAATTTTGTCCTAAACATTTTTAAGCAGTTTGATGTGGTGAGCACTGAAAATGGATCTTAACTCCTAGAACATCTAGAATGTATAGGAAACGCATCAGTATTAATGTCAGTAAACAATTGTAATTAGAACTACACATATGTCTAATCTCGATAAAAAAATCATAAATGGATTGTAATATGCACATAAAAAGCAGTAAATGTCTGTCCTGAGCCTGTCACGGCGCAGAAGCACAAGCGTGTGACTGTAAACACGACAGGGTGTAGGTTCGATTCCCACTCCAGGAAATGTAAAAGTTTAGTATTTTCATTTCCTGGGCTTGGTAACAATGCAAAGAGCGGCGTTGAGCTCCGCAAATCTCAGCACGGAATGCCTCAATTCGGCACTAGGTTCTCAGGTTCCCTCTGCCTACCCTGCTGTATACGGGATTTTTTTTTTTTTTTATACCACGACGGTGGCAACAAGGCACACGGCCCACCTGATGGTAAGTGGTTACCGTGGCCTATGGACGCTTGCAACACCAGGGGCATCACTTACGCGTTGCCGACCCTTTAAAAACCTATTTATTCCCCTTTTGAAGAACCCCATATTGTAGCCATAATATTGTAGCAAGGATACAGCGTAAAGATAAAAAAAACATAAAAAGCATAGCGATTATTATTTAAAGTTACTTATTATTATTACAAAATTTCATACATACTCGTATTTCAATTAACATTAAATAGTAGGAAAAATTAGCGCTTAGATTTTAGACCATAAGCTAAAGAGTAACATCAGTTACATTGAAGCTAAGAAGCGCTTATTATACTTTGACTTTATTACTTTAACTTTATTAGTTCCGTCATTTACTTAAATTATTTTCATAATGTCTACATTTACTTAGTCATAATAGCTTTAATAAGCTATATTACATGATTTTTTGAATGACCAAAAATTGTAAATATATATTTTTTTTATCTTCACGCTGTAACCCGTATATAGCAGGGTAGACAGAGGGAACCTTAGAACATAGTGTTAAGACACTCCGTTCTCTTACAAAAAGTTTGTTCCCCACTTTCGAATATACTTCTTGTATACTGTCTAACTTCCTGTATACTGTGTGGCATAGGGATCCCAATCAACAACATAAATCGCTTTATTCTCTTCATTCTATCCATACTAAGAAGTTACGAATAAATTACATAAAGATTGATATTTATGTAATTTTCACTTTCTTTCGGTTATGTTTCGTATAAATTATACATTTTCCCTCTTATAGCATTCAAATCTAATACCACTGCGCTAAAATGACATCTATAATCAAAAAACATGACATATATATTTTTTTCCTTGTTTGCAGAGTTCATCGTTAACAGATTTAATATCAGCATTCGACAACAAAGCTCAAACACACAGTGAACTACAGAAAATAACTGCATTTAGCGGTCATTTCGATAAGAATGCCAAACCTACATTCTCAAAGGACGAATATGGCAAGTAAGTAAAAATTATTTAATGCCTTATTTACTGGATGCCTTAATTAAATACTATACGTTTTTGACATTTGGTGCCTAACATCTAACGGTAGTCGGATGTTCCAAACAATATTAGGTCCCGGGGCTGATTAAATCAGGCCCACCTTGCCTCGTGGCACGTTGTGGTGCACGAAACACCACAGTATTAGATTAGGTTCTCTTCATGCAAAATTCGTGCTATTGTTGGAAAATGAAAATAAGACATATATTTTAATATCTCAAATAACATGGAAATGGTGGTAGTAAATGGAAATACTGATCTATAAAAATAAAATAAAGAACAATAAAATAAATATTATAAATAAGGTGGTCATTCGAAACAAAAAAAACTATTTGTATAGTTAGTTTTATCGTATGCCTACTTATAACAGATAATAATTAAAGTAATTTTTGGAAATAGATTTAAATTTTGTTATAAAAATCTTTAGCCATCCTTGAAGATCTCTTAGTTAATATATTCTTAAGATGTCCATTTGAAAGAGAGTTTTATATTAAAAATGTTTATATTTTATTGTAATTTTATAATAATTAAAAAAGTATTTTCTAACATATTAGAATACTTTTTTACATAGGACATTGCTATGAAACTGCTGAATTAAAAAGGTAACAGTATCGATGGTTAGATTCAAATTATGATTTATATCCCGTAGGCTTATAAGTAGGAATGTAGGCACAAATTATAAAATAAAACAGGGCAAATTTAGAAAAATAAACGTATTTTTATGCTCACACAATCCCTAAAAGCGATATCCAAATATTTTACAATTTTTCATGCGAATTTTATTTTAAAAATATTTACTTTCGCATTGGATATGTTGCAGAACCACGCTACGTTTGTTTCAAAAGTAATAATACTTTTATATTGTGGATTTACAAAGCTTTGTTAAAGGAAATTGAAAACACACCTTCGTATCGTAATACTTTTATGGAAAATTACCGACTCAAAACAGTTTAAACAGTTAAAACGTATCTAACGAATATGAGATATATTTAGATCTCATACTGTTTATTATTTTTTAGATTGTCTAAAAAGCTTATTTTACTTTAGCTAGTTTTAGATAAAAAAAATTAGAGGAAATAATTTTAACCGATACTTATGACCACAGATTACTTTAAAGTGCCCAAAATATCAAGTTTTTTTAAATATATTTTCAAATAACAATATATATACGATTATTTTTGTCGAAACGGTTTCATTTGTAATGTGTAAAAATCGCGAAGACCTAAGATCTATTATATTAATAATTAAACTTCAATTACAATTCAATTCAGTGTAGCAAAAATACAATTTTCTTAATTTTCGTTTTTGTAATTCATTTGAAATTTTGCCAAAGTTGTGTGATAGATCACTTTAAATTTCTGACTGAAATACGCGCAAGTGTACGATTTCTTTATAAAATTGACAGACGTAAACATTTTGGATTTTATCGGAGATTCGCTCTTTGTAGTGATCATTTCCGCAATAACTATTGCACATACCATCTGCTCACATAAATAAACATTCTTACATGTTTACGTAGAATATTGTAAAACTTTGATCACTATTTTTCAATCATATCTTCATCTTACAATAAATGTTATAGTCCTGTTTATGCAAAAATTAAATAAAAAACGTTTGATATGAAAAAAATCACGTTATGAGTGAAAATTCAAGTACCTACTTTGATCTCGATGGAAGAGGTTCATCTGTAAACACAGATCAAATGGACCAAAACGGATGTCCGTTCATTAAACATAAAATATGTAACCTATTTAAGAATTTCTTATAACAATTAAGAACATTGTTTTTACTTCTAGCCTTTAAACTTTTTCTTCTATTACAATAAAGCTCATAATCATTCTAAGGTTTCTAAGTTAAGCATGGTTTACATTTGGAGTTTGTTGACTGTATTAGAAACTAATGATCTGTCGCGGCTACGAATCATTTACCCTAAACTTCAACAACAAATTGTGTCGATATGCTCGATTACTTCAGTCTTCAAACACTCTCCAAATATTAGGTTTTAATTGATTTGAATAATATATATTTCGGAACAACCATTCCCCAAAATTAGATTCAATGGGGCATGAATTTATGAATGAGTGTTATTATGAATTCGGCTCAATTCGGCGGAAAGTGGGGAACGGAGTATCTTAACACTAGGTTACCTCTGCCTACCCTGCTATATGCGGGATACAGCGTGATGCTATCTATGTATGTATGTATTACTATAAAAATAAACTAACTTTCATAAAAACCGGCAAAATTTCAATGTTCTTTATATGTATAATATATCTAAGATGAGGTTCAAATGTTTCTCGTATTAATGCAATGATAATAAGAAAACAATACTCATATATTTTTAATTTTATTTTAGGCCAATTCCCGGATCAAAAACAGAATACAGAGGAGCTGAAGCACAAGCAAGAGTATGTACAGAAATGAAAGAGCTCTGTGAAATCATCAACGAGTACGGCAAATCGCCTTGTAAAAGTCTTTTACCTCCTGAATTAAAGGACGCGACCAAAGTAATTTCGTTCGGCGAACTTTTTACGGTAAGTTTTTCTATGTCACTGGATCAAATAGGATATCGTAAAATATATATTTATTTTTTAAGATAGTTAATAGATATATAGATAACATTAAACATGATTGGTAATTAGAAATTATTATATTTAAATTACTTTCATTTCTTCGCTCTGGTTCGCTTCGCTCATTCAACAAGCTATGATGTGGTACGTGAAAACAGTGATGGTCAACAGTGTTACAACAATAAAAGAATAGAATTTAATCAAAATATCTATATATCTTGTTTGGTGGTAGGAGGTTCGTCCTCCGTCTGGCTCGCGACCACTATCATGTCAAAGACGAACCGCCAAATATCTAATGATGTGTTCCGGTTCGATGGCATGTAAGCCAGGTTTTCCCCTTTCCCACCCATCCTTTCCCCAAAATGTGGTGGTTCCGATAGCGGACTACTACATTATCCTCCCTTTCCATCTGTATCCTCTAGGTTGGCAACGCATCTAGTACATCTCTTGTGTTGTAGATGTTCATGGGCGAAGGTAACCACTTACCATCAGGCGGTCCTTCTGCTCGTTTGCCATCCGGTATCCATAAAAAAAAAAAATATATTAAATGACATACACGGTATTATGAAATTTTGAGAGGAGAATATCTTGGAATATCTTAACTCTACTTTCTTTCTGTATAAATTTCTCAATAAAGCGTGTAGCTGAAAAAAAAATTATTTTATATATAAAATTGTACACATAACTAAAAGCTTCTAGCAACAGCATTAGTGACTTTGCAAAAACTTGACAGAATAATAGAAAGTTACGTAAAAGATGGTTGGGATTTCTACAAACGGCACATTGATCAAAAAACGCACGTCTTCTATTCCTTGCCTTCGAAATTGTTAACGGTGTGAAAATATACTATGATGTCACGTAACATTTCACGTACCGACATACATAGACACATATAGAAATACAATTTCTATTTTGGTATATAATATGCAAATTATAAAGAGCTTTTTTGTAAATATTTCGTAAGTATGAGATAATTAATGTGTTTCAAGCAATCCAGTTGAACACGAATCATTTTGCCAATGTTCCGTTCTATAGAAAATACACGCACGATTAGTAAAGAAGAGGCAAAATTGCACTAATTTGCAGAACCAAAAGGATATTTACAATATGCACACATCACGTAGTTAGTTTATGGAATAAATATATAAAGTATCTAACTATAAACATGATTGGTTTTGGATTCGATTCACACTCAGACTTATGATTATATATAAGTTATTTTTCATATCTCCGCTTTGATATCATAGTGCGGCGTTCAGTTCCGCAACTCACAATTTATAAAAAGGCGAACGAAAAATCTTGACTCTAGGTTCTTTCTGATTACCCTGTTATGCGGGATAAAGCGTAAAACTGCTATAGTTTAATCTTTTAATAATAAGTACACGACTGTTTACATAAAAAATAAAGGAATAACAAATATTTAGCATTAAAGGGACTGGTCCCCTGTTATTACGACGAAGGACAGCACAGGATATCAAAGGCCTGTCAGGTTTTCTGAAATGGAATGAAATGTATATTCCAATACCAAAATATATGCTATTCCGCTTAAAATGGTTTATTATATTCAACTTCAAAGTTATAAAATAATTTTCGCTGAGCTCGTGATTTTATTAAAAAAATTAAATGCTTTGTTATTTGAGACACAAAAATGACATCAGTTTAAATAACGGTTAATGAGGCAGCGTGTGCTAGATCTTTTTCATACTTTTTAAGCTTCAAACGAAACTAATTTACTTTTTAAGCAATGCCTTTATGTTATTACAAAAGATAGTATTCATAGGCTTTCGAAACGCAAAATAAATTAACTTTTTTAAAAAATATGTCAGACTGTCATGCAAACATTAATATTCATTAAAATTATTTTATTCTCTATCGAAATAAGTCGAAGTCCTATTTGCATTAATTTCCTTTTTCTCCTTATAAAATATTTTCTGATTTCCGGAGCAGGAACACTCGAAGATAGGGTTGAAAGCTCCTCGTCATTGATTCTGAGAGGCCGATGATAAAGTTTGAGTTGTTATGGTGGTACTTAGGAATTCTTTACTTTCATTTGTGTAGTATTTTTATATTTATTTTATTTACAGTACTATATATACGTAATGTCTTTTTTAAATGTTTTTATGGTAGAAAATATTTAAAAGAAAAGCTTATATATTTAAAAAAAACGACACATTGACTTGAATTTAGAAACAACTTCTTGTGTATTGATCTACATAATGAGTGTTTTGAATCATTATTGTCAATCACTTTCTCTTAATAAGCGGTAGAAATAAATATTTATTCTTTATTGCACTTAAAACAAAACATGATAGATAAAGGTACAGAAATAATATTAATATATACTAAAATAAAATTTAGGAGCGAAAATTCTAACTAACTCGCAAATTCTTCTTTGTATGAAGCAAAAGAATACTTTCAGCATCTTTTCCGTATACTTTATACTCGAATGTGACCAAAGGCAAATACCTATAAAGGCCGTACAAATATTTACTATCTAGATAAACTTTCGTTAAGTGAAGCGTTAAAGAATACATTCTGAGTTCCGCACGCCCCTGAGTGGTATAAAAAAGTGGAGCATAGTGGAATGTACTTTCATAAAAAAGGAAAATAAGTCAATATACTGTAAGATGAGTACTATAACATGGGAAAGGGTGTCCTACATTTAATTCTATGTAAGTTATTTTCAAATAGATTTCATTAAAGGCACCGGATATTTAAGCGACAGGAAGAACAAATATTTGTTCTTCCAGTAGCATCGTCAATGATAAATAACTTCATTCTGAAAATAAGGCTAATATTCATTGCCTACACACTGGAGAAAAAATATAAAGATAATAGAAAAATTGAGTGAGAACCCACTCGGTCTGGTATTTCTTAAATAATGTGATGCAAGAGTTCGATGTAATTGTTAAGACTTTTGATGAATAATTATAATTCAATAGAAACCGTGATAAGAAAAAAAATGCCTTAAAATTAATTTGTATAATGCAAGAATTGAAACATTTAAAAGAGAAACTATACGCTTCATTTCATCTTTTAATTATCTGAAAATGTTCGAACATGACAAATATTTCTTTATATTGGATTTAAAAAAGACAAATTTAATACTCATGACGATAATTATCTTGGCACCAGACGATGTGATACATGTCCGAAATATTCGGAATTCGCGACAGTTCTGAGCAACACTCATTGTCTTCTAAGAATAATATTAGACTGTCAATACCTGAGACGTACCAGTCTTGAAACACGACGGGGCAGGCTTGAATTGTATTACGCATATTAATTTTCGCCAAGTTTCTTAATAAAGTATGGTCTAGACATATAGTATGGTACAAAATTTAACTGTTAGTTTTTGGTATATTACATAAATATTCAAAAAATTACGGTACGTATGAAGATATAAGATTATAATTAGTTTTGATACCACCCTGGCATAGCTACACGACTAAGCGTGTGGTGACGACTATTTGCTCATCAAACCTTATCGTTTATCTCCGTTTCCGAATGTGGAAAAAGGTTAATATAAAAAGATTCTCTATCTTGCTTCCGCTTTAAAGATAAAAATATATGTACATTAACAAAATATTAGAACTTCAAAAAAAAGCAACGTCAAGTCAAAGTTCCAGGTTCATTCTAAGACGAAATTATGAAACCCCATACATAATTTTAGAAAAGAATAGATAATATTCAAATTGCTGGACCAATTTTTACCAAACTCGAATTAAAACAACAAAACAATATAATTAAATTTAAATATGGTAATAAAAATATACTCTTAAAAATAATATTTCATATTTTAATAGTCAATTATTTTAAGGAGTCCAAAGTGCGAACGAAAGCACTTCGTGACAATTGAGTTTGGAGCGGCCTAAAGGGTTCGAACGCGGAGACAAACTCAGAGAATATTATAAAAACAATTATTTTTAAAATATTTTAAATTTCGTTAAATATTTTATAATATTATTATTCCAATTTTAATGTATTTTGAACTTGTTTTAGAAATACTTGCAGTAAACATTTTCGTTTGAATGTTTACTTTAATTCTTTTAGTAATATATTATATTATCGAATTTATTAAAATAGATTTTGTTACCTCTATTTTATATATTCTATATTAATATATTCTCCCTATAACACAAATTTGCTTGTTTTGCAAAAACTCATGTTCGGGCTTTCGCTACAAATATATACCTACCCCCAATTTTGTCTTCCCCTCTAATTTTATTTAATTAATGGTACACACCAATGCACTGTAGTGATTGACATCACTGTACTGACGTACACCTACTGTGTACTTCATTTAATTAATGGTACACACCATTAATTAAATGAAATTAAGAGGGGAAGACAAAATTGGAGGTAGGTATATATTTGTAGCGAAAGCCCGAACATGACTTTTTGCAAAACAATCAAATTTGTACTATAGGCAGAATTAGAATCTGGCTTATGGCTATTGGGTGCAATAGCCATAAGCCAGACAAAATCCAACACCTGTCAAATACCACATTCAAACAGATTTAAACTGATTAAAAACTTTTAACAAGATTAACTTTTTAACTGAAACGCTGAAATATGAAACTTGCAAATTGAAGAGCGCGTATGAAAGTTGTATTTCTATGTCATTGAAATGTTTTTAAGATGGTATAACGTTACTTTCGTGAGGGATTTTAGAAAAGTTTCTTTGAAAATTCTAATATTACGCTTTATGTCAATTATACTTGTTGGTGAGAGATCGGACATTACGCATTTATAGTAGTTTTGCGAAAAGTCTAACTAAACTCTATTATTATGAGTTCGATTCCCATTCAGGTAGTTTTCTATATTATGTATATATTTGTTGTTGTATTATATATTCAGAATTGAGTTCCACCTCCTGACACGCAAAATCTTTAAGATTGATTGCAAAGCACATAAGAATATACGCATGACGTAGCTCTATATATCTATCCTATAATGTAGAAAATGTGTAAAAAAAGCAACATATTATTATGTTAAAGAATGAAACGAACAACTTCCGGAGCAATGGACAGCATCTAATAAAAACACACATAAAAGCGTCCGAAAGTATTCTAACCGCTAGCGTCTACGTCACGACATTCTTGCCGTCACGGCCGAGTCGGTCAGTGTCGGCCAAGAATTAAATTTGGCATTCATGTACTAATGACCGACGCTCGTAATTAGCAACATAAACATATGGACGCAACCGAATATGGAAACGGGAACGGCTGATCGAAAATAATCCCGCGGAGTTTCCGATCTGCTTACGACTGCACGCTCAGTTCAATGTCGTTTGACGTTGTTGTCGTTTGACGATCTTACAAATATTGACTTTTGGCGATAATTTTAGATATTATGAAATATCTGGACGGATATAGACTGTAAATATTTTGAAAGTCGTCTATAAAAGATAAGCCAGATTAAAAGATGTTTTGATTTGTAGATGTGAATGGAGTAAAAATATTTATTTACTTTCTTATATTTATATAAATTTAAGTCTCGCTTCGGTCGAGGTGAAGTTTGAGCCCTTATCAAAATTAAGCTCAGGTCTCAGGGCAATTATAATTTTGGTACCTATTTTTACGAACAAAGTTACTACTAGCTTATTCGAGCATGCCGCGACAGTTTTATTCATTTTAAGACGTAATAAATGAACTAACCCACATATTTCAAGTAATCTGGAGCATCGTGAGCATTAATCTTAAAGTGAAACTTTATTTCAGATCTACACAGTAATCTCGGATAAACTCGTCGGCATCTTGCTACGAACTAGAAAACATCAATTAACTTTTTTCGAAGGCGAAGTGCTTTTTCAGGTAATAAAAAGTGACGAATTAGTTCTAAAAATAAATTTTAACCTTAAAATACTAAAAATTGATTTTTAAATTCAGACATTCTACTAATATTATAAATGCTACAGTTTGTGAGAATGGATGGATGAATTCTTGTTGCTCATTGCATAAAGTACTGAAAGGATCTAAACTTTACATAACCTTCAACATAATTATGCTGAAATTTCTAAAGGCTTTATTTAACTTGTATGGTGATAAGTATCTAGTTATAAACAAAACGTTTGAGCTTATCTCTCGTCTTCTTCTGACGTTTGCCTTTGGTTGTGCATAATATTTTGTTCCTTTATATTTACGGGCTCTATTTTGCAATATTATTTGTATCTGTCCACCCCATAATAAACAGTACACCAATACCTCGCTTTGCGTCGTTTCGTTTTGCGTTTTTTTCGAAATTGCGTCGCTGCTTAATTTTTACTGATTTTCACTACGCGTCGTTAGATTTTCGAAGTTGCGTTGTTACGGATTCGATTCTTTAATTTTTTTTTTGAATTTGTTTTTCTAAATTCCATAATTCATAATAGGCAACACCTTTGTTTTTAATTGCGCCATGCCATCAAAATTTGGGAATTCCCTTTCTATTATAAATGAAAATGTAGTTTATTTTGTTTAATTGTATATTATTTTTGTATGGAAAATTTTACTATGTTCAATTTTATTTTTTAAAGGGTAGTATTTTCGTAAGCCTGGAACCTATCGTCGATTATTAAGTGGATTGTTATAGAAAATCTATTTTCACTTTGCGTCGTTTCAATTTCCGTCGTGTTTTTTTGGAACGTAACCCCGACGCAAAGCGAGGTTTGGGTGTATATTTAGCAACTTAAGCAAACTTTTATATCTTTAAAAAACTATAACGTGTATGTAAAAGCATTTTAAAGACAACTTTTCTTTCATACGATTATTTCTTTTCCAGAAACGAGATGATGACGTTCCGGTATTTTTAATGCAACCTATCGATGATATAAGGGAATACTGTAACAACAAGGCCTTGCAAGCACGACGATCTGTGTCACCTATGCCCAATTAAACCGTACAAAAATATTACTTTTGAATGGTCATAGCACAATGTGTGCCATTATTATTAAATTAAAAAAAAAACATTAGAACAATTAATAAATAAAGAATAATAAAATATTGAAATAATGATAACTATTAATATATCTAATTTATGTAAATGTAACTTTATGAAAGGTAAAGCAGAATTATTTCGTTGTATAAAAATAATAGAATAATGCCAATTTCTTTTTCAATGTATAATATTTTTAAAATTTTCCTTCTACTTAAATCGATACATTTTCACAAAATAAAATTATCCGTGAATAGCATGTTAATTACTAATTCCGGAAATAACTCTTTCCGGATTTATTTGAAGGCAACAACGTGGAAATAAAATCCATTGGGTATAATTGTAATTCTTTAATTGGAATAGATCAGAGATGTGTTTCTTGCCGGCTTTTCTTAGCAGAACTGCCTTCTGAGCAGGTAGCAGCTAAATTAACTTTTCATAAGTCATTGCCAAAGTCTTCTGGCTCTAGAATAAAGAATATTTTAAATTTGTTTTTGATAAGGATACAATGACATTGAGAAGTCTGTCACTGGCAAAAGTAAGACCAAATCTTGAATTTGACAATACAAGGAGAATATGTACTGGAAAATCACTTATTCCGCCTAAATAGTCACAGCAATTATTGGCGCAGGTTGAAGCAAAGTAGTAGCATCTTATACTATAATTTTGTAAATATTTCCTTTATCAATAAAAACAATATTAATTTCTAGATTAGTCGGTCGATTAGCTTAATTTATGACGACATGACGTTACTGATTAATATCTCATTACGGATTATACTTTTGACACTTATTCATATACTGAATGAATTTAATAATATAATGTTGTTCACGCAGTCTATTGAAAAGACTACATCTTAATAACTTATATAGAAGAAAATATGGCTTATTCCAATCAAAATAAAGTGTAAAATTGTATACCACACGTAACCCTGTATATTGCCAAGAACTTGATACATCACTGTCGGTGTGAAACACGCCAAAGATATTGATATAGCCACCGAAAAGTGCTAATAGTACTAATAAAATAAAGCAGTACAGACATTTACCGAAAGCTAAAAAGCACTTATTTAGATATTAGTTCGTAGAAAGATGTAATGTAAAGAAGGGACCTATAGTAGTGTTTGTTTTTAATTAAAATACGCAATACTGACGTGTACTAAAATTATTTTAATATTAATTTGGATTAATACTTTGTGACTAAATATTTAAGAAAAATCCTTGTAAATATGACAAATTAACTGTATAAAAGAAAATGTAATAAATAATATTAATTTTACGTAACTTTACATATAAAATATCTAAGCATGAGCTAAAAATAACCACCTAGTGAAGCTAGGTACATTTCTAGTCGTAATTATGTTAAGCTTTAGGAAATACCTGTTAGGTTTGTTTTTTGTCTATATTGTGGCGAATTAAATAGACAATGTATAAAACATTTGTTTTTTAAAACATATAACATATACTATTTGAGGAATATTTATATTTTTTTTTTATGTAACTTATTTTTGAGAATTCCTATGATAAATATCTAAGCAGCTTATCCACTTATAAATAAATTTGAAATGTACATGTTGCAAAATTTCAGGACATTCTTGTGCGTAATACTTTTTTCTAAAATAGCTAAATTATTTTTAATAAAGTAATAAATTTATTAAAAATTATGGTTTTATTTATTCTGAAATCCCTATAGAATATGGTCACAAAAATTAGTTCATTAAATTATTCTTTTGACTTAAATTCCACTATCTCTGAGTCACAAATTGTGAATAGTTTTCGCTGCGAGTTCTGCATAACATCTTAATTTCCGTACACTTTTTAAATTATGAATGATTTCCGTTCCTCATTTTCCGCCAAATTTCCGGAAATGTTGAAAGAGAATGGAATGTCTTAACACTAGATTCTCTGGTTCCCTCTACCTACCCCGCTATGTACGGGATACAGCGTGAAATTAAAAAAAATATATGAATGATAAGATTCTAAAACCATTTGCAGTTCTGTACTCTGATGCTCTTTGTTTCAATTCTCTTCTTGTAACTTTATAAAAAATACCATATATAGAAATAAAAATAATAAAAGTTCCCTGATACTAAAACTATGCATTTAGTGTAGTTTCATATATCGATATAGTCACTAGCTGTTATAAGCCCTTCTCACATGTGACACGAAAACGAAAGACAACATATGTAATTGCACATCAAGGTTGTCAGAAAATTCAGTCCTATGACTCCGGTAAGGATTCTTAGAGAAATTCAATTTTAACAAAATCTAACTAAAGAAGCTTTGTCCCGCATAGAAGGTTTAAGGCTTTTGCCAGTAAGAAATTAAAAGTTTGAAGAATAAAATAAATAAATATTGTTGTATTTAGCCACATAACTTTTCTGACCATATCGAATATTACATCTATTTGTTACTCAATACTTGGTTGCTATTACATTCTCGAATTTCCTCTGTCAATTTAGAAGGTCAATAAATTTATTTTACATGTCAAAAGCGGTAGAAAAATATTCAAGAAAAGGTTGATTGAGTTATGTTTACAAGTTTATCCGCCATGAATAAACGTGACCTCCTAAGCTTCTAGAAAATATGCTATTAAAACATAAACGTGGAAATAGGAGCCAAGTTCGATATATAGAATAAGAAGAATATATAGAATAGAAGCGTAAAATTTGTATGTTCAACTTTAATCTTTTCATAAATAAAGTAAATGAATTAAATGAAGCTTAAAGTTTAACTTAGATTAGGCTAGATTCACCTAAAATATAATATTAATAATAATAATAAACTTTATTTCGGAGTTATCCATATGGGTTAGTAACATTTAAACTTACATATCTATTGTTAGTACAATGGTTCTCATTGGCACTTTAAGGTTACCATACTAGTGTATCTATCCATTATTGTTATTTAGTTTCTGGTCCTGTACCTGTTTATAGCTTTCTCTATAGAAGTAAACAAATCGACGAAATCTTATTCCCTCTGGCCACAAGTCATTATTCCAAAATATCTGTGTTTTGTTGTGTGGTACAAAAACTTTATACGCATCATACGGTCGCGTTTTTTGCATTTGTATTTTTTTTATTGTTATATCAATAATATTAGTTTTTTCGTTTTATATAGGATGTCTTTTTCTGTGGTAAAATGCTTTTATTTGTTTTTTTTAATGTTAAAAAATGAATTAAATTAATTAATTATACACATACACTTAGCAGAATTCCGAATCTATAATTTTTGTTTCACCTAGAAGTTGGTTAGGTTTCCGAGCTATTCGTCAGGCAATCAGTAGTAAATATGTGTTTTCGTATTAGATAGATTTTTTGTTATTATCCAACAGCACTATGATGAAATCAAAAGTGGTTCCAAATAGTTTGTGTAATTATATGATAATGTGTAAGTAATTATTACACTAAACAGCTGCGTCGCCAATTTCTTTACTTGAACTTGGCTGGAGACGCAGCCGACATGTAGTTTCCTATTTTATTTTTTATTGTATCTTTTGTAAAGAACATACATTATCATATTGAGATAAAATGTTTTGTATAACAAATGTTATATAATGTACAATGGATATCAGGATCCATCCTGGCACATTTGGGAATGACTGTACGATTTTTTAACGATTTCACATTTGGCTTAGTTATTATATGTCTGAACAGCGAAACAATCACATAAAAATATTATATTTCTATCAAATCATTAGTAGAAATTTATATTTCATAGGTAACAGAGTGTAATTGAACAAAAAAATTAAAATTCAGCCGCATCAGGGTGTTTAAAAGAGTGCGTTTTTACCTTAACTCACTTACTATTCTCCTCACATTTTAGATAAATAATACAACACATAGCTCAAATTTACTTTCGAAGAAGAAAGAAGAACCTAAGAATCTGTTGCTCTGGGTGGGAATCGAACCCACACACATCCCGTATCTACAACAATAGACTTGTCACACTTTATTTATCAAAGAGTCTCGTTTTAAATTGATTCAGAATAAGTTGTTTAATGTTATATATTTTGTGCCGTAAACATGCCTTTGAACTTGACTCTACGAAAGTTTTGTATTATTCAAGTTTCATTCAAGTTATTCGAGCTTCAGCGTGAATTGTATATTGTAAAGAGTGAAATCATGTAAAACTTATTCGTCTCTTTTTTTTTTATGGATAACGGATGGCAAACGAGCAGAAGGACCATCTGATGGTAAGTGGCTACCTTCGCCCATGAACATCTACTCCACCGGAGATGTTGTAGATACGTTGCCAACCTAGAGGATACAGATGGAAGGGGAGGACAATGTAGTAGTTCGCTATCGGAACCACCACATTCTGGGGAAAGGATGGGTGGGAAAGGGGAAAATCCTGGCTTACATGCCATCGAACCGGAACACATCATTAGATATTTGGCGGTTCGTCTTTGACATGATAGTGGTCGCGAGCCAGACGGAGGACGAACCTCCTACCACCAAAAAAACTCTACATAATAATATCGCATGCGGTTAAATTAAATTCTTTAAATGTTATGATATTTGCATGAAATAACCGTTTTCATTTTGTATGGTAGACAGAACAAGTAACATTTTTTATTAGTGTAAAAGAAATAACAAATTTCGCTCTGTATTGCTGTATAGTTCTTTTATTTTTTAACTTCACGCTGTATCCCGCATATAGCAGGGTAGGCAGAGGGAACCAGAGAACCTAGTGTTAAGACACTCCGTTCTCTTTCAACATTTCAGGTAAAAGTATTCAACGTTAAGAGATATTCAATGTTGATAATACTTGAACATATTCTAGAAACGTATAAAAATTTACACGTAGCAGTATTCGACCACGCACCTGTTGGAATCTGTAGGTGCAGTTGAGCCAACTAAGATATATATATATATATATATATGCTTATAATGTATACGCAACGTACGTAATAACACTTAAAAAAATACATATATTCCACTAAGATTTGATTTCACAACCATCATACTCGCAAACGGGTAAAATGAAAATCTTCCAAAGATACCCAACTAGGAAAGCAGCAGGGTTATGTGAAATTTTTACCCACTAAAACCCCTGAAATTGCCGTCTTCATAATAGAAAGGTCCGGGAAATCGGTTGAACCGCATCCGTTGCCTTTCTCACGTGTCTTGCTCACGTACGGAACTCACATTGAAGGTATAACTATATCACTGCCAACTGTATTCAATCATCATCACGAGTACAAAGATGATTTGCACAGATTCCCTGTTCTGTATGCCATGGTCAAATAGATAATCTATTTTAAGGTCCGCTTATACTGGACCCAGGAAACGAATTCGACTAAACCAAAGTAGATATTCTATCGTAGTATTTTATAATATTTAACTTAGATTACTAAATTTTCAAATCTGTTCTTGACAAGAAATGAAACAAAAATGTAATATAAAAATATCTTTATTTCTTATTCTTACAAATAGTATACAAAAAGGTATATTTTTTTCAAAATCAAAAGTACATCCATTGATAAGATCAAATTATCTTTTACGTCATAAGACGAACCGCCAAATATCTTGTGATGTGTTCCGGTTCGATGGCATGTAAGCCAGGTTTTCCCCTTTCCCACCCATTCTTTCCCAAAAATGTGGTGGTTCCGATAGCGGACTACTACATTATCCTCCCCTTCCGTCTCTATCCTCTAGGTTGGCAACGCATCTACAACATCTCTGGTGGTGTAGATGTTCATGGGCGAAGGTAACCACTTACCATCAGGTGGTCCTTCTGCTCGTTTGCCATCCGTTATCCATAAAAAAAAAAAAAAAAAAATTGAGAAACATAGAAATACATATATTTATATGAGTGTTATTCTGTAGTAGGTACAAGTTATTTACACAGCATTCGTCATATACCTCTACTAAAGGACGAATCAACTCTTAAACTTAAATATAATACTTGTTTTAAGCTATTGTATACAACTTTTTACATCAATCTATCTCAAATATTTATTTTCTTAACTTCACGCTGTATCCCGCATATAGCAGGGTAGGCCTCAAATCATTCATCAATAAAATTAGTACAAACCAAAGTTTGTTGGACATTTCACTTTCGTATTGAATTTGTAGAGCCTTAAAAGACAAGTCCTTTTCACTTTTTAAACAATAAATTATTTTAATTAAATATTTCTAAATTATTTTAATTTAGAACTTGATGTTTATTTAAATTATAAGTCATATCATTAAATATTTAACGTTCAAAAAAAATCTGGAGCACAATTATTCCTTAATGGTTATAGCTTATTTTCTTGTTATAATACTAAAAGGAAATAAAGAAGGAATAAGAAATATAATATGATGTTTGTCCTCAGATGAGTCAACACAATTTTGTTAGGCTGAATGGAAACACGCTTTACATACAAATTTCAATGATATATTTAATTTTTTCTTATAATATTATCACTCATAGTGTGAAATTATCATTTTTCTATGAAAAATCTATAATAATTAACTACAAAACACAGTCAGTGCACCAAATTTCACACAAGGTCTTTCTTAACCTGCAAAGTAAATACATCGCAAACATTAGTTTGCTTCAATTTCATATTTTCACTCCAATTCGGTCCTGGATCTGAGTTAGCGCTCGCTACCATTGAACTCTCTTGAAAACCTACTGCGTAGTGTCGACGACATTTTGGGTATTTCTGAAAGGAATTCAAATAATTCATATATTATAAATCAACTTGTTGAAGTGTAAAATGTTAACACGTTACAAAGTGGCATTTTTATGGCTAAGACAGCATAGTGAAAATATTATTGGAAATGTTCTATCAGCACGTAAGAATTATTAATATATAACATATACACTGGTAAAATCACAGTAGAGATGTAAGGGAAGACCTCGGTTGACTTTCGAGAACACAGTATCAATGATACTGAAGGAAGGTCATGTAAAAAGCATCAAGACCCCCCAGAGGGCACGCATGAAGAGGTTAATGACTGCGGATGTGGCGAAAGAGGTATGCAGGGACCGTAGCGTTTGGCGCTCCGTTCTCTCTGACTACCCCGCTAGAGATAAAGCGTGAAGTTAGGTTAGAATATTGTTACATCACCTCCAATAGAGAGAGAAAGAATTAAAATATATAGAACAAAGAAATATAGAACAGAGTAAGATTAAGACAAAATAGGAAATTTTAAATTATAGACGTCATAAATTCTTTTATTCGGCAAAACTAAAAAGCTACATACAAAGCACGTAATAAGCTTATAAATGCAAAACGAATGCAATTATAGTAGAATTCTGTATTCTGTTAACTTTAATATGGCGCTTTATACAAGAATGGTCTCCAGCACTGCTAAAATTATGTCCTAGTGCATTGCAAACGATTTTCCCTATTTAAGGTAAACAAGTCATATTTCAAGGTGAGCAAGTATTTGAAACTTACCAACAAACCGACCAGGAATAGGTCTAGAGTTAATTTGTACGCGGTAGAGGAAGGCGCGAGGTATAACAGCGAAATCTCTCTAAAATCTACTAAAATATGTATTATCACTACATTTTAGTAGGTATTTCGAAAGCGACATTAGTAGGATCTCATAATGAGCTCTTTGATTATCGCGATTATTACACATATTAAATGAAACTATTTTAACCGGATTAATCGCGAATATTTAGTATTCGAAAATACATTGTTGGAAACCCGACGTTTCGAGTAATAAGTATAGTATAGTAATAAGTATTTCCATACGAGGAATGATTTTTTTTTAGCTTCACGCTGTATCCCACACACAGCACGGTGGGCAGAGGAAAACAGAGTACTTAGTGCTAAGACTCTCCGTTCTCTTTTTTAACATTTCCGTTCCCCACTTTCTACCGAATGGCCGCCAAATTATTATAAATAAATTATATGCGCGGCATTAACCTTCGCCATTTAACATGCAATGTTTGATACATTCAGGCGAAAAGCGGCGAAGTTATTGTTTTGACACTGTGTTCTCTATGACTACCCTGCTACGGGACAAACTATAGGATAAAATGTGAGACAATTTTTTTTAAGAAAATTAAAATTTATAAGTATACGTCAATTGTCGTCGTAAACATCAGTTGTCAATTGTCAATGTGCCTTCAAAAAAAACAAAGAAGATCGCAAAATAAATATAACAAGGTTCGTGATAAAACTTACATTGTATGACTTATAGGAAAATATTATTTTCGTATTAAAGTAATATAGAGTCAGCCAATACAGATATTCTGAACTCTATTAATATAAGTAAATAAGACCTACATAGTAACTATCCAATAAATAACAAACAACTAAATGAGATTAAAAACGCTTAATAATATGATATTTGCTTGTAAGCATCTAACCAAAAGCTTGGAGTAAAATCAATTCACAATGGCTTGCCGATTCCATTACATATATTTAGGAGAATATTGTATATTCGTATTGAAACTGATATTTATGTATCAATATTGTACGAATAGTATATATAAGGAGTAAGATTTATAGACAAGGAGTTGTTGCCCGCAATATCGATTGTGTGGACTTTATAATGTCTACTTTTTCTATTTCTCTCTCTGTGATTGCAAGAAAATCTCGTTTTTTTACGTTTACGTTGAAGTTTTGGGAAAATTATTTGTAAAGGTCCTCTACACTGCTCAAAAAACCTGTATGTTTGAACTATTCTTTGACTGTCAGTCACTCAGAGAAACAAACAAGAAAAACTATTAATTCATGAATAATTTTGACAAAGTATGTATATTACTGTTCGTTTTATAAAAAAAAAACATTTGTAGTGACAAAAGTAAAATATTCGTAGTGACAGAAGAAATATTTCATAAAATGTTGTAAGTAACAATTATTAACGCCTGTCGTGGCGCGGAGGCACAAGCGCGCGCCTGTAAACGCGACAGGTTGTGGGTTCGATCCCCACTCCAGGAAATGTTAATATTTTCATTTCCTGGGTTTGGTAACAAGGCAAAGCGCGGCGTTGAGTTCCGCCACTCAGCACGCAATGCCTCCATTCGGCGGAAAGTGGGGAACGGAATTGTTGTAAGAGAACGGAGTGTCTTAACACTAGGTTCTCTGGTTCCCTCTGCCTACCCCGCTATATGCGGGATACAGCGTGAAGTTAAAAAAAAATTATTATTAAAGCCACAGTTTTTTTACGCTATTATTGTTCAATTCTAAGACTGTGTATAGTATTTTTCAATTTTCGTCTCATTCGTCCTTTAGGGCTCTCGAATCTGTTCAGTGGTACATAAAAAAATTTATTATAGTACACATTCATTTATGTTAACTTAGACCATTCACATAATAAAAATGTATACGATGTACGATATACGATGAGATACAATACTATTCGCGTATGTCACTAAACACTTTTAGTTTCCAATACGTTTTCCTCCCACAACTTATAACGCCACACTTATATACTTAAAACACTCATTACTAACACTGAGTCCGAATACAGCACACCACCACTGAACACTGATTATGATGAATCATCACTGTAAAACTCTTGCTAGGTTATTTTCATCTACCATCATATAATTAAAATATTTCTAGCATTTATAACGTTAAAGTTTTGTTTTTTATTTAATTATTTATTTACTTTATTTAAGAAATTAAATAATACATTTTTCTGCACAGAGTTACTGTTATTTATGCATTTCTATCCATCTATCTACAAATAGGTGAATAAAATAGCCGTCACGTTTTGCCTTAACCAAGTCGATTAAAATAAATGTAACACAACAACCTACACATTAGTAAACAAATTTTAGTATCACGTTCTCAATTCTTCGACGAAGCGCTTCTATACAAATATATAATATATAATTAAATGTAGAAACTTACGCTTAGAGGACGATTCATTTCTTTTGTATTAACTTTGCAACTAAAATTGTCCTGTCCTGCCAATATTTCTGAAACAAATGAAATATGATATTATGAAATATTTTTTACTATATAAATCATAGCGTTATAGTCATATGAAAGTTTTCTATAGAGATGACATAGCAGGATTTGAATCCGTGACCTTGGACACATTTCAAAAGACTCAAAATATACACTCATATCCGGCCATGTCAAATTACTGCTAACTAAATACTGTTCTCTTTTATCAAAGTATTGTCATTCTATTTTTGTTGATTTCAATTTTTTATTTAAAATTTAATATATTGACAATTGAAAAAAAATAGCTTCACGCTTTATCCCGCATAGCAGAGAGACAGTCAGAATGAACATAGTGTCAAGACACTCTGTTCGCCGTAATTGTAAATAAGTGAATATATAATACTTTACGATATGACCGAAATAATTTAGCAATTTAAATATATATACAATATTGTAACAACATACTATTAGTGTCGCTAGGATTTTCACTACAGAAGACGCTCTTCAGTTTCTTATTAATAGTTTTCATATCCAGAGTATACGAGCCGTAGACCAAGGGATCCATACAGGAATTGGATACTGCCATGATGAAGAACACATCCTGGACCCGCGCAGACACGTGAACTGCTGATTCACGATCCAACATGTACCTAACAAAGAAAACTCTTAATAACCATTTTCCTTACAATGTATTGCGTGGGACGAGAAGCCTGCGTTAATCTTTTTCACTTAACAAGAATTTTGACATACTATAAAATAATATAAATACATTTTTACCCGCTTGCCTTGTTATAAAAATTCCATGTTTTTGTACATTTTTTTTTGCAACTTCATGCTTTTTCCCGTATAGCAAAGTAGTCAGCACACCTAGTGTCAAGACGCTCTGTTCACCACTTTACCCTTGAAACCGACTCAACGCCGCTCTTTATCTTCCTTTTTTTTAGCTTCACGCTGTATCCCGCACATAGCAGGGTAGGCAGAGGGAACCTGAGAACCTAGTGTTAAGACACTCTGTTCCCCACTTTCCGCCGAATTGAGGAAAATCTAACAAAAGAGGAGAAATGGAAAAATAAATAAATATGATCAATCCCCAAGTGGGAATCGAATCCGTAATCACTTGCACTTACAGTCAAATGTCAACGTATTGTCTGACTGCACTACGGTGGCCTCCAATATTAAACTCTAAGATAGAATTGGCCTCAAATTGGTTACCCAATAATATTTATTTTGAACCCACTACTATCATGCTTAAATAATTTCTGTCAATAATTTATATTAGAATTTTACAGATATTATTGATATATTAAGTATGAAAAATAAAAACCAACCAAAAATTATATTTTCTGTAAAATTTTCCGTAAAAATGATAATTTATTATATAATAATACACTTCCATTTTCTGAACACAAAGCATTCCTGTTACTTCAAAGCTTTACCTATACAATTAAATCATAAAATATACGTTACAATAGCTTTTGTGATACCAATGAATTGGTAAACTATTGTATTTTCAATCATTACTTATGATGGTAACTTCCTATCCTTTAGATAGATATTATCTATATATTATATATGTATCTATTCCACATGTTGAGTATTAAAATACTTAAATAATTTTCATTCATTCAATGCTTTCCTTACTAAAAACCTTTTTTATCTTATACTTCTGCAGAAAACATTTGAAAAGCAATAACATAGATAAGCACGCTCTACAGTTTTGCCTACAAAACAGGCAGAGATAATCCGGTGTTAAAACACTCCCTTCTACTTTTTCCGCCGGAATTCGAGACATTGCGTGTTATGTGGCGGAACTCAACCCCGCGCTTTGCCCTATCAGAGTGAAATGAAAATAAACTAAATACCATCTCTGTTTATTTTACTATGAAGGATAATTCGCGAGCAAACAACCCGCGCAAAAAAAAAATATATAATAACATAAGTACAAAAATTTAAGAAGATTACCTTCAATTTAAAGATTGTAATAAAGCTTAAATAACTGTGTTGTTTTGTCATGTTTACGTTCAGGCCAATATTTACAGACAATCGTTTCTAATCCGTAAACTAATTCTAGATAAAAAAATATATATTTAGCTTCACGCTGTATCCCGCACATAGCAGGGTACGCAGAGGAAACGTAAGAATCTAGTGTTAAGACACTCCGTTTCTTTTAACATTTCAGTCCAATTGAGGCATTACGTGTTGAGTGCTACGCTTTGCCTTGTTACCAAAGTGAGGAAATGAAAATACTAAATATTATTTAATGTTTCCATTTCCTGGAGTAGTAGTACTCTTACTTGTACCTCTGCGCCACGACAGGCATAAAGAATAATTTTGTATGATATTTATCGAATATTTCAGGTTTCTTATTATTAAAAAAATATTAAAATTCTTGGTATTTAAAAAAAGGTTATTACTAACTAACCTTTAACGAAATTAATTTATTGATAGATCAAAGTACTGATAGCTGTACGTTCACTTTTAAAATATTCCCAAATAGCTATGTACAAAATTTTAACAGAACAATACCGTCCTTAAGTGCGAATCGTAAATGAATTGTGTTTTTAATTAAAATTGGTTTATTCTTACCACTTTTCAATGCACAGTGAACGAATTCAAGTCACGTGTGCACGTGACATTTTATAAATATAGACTCAGTTCTTAAAATTCTTATTTCTATGCAGGTGTTTACTATTGTAGTAGTAGTACCTACTGCTTAAATTAACTTTTGTAATTTAAATTATACAATAGTAAGATATACCAGATTCGTTCGTATCGTACAAATCCCGCAAACAGCAATTATCTTCTTTAGATATGTTGTATCTTTTACATACACTTGTACACAGTGCAATGGGACAATCCTCTTCCTCCTTAGTCGTTAACTCGTGACAGAGTGGTTGTGGTTGATGACTATGCATTTTCGCAAAAATCAGCAGCCCTTACCATCGTAAGGGTTGCTGACTCTACAATGTGCAAACAAGTGGAGATACATCTGTCTCCACTTGTTGCAGTTTTTAGCGTCTCGAATGCTTTGGACTATAGAGGTTTGTGTAGCAACTTTTATTAGGTCCGTTCACGGCATAGTGCCCTCACGTGATCGCTTGGGGACCACTTGGGGAAATGATTATATTCAAATTATTTTTATTTCTTCGTTCTGGTAAGGCAAAACGCGAAATTGAGTTAGTCCACTTAACGCGTAATGCTTTGAATTTGGTTGGAAAGCGGCAAATGTAATGTCTTGACACTTAGTTCTCTCTGAATACCCTACTATGTGGGTTAAAGCGTGGAGCTATAAAAGTCTACCTTGACTTAGCCTTAAAAACCTTAACAATTAAATCTGAAGGACGAATAGTTGAATGTAAGTTTCATGTATTCTATTTCCATATGAAAGGAAACGCAAATAACAAGTAAGTTCTTTTATACACTAAAACGAACAAACATAAATAAGCTTAGCCATATGATATATACGGCGCCGAAGATATAAATTACGTACACATTTATACAGAAATAGTCCAAATTCTTACATAAAGTTTTTTTTTCTTCTTATTCAATAGGCTTGGTATTGAGAAGTCGAATCTAGATATACTTCAAGATGAGTTAATGAAAGCATTGATTAAATGCTCTTTAATACCTAACTGAGGAGCTGTTTATGTTGTATGTATACTTTGCGGTATTTAGAAGAAGTAGTTGGGCTATCAATTTGATATCAATACCTGTATAAACATTAAATAACAGAGAAGAAACTTCTTACATTCAATGAATGTTAAGAAATGTCATGTGCGGACGCCGAGAGAGTTTTAAACGCGGCAGGTTGTGGGTTCGATCCCCACTCCAAGAAATGGAATTTTTCTTTTCATGGGTTTGGTAGCAAAGCGCGTCGTTGAGATTCGCCACTCAGCACGCAATGCCTCAATTCGGCGGAAAGTTGGGAACGGTGTGTCTTAACACTAGGTTCTCTCTGCCTACCCTGCTATATGCGGGATACAGCGTGAAGCTATGTATGTAGTTTTATTGAAGATAATACGAATTTGTATACTCAGTATCTGAGAGTGATGTTTCAACAAATTATTCTACCTACCATGCAAAGAGGAAGAACCTGTACTCATATATTATATTATATATTATATAATAGAGACTATAAATATGTATACAGTGACCTGCTTCAGTCGTTGAAACACTAGAAATTTGAAATGAAAATGTCTCATGGGAACTTGAGGGTGAAATAGTACGAGATGTCGTTGAACTAATTCAAATTTGTTTATAACTAGGCATCTCTCCACTATAATAGACATATATTTTTGTTTGGTGGTAGGAGGTTCGTCCTTCGTCTGGCTCGCGACCACTATCATGTCAAAGACGAACCGCCAAATATCTTATGATGTGTTCCGGTTCGATGGCATGTAAGCCAGGTTTTCCCATTCCCACCCGTCCTTTCCCCAAAATGTGGTGGTTCCGAGAACGGAATACTACATTGTCCTCCTCTTCCATCTGTATCCTCCAGGTTGGCAACGCATCTACAACATCTCTGGTGTTGTAGATGTTCATGGGCGAAGGTATCCACTTACCATCAGGTGGTCCTTCTGCTCGTTTGCCATCCGTTATCCATAAAAAAAAAAAAAAAGTATAGACCATCATGGCGGATGGACCATAATAAATGAAAATAAGAAAGGTTTACGTTTCATTTCGCATAGCAGGATGGTGAGAAAGAACTCATTGTCAAGGCGCTCAGTTACGCCCGAATTCTAGGCATTGCGTGCTAAGTGGCGGAACGCGAATTATTTTAAAAAAAACTTAGATTAATAACTTAAATATATTAAATGTAAATAAAATAAATGTAGTCACATAAATATAATTATGTGCTTAAGAATTACATGTGTTATTTATTTTTACTCGAGCACTTAGTTGAAGGGCCATTAAAAGATGTACTTGACATTTCGTACGTTTCGAAATAAAAGTAATTCAAAATAACTTTGAACATAGGCGTTGAATATACTCTTAATATACTCTTTTGTATAAAGTGACTGTAACGCTAAAGCAACGTATATTTTATCCATCAACGTGTTTACTAATTTACGAGTATAATATATAATATATAGACAAAAGACACGTCAGGCAAATTTCAAAAGCGTCACTGTACATACATAGATTAATAGAAAAATATACCTATAGTTAAAAGCATTAATATTTCAAATACAGGTAAAAGCAACCTTTATCGAGATCATTTTAGAAGCATCATTTTAATGATTATTTAGAATTATCTGTGGTATTGCGACTGTGATACATTTATTAAGCCGAATAAGCTAAATATTTTAACGGAATATACCGAATATTCTGCTGCTATTGCACATCATAATATGGTAACTGTTACTACCATATTTCTCTAACTTGTATAAAATATAAATTTGTAAAACATATATATTTTAATATACGAGTACATATAGTCATACATATATACAAGCCAGCCAAAATTTTAGGGAAATATGATATATAGGTTCCTTGGACAGTATGTAGGAGCTAAAATTAGAAGAACCATTGAAATTCTTACGGAACCGAGAGATTTCGTCATTTAATATTACTATTATTCTTTTTACAGCTGATCGATCTCCAAAACATAGAAATGGATATTTCCAGATCTACGGCAGTGGATTGTCATTAATCATGATGAAGCAGACGCATGCAAAGATGCAAGCAATCACAAGTATTACAACTATTTTAAATGCAAAAGTTTGTTGATGGATGGAACATTTACCCAAAAACTACTGATCGGATCTAGATAAATTTTACAGTAATAGATAAGTTATACGTCTACAATTTATAAAGATTTTATATAATTTTCCATAAGATGTTAAAAATATCATACCCTAATTTATTACAGTTTGAATTTGTTATATTGATCCTATAACAATTGATAAATTTAAAAATATTTCAGGAAAATGTTAGCCATTTTCCTCTTTGAAAATTTCATTTATTCTGTAACTTGCACTAATCTAAGTCTAAATAGCGTTTTGTTCCCTTGTGCATTTACGTTTATTGCGTATCAAAATTCTTGATATTAGATAATAGTTTCAAACGGATTGATACATGGATTAAGCAGATTCATATCCTTTTGAATGACATGGTTTATCATAGCCTTGTTAATTGGTAAAGCGTAATTATTTTATGTCTAATTAAACAGCTTATTTTATACGTATCTTCTAGGTATATGACAGATACGAAATAGTTAAACTAGATACTATATATTTAAAGCGAAAGCTCATTAATCACGAATACTTAGAAACTATTTGGCCTATGATCACGAAATTCGGCAGAAAAGTAATTTATACATACGACAAATCAGCTAGAAATATATTTTAGAAAATTCATCCACCAAAAATACAAAACTACTAAAGTTTGCATGAAAGAAATTGAAATCTAGAATATCTCATTTGCTTTCAGCTCTGAGAGATTAAGTATTTTGTAGCATATAAAAAGAAAAGTCGAACTATATTATTATTATATTATTATTTATGTGAACTAGACATAAATACTGCTTAAAAACGTAAAAAGTATTTTTTTTGTTTCATAAAACTAAGCGCACTAAGAATAGCACGGAAGTGTTGAACGTTTTTTTTTTTTTTTTTTATACCACGACGGTGGCAACAAGGCACACGGCCCACCTGATGGTAAGTGGTTACCGTGGCCTATGGACGCTTGCAACACCAGGGGCATCACTTACGCGTTGCCGACCCTTCAAAAACCTATTTATTCCCCTTTTGAAGAACCCCATATTGTAGAACGTGACAATTAAAGCCCAATTTTCGATGACATGAATTGGCGAAAGGAAATGGTATGGTAAGGTTCTTAAAGCTTCCACATGCGAACTAAATAGTGTGCGCCAACTCGATAGTACTAGTGAATATCGATCTTTTCTAAAATGTTACATGACAGGAAATATTTCAAGATAATTTCAATCATATAAAATTTCCCACCTAGTTTAAAAAATTGAATATACTCGTATAAGAAAATATATTTTAAACTGTCACAATGTATTTATTTTTGTTCTAAAACTTGTTTATCGGTCATAACCAATATCAGTGCGAAAATATAACTTTCAAAAACATAAATAAATAATATCATACGTAGGTAGTAGTACGAAAAATCTATAAATAGTGTACAATCTCTTTCGTAATATACCTCTTGCTTCCTACACTTTTATGGTAGCCTGAATGTGAATGAAGTGGTAACAATAACAATCGTGGACAAAAACCTTAGATGTTACATGTCCCTATAACCTAAATATCTATCACAAAATAGAAATCTTTGATCGCAAACACTATTTTTTTATTGATTTTCTTATATATTCTGTTTTTTCTATTAACGAATATTTGTGTAGCAGGCATTTAAATCTATACATCATGTAATAATATACTGGGCCATCGTAGCGTATTGGAACAGTGGCTGATTATAAAATAATTTTTGGGTACAATTTCCACTCTGGAGTGATTATATTTAATTTATTTTCATATCCTCGTTCCGGTTTTTTTTTTTTTCGAATGATCCACATGCTGTTGACCCTAGCGGTCTTTACAGCGACACCGGGGGGGTGAGGGAAGAGGGTGCTCAGTCCCTGCGAAATGCAAGCACTAACTGGCTGCTTGAGAGGATGCCGACAGGCGCAAGGGCGCCCCCTGCGGGACTAGGACCTCGGCTTGCGCGAGTCGTGCGGACGGGGGAGGGAATCCCTATTCTAAGCAAACCGATCGCGGCATGAAGACGCGACCGGTGGTAATTAGACTAAACTAAGGGAGCCTAATAAGCCCTAACTGATGGATCCTCGTTCCGGTAAAACAAAACGTGGTTGAGTTCCGCCACTTAACTCGAAAAGCCTTGTATCATCATTCGCTCGGAAAGCAGAGAATAGAGCGTCCTGATACTATTATGTGATACTATTATGCTGGAAAAATCTTGAAGCTTGAAAAATGTATATGGCATGTTCACTTTACATAGAAATAGATAATTGATATAAAATAACATAAATGTAATCATAAATTACATTAGTTAAAATAAATTTTCATTGCCCTATATATATATAAATATATATAAATATATATATATATATATAT